>LR990295.1:22014480-22614480 GCA_905147355.2 Apotomis turbidana | reverse complement strand
CAACCGGTTCTGCAGTACCACACTGACTCTTGCGTGTCTTACGCTTTCTTGACACCGTTGTGAAACCCTCCTTATGATATGTTATGGGTACCAATAAATAAAAAAATAAAAATAAATAAATATTAATGGGACAATCATACACAAATCGACCTAGTCCCAAACTAAGCAAAGCTTGTACTATGGGTACTAGACGACGATATACATAATATATAAATACATTATATAGATGACCCAAGAACATAATATTCGAGTTCATCACACAAATATTTGCCCCGGCCGGGATTCGAACCCGGGACCGCCGTCTCAGTAGACAGGTGTCTGCAAACTGCGCCAAACGTGTCTTCAAAATGTCAATGTCTGTATGGGGACAATAAGTAATTTGCAATTTTCGCCGTGAAAAAGTGCGTTTATGTTTTCGTAAGAAACAAACAGGATACTATTCATTATGACCTTAGACTTAGGGGATTTTTGTCATGCCCTTTATAAACAAGTTTAAGTTGAGTAAATGTATAATTACAACTGTTTCAATTGAGTACACATTTTCATAACCTAAAGTATTAAAACGTTGGTGAGACAACTTTGATCATTTAAATAATATATGATGTTTACACTCCCATGAAATTGCCGCGTCCTTCATGTTTCGAACTCATATGGAGTTCTTCATCAGGGACTGTAGGTACTTCATTCGCAGTCTAACCCGTCCAATGTTGGGCTGTTTCTGACAATTTCACGTGAGCGTAAACAGCATTTTAACATTATCTATTTTAATATACCTTATTTGAAAATATTTAATATCATATTTCTTGTTTCAGATGGCGAGTTTTTCGGGATTCTAGAACTGCTGGTGCGTAAAATACATCTAATAAATTACATATAGATAATCATGGTGCGTGACTTCAAAACAACTTGTTTAAGTTTCGCAGGTTTCACTGAAAAAAATAAATAGATCAGCTAGTGTAACTACTTGAGAAATTGCCAAATTGTGCTTGTAGTAGCCCTGTTTGTAGCCCTCAGTTTGTCAGCCCTCCGATTTATGTAACTGGCAGCAAACGATTGGGCTACTGTTAATTTTTTTCAGTATTACTCTCATGTTCAGTCCCTAGTAGTACAGTATATATGATTCAGATGTATAGTTTTACACTTCATTCACACGATTGTAAACTGGGGTGGTTGTTCGTTCGATAAAGATGTATAAATACGGTTGAAATGTCGTACTTATAGCGTAAGGCTGTGCCTCCACCTGTGCGAGCTAGCGGGGCGAAGTGCAAAGATAAGTGGGTAAGGCTCAGGAGCGTTTCAAGTGCTCGTTCCCTTGTGTTACGATAATTTAGGCGAATATAATCTTATTTTTGGATTCCATCACAATTCGCAACTAGCGCTCTGTTATGAGCTCACCAATTAACGCTTAGTATTTCAAAAATAATGTTATTTACTCGAGATAATTTACTCGAGAGAGATAGTCAAGGAGCGTTTAAAACTCTCCTGAGCCATACCCAAGTATATCATCATCTGTATTGAGAATTTGAAATGAGCATCAAAAATGTATGAGGAAGAGTCCACTATATTGATTCCTAGAATTATTTTTCATCGAACATTTCATTTCGCCGAAAAATCATTTCGTGCAAAGCATTTATCTATGCAACCGCGTAAACTATTTATTGTTGTAAAACAAACCTAACCTAACCTAATCAATAGGATATTTGCAAGAATTATGAAAAAATACTCACTACAGAGGAATAAAAATTCTGCGAAACGATTTTGTGACGAAATAAGTTTCTGGGAGTCAAAGGGCTCCCGTCCACTGTGTATCTTGGCCTGTGTCTAGGGAATGCGATCGGCAGCAGTGAGTGGCGAGCGGTAAAAACAAAATCATAGTGACAGGCCTCATAGGCACGCCACAAGTCGCCCGCGCGCGTTGGCCGCACTATTTGTTTGCTAGCCGCCTCGCTCGCCGCCCCGCTCGCCGCTAAGACCGAAGCCATGACCGGGCAGTTACAAGCTTGCTCGCAGTTAAGTAACTATTGTATTTTGTCACGTGACTTGCAAACTTCGGACTTGAGTCCATTTAAAGTTGATTCGAAGTTTAAGCAAGTTGAGTGTTCAGTTGGGCACTCGCTCGGTTGACTTAATACTATTACCTGAGTAACTTAACCCAAGACGCCTTGTACGTTTAAGAACGCTTATGGATTTAGTTAACTTTCTGTATAATTTAGTGTATTATTCAATATATCACTGTTATTTTATTGAACACCACAATTATGATGCATGGTATGATTTATTTAAAAAAAATGTGTATAGTCATTTGAAATTGTCTCCATTCAAATCCAAATCATAACAGTCAAATATATACTGCTGGACAAAGTCGTCCCCAAAGTTCTTCAACAATTAGTCGTGCACCGTCCTAAACCAACAGTTTTTTGCGATCCTAACCAGGCCATCAGTCCAATGGGAGCCTTCCAACGCCGCGTCTTTAGGTACGCGGTCGCCACTGCAGAACCTTTCTGCCCCACGGGCATTGGTTCTACTAGCTCAACTGCCGCTTTGACAACTGTCTGAGCATCATCTACGACCTTGGTTCTTCTGCGGATTTCTTTATTTCTGATTCGATCACGCGAGTCTCCGAGCACAGCTCGATCCATTGCTCTATAGGTAACTATGAGCCTTCTTATGAGGCTCCTTGTGAGCGACCAGAGTACACAACTAAATTACAAATTAAAACCCGTAGGGTTCCTTTGAAGGTCGAAATTCGACTGTCGTATAGTGCCGTGTCTCTCTTGATCTCCTATCAAACTATATTTGAGTGAGCAGGACACTATACGATGGTTGAATTTCGAACATCGGAGTAGTCCTGCACGGCCAACCACCTAATATTTATAAATAGTAAGGACTAAACGATAGTAGATCAAAGTATCCAACTAAATTAAACAACACTAGACAACAAGTTAGAACCTGTTCTGCGATAGGTTGTATCGCCAGACCTATCACTCCGCAGGCTTACCAAGTTCTCTCAAGAACTTACTTAAATCGAAATTAATTACGATACGTTTGGTCGGGTGATTAAGCGTATAATTGAGGAGTTAAAACTCTTACCTTATTGTATGAACGATAAATTTCCTGCCTCGCTCGACTACATAGTGGAATGAATTGTCGCTTGCGGTATTTCCGGACCGATACAATACGACCATCAAACAAACCTTTAAGAAAAGAGCGTACTCCCCCCTGTGCGACGCTCTTGTGACTCCTCTGGTATTGCAGGTGTCTATGGGCGACGGTAATCGCTTTCCATCAGGCGATCAGCTTGCTCGTTTGCCCCCTATGATATTTTAAAAAATGTGATATCATTTGTTTTATTTACTTCTATATCTATTATAAAATTTTACATATCTTTGGGTCAATATTCCAGGAAAAATCTTAATAACGCGATACAGGTTGACGTCTCTTCCATAGGCACGCGGTGCCAGCTGTATCAATCAATCAATCAATCAAATCGTTTATTTGCTAGAATATAGGTAGGTAGGTACAAATGAGGTCTTATATTCTAAATTGTTCCATGTATTCAGCCTGCGTGCAGGCATGCAAACATTTTAAGTGCACGCACGTTACATCAAATCATAATTATAATAAAATAAATTCTTATAACAAATTAAATTTCTATTATTCTTACTTTTAAATTCAGTTTCATAGCACCATGTCAAAAAGAATAAACAAACAGACGATATAAAAATAAATTAACAATAAAATATCAGGCATGTCAGACTTAAATATAATAAAAGATTAACTTACAGAAGGCGGGTTTAAATAGTCTTTTACGCTATTAAAGCACTTGTCCAGCAGCCAGGTGGACAACTTGTGTTTAAAACTGTTCCCCCGTAGCTGCTTTATTTCGTCAGGTAAGTTGTTAATAGTAGTTTATGTGACTGTACATAATGGGGGGTATTAAACAGGATTGTGGGTTTATGAAACGAGCCGAAGGCAAGTTTCATAATAACATCACACGAGTGTTTTAATGCCTAATTATGTACAGTTACATACACTACTTTATCTAGCCACATATCATACGCCTCCATGATGCATTAAGGAGTCGCACATTATAACAAATATTACCTGGTAATGGCGGTAATGAAGTTTTCTGGCAGCTTTCATAGTTTTTTTTTTAATTCAGAGAAAAACTAGAGTCGGCCCTAACTAACTATCATATGGTTCGATATCTTACTTACGTGCGACATTTATCAAATTTGATTGCAAATTGACAATTCATTTCGAACTAAACGTCATATCGACTGATATTAGAATAGAGGTCAAATTAAATTTCTTTGTTTTTCAGAGATGTTCGAAATTTGAATAAATAATATTATCGAAATCGATGTTATTGTTTAGCAATAATAACATTTTTACAGATAAGAAATTTGTGCTAACAAAACAGTCTATTATTAGGGTGGTCATGTGCGGTTCTTGAACGCATCATAGAGGGTTTATGATATTTGGATAGATAAACAGTTTAATACACATGTTGAACACGTTTTTGCTGTATATTAACTTGCGAGCCGGAGGTTTATACAACTGACACATGACTTTCGGTCTGGTTTGCCTGTCCCTTATTTCACACCGTGTTTTGAAGTGTGACCGGTTGTTACAGACAAACACACACACATCTCTAATATATAAGCAGGGCAGTGGCAGTATATTTAATTTTTTAAATAAGGGTATACAGCTATTTTCAATCCGAGCATTGCAGACGGCCCTGACACATTTTTTTTTAATTTTAAAGACTCTATCCACATCCACAGAGTTACCCCACAGTATTAACCCGTAGGAGAGGACGGATGGCACATAACCGTGGTAGGCTGTAATGGCGGCTTCCACTGATACAGTGTTTCTCAGCCTACGAAGAGCAAACACGAACCGGTTGAGTTTATTGCAAACCTGGTCTATGTGCTCCTTCCAGTTCAGATGTACAGCGACATCATTGGTGGAAATATGTTTGCGCGGTCGTCGCGCTTAAACGGCTCAACATTTTTGAAAGAAAGAAAGACACATTTATTGTCACTCCAAAAGGAAAATAGGTACATGGAATAAGTGTGAATTGTAAGTACATTGTACACTTAAATTATTCCGTGTGACAAAAGGAGCGTACTCAGAGAGGAGCGTCTGCGCAGCGCTGGTTTTCAGACCTTTTTAACCACTTTTGGTACATGAATAGCTGAACATCCATAGGTGCTTACAGAACATTATATGTGACTACGTCGACATAGTTCGCAGGCAATGTCTTGCCTTTGATACACCTCTAGCTTGATGGTTCAAAATATAAATGGTTTGGTTCCGGTAGATAGTTAGTTTTAAGAAAGGTCTCTGTCGGAAATCAGCGCTGCGTTCTTCGCAGTACTATGCTGAGTCGGCGTCTATTTCATACCACACACATAATTCTTGATAAGCTCTTTTTTAAACGGCACAACATAGTGGCACCACTTCGCCTGATAGTAAGAAAAGAGGGTAGCCGAAGTTGCAATGGTAACTGACAAGAAACCACAGTGCCATGACAGTTGACACTAACATGCCGGCCCGTGACAAAGCTTAGATATTTCAAAAATAAAAACCGGTCAAGTGCGAGTCGGACTCGCGCACCGAGGGTTTTGTACGACACTTTCCATCCTTAAGTGGTTAAATTAAGTTTGCACCTGGTATGTATAGCGCCCCATACAAATGAGGTGCAAAGTTAACGCAACCAATCCCGTTTGTTGTATGGGAGATTAAATATTTATTTTATTTTATTTTTAGTATTTGTTGTTATAGCGGCAATAGAAATACATCATCTGTGTAAATTTCAACTGTCTAGTTATCAACGTTCTTGAGATACAGCCTGGTGACAGACGGACGGACGGACAGCGAAGTCTCAGTAATAGGGTCCCGTTTTTACCCTTTGGGTACGGAACCCTAACAAAATGTACCTACTTAGTTTTAAGCCTTATTGTTTTTAGTGTTTTGGTTTTTTTTTACCTTGCTAGTTAGAATTGTTCAGCTCATAGATATATACGTACATTTAATGTTATCGAGTAATGTGACAACAAATACACTTGAACTAAAAATTAAATTTAACATAACTTTTTTAATTCCCTCCAAAATTGGTCGGTCCAGCTCAAACTTTGTTGCCGAATCAAATTTCCCCTAGGAGTAGAATTTGTGCCAAAAACATTAAAAAATCACAAGCGACAGTTAGGTATTTTTTTTTACCAACAAGTAACAAATAACAATAATTAGTTCATAAATTTCTTCCGTTTCCATTCTGTTTAACTCTTCCGCAATAACTTATCTACTGAATCTTTTCAACGAAAATAATTATTCTGTCCGCGGGAATCGAACGCAAACCCTTTTCCGCGTCGGAGACCGCACATCAGTCACGGTTCGTGGATTGACTGAACGGGTCTTGTACCAAATAACCCTTTCGGTTCCAAATAGCCCCACCTTACGGTACTTAAAAATACTTGCTAATATACCAAGTATTTTACTCTCCCACAAGACCCTCAGTCAATTCATTGAACCGTGACTGATGTCAAAAAAGCTTTTAAGCCCGATATTTTTTTTACCATTGGAACATGTATGATTTCTGGTATAGGACATTTGTTTCAACTATTGCGATGGAAAAGGTTAGGTATAGTCTGGGTAATGAAATATTACTCAGTTTTGCCGGGAAATTTAAAAAATCTGCGCCTGGTCACACTTTTTGTAGTAGGAATTATAATTTTGATACTAGAAGATATTTTTGATTTTCTATGCACACGTAAGTTACCTAAGGAAATAAGTTAAATATAATGTTGACGTGTAGTTATAGTCAGCTCACATAATTTCTACTACCATGTACAGTACAGTCAACGACAAACACATATGTTTACACTTTCTAACCATATACAAGACGCAAAATTAAATGTAGTGTAAATAAAACCTAGCTCGATAATACCATATTAATCCATCACCAAAAAAATTACATAAGTACTAAGTTAAATTTCAACTCGATCGGAATATTAGAACTAGTACATTCGCCAACAAACTGCATGCAGTTTGGCGAAACATGTAAGGTGTAGTTTGTAATTTTTTTTTCATAATAAATCTAAATTAAAAAAAAACATAAAGTATCAAAATTATTCATAGAAGTCCCACCTACTAATTTAAATCATAGACAATTGGTGATATACCACAAGAAAATATCTGTCAACATTACTTGGCTAGCCAGACTCTAGAACTTTTGACTGAAATTATGACTTATGACCTTCAATTTGCATTTTACCAAATAGTCCCCCGGTTCTCAAATAAGCTCATCCTACAGTTCATTTATGGAGACAATCCATAAGTATATTTCTAATATTTTAAAAATTCTACTTTTTTTTTTCTTTTTTATGTCATAGGGGGCAAACGAGCAAACGTATCGCCTGATGGAAAGCGATTACCGTCGCCCATAAACACCTGCAACACCAGAGGAGTCACAAGTGTTTGCCTACCCGGAGGGAGGACGAAGATAGAATGCCTCTATGCTAGTAATTTCACCGGCTATCTTACCCCCACACCGGAACACAACAATGCAAACATTGCTGTTTGGCGGTGGGTTAGCAGGCAAAACGGTAGTAACAATCCGGACGGACCCTGCACGAGGCCCTACTACTCCAAAACTCTTGCAAACTCGATGAAATTACGTCGTTTTTTACAAATTTTCTTAGGTCACCTTCCGTGTCTGTCGTCTGACCAGCTCCTTTGCTAACTATATTGCCTACACTCAATCACTGCGACCAAGTATTTTGAAACCTGCTGACGTAAACGCCCTGCTGGGTTAACGTTCACTTCCAGCGAAAGATGTTCAATTATTTATTTTACTACTCGTTTAATGTACGTTTAGCTAGCGGCGCCTCGAGGACTTCAACTTTATTATGATTACATTTGCCTTTTATTGTGTGGGTGTCGTGTTATCGATAAGTATTTATTGTAAGTATTTTTCGTTTTTTTTTTTTAAACTAGTAACATTTTAGTTGATGTGATAATAACCAAAGTTTGCTCTTGGCTGTATATAAAATTGAGGGGACAATCTTACATAGTATGTAATTAGACGGCTTTTATTGATCAACTGCTAGTTTTTGTTTGGCCCTATGGTTGACGAGTAAAGACCAACTTCACCCTACACTACACTACAGTTGGAGTCTCGTCACAGTGTGAACTGCGCTTCATTCGTGCTGAGGGTGCCTACTATCAAGCTGTCGATCTTCCTGTAGGAGGAATTCTGGCCGAAAGGTGTCGTGTTCCGGCGATTCCGCGGCCGGTTACCCGACACCCTGAATTTACGCCGCACGTCGCCGAACTAATGTGTTCATTTTTATTTTATAAGATTGTTTTATTTGATATGTATGTTAGTTTTAGGGTATTTATCTACGGGCCACAGTTGCCTGAAAACTAAATATGAACACATTTCATTAAATCATTAAGACATTAAATCCTTCATTTTAACTGTTTTATTTTGTGCAATAAAGTTGAAACAGATAAATTAGATCTAGTCCCAAACAAAGCGAGGCTAAATGTTGTAATATAATTTATGCCATTTAAATTAAAGCTCTCTTGAGGCATTTAGATTAGGTATTTTAGACGTTGTCTAAAGTCTGAGCTAAGCCGCAGACAGACACAAACAAACGGACGTGATGAAATACGGTATTTGATGAGAGCTGAAATCAGTTACTCTTTTTGAAATGTTAAAAACGTTCTGTTAGTCTAAAATGTCTATAAAGATACTGGATTAGTGACGTCATAAAAATGGGTAGTCAAAATACGTCTTCTTTTCTTTTTTTCTCCAATTACGTAAAAATTGTATAATGTAAAAAGATAACAATAGATTATTTGGTTCTGTGTATTTTAGAATGTGTGATTACGGTCGATTGCAACAAAAAATTACATAGTTAAAAGCTTAGTTAACATAAAATACGATCGCTTCCTTTGTGTGACGAAAGTTAGTCATACAAAATGTATGGGTAACTTTCGTCACACAAAGGAATCAATTAACATTGTTTTAATTAAAGCCCTTAACTTTGTACAATTTTATTGCAATCGACCCTTTAGCGATCTATAAAATTTATTTTCACTTTGGTCAAATACCGTTTTATAAGCGCTCCTTGTTGACTACTTAACTCTTAAACGGGTGAAATATTGCTATCACATCATGACCAATTACCCTAATTAGGCTTTCGATTAACATAACAATTACTCAATCCTGGAACCTTGACATTTGAAATGTCCCGCCCTAAAATATCCCAAGGTTAATGGTGCGACCCAAGTAAATTAAATTTAAATTGGTCGATTTCTCCCTAAAGGCGTCCACACACGACACCGCGACCGCAGCGTGTCGGCGCGCCTTTACACGTTTGTTTCACGTAAATTATTTTTACTGCTTCAGTTTTCACTTTCAGTGGCAGTTTGGGAGCATATGTTGCAAGAATGGTGAGATTTAATAGGTTTTTCGCCCCTAAAATATTGTTTAAAAGGTGTATCATTTCATTGTCTCTGAAAATCAGCGGCCTGAAGTGGGTATTGCATTACTTCATGACATTAAGCTGAGTGACAACCTTTTTAGCATCAAATTTAATATATATTACGCGTTAATCATGTTTATTAATAATAGGCATTTATTTCAGATAACGAGATCCATACAAAGTGTTAGTAAACATTTTAACTTAATAGTAATCTATGTCTGTAAAATGACGACGTATGTCCAAGAAATATTACAAAACAAATAAAATAATTTAAATGTCAGCTGCAGCGCAAATAAATCATCGTAATAATTGTAAAAATACTAAGCATAGCATAAAAACAACAATCATAAAATGTAAATGGACATAATGAAATCATAATGGGTGAGATATTAATAAAGTAAAGACCTAATTATGAGTCTGTACTATGCTAAATGAACTTATTTCTTTCCTTCTTCTTCATTGAATAGGTCGACCAAATATTAAATTTCTGAAACATTTGTAATGTTTCATTCTTTCTTAATGTGGAAACATCACAACTTTTCTAGTTCGAGTTTTTCGGTTCGAATCTTTTCCGCCAGGTTAAGCATTCAATTATTTTTTTTGCTTTGATCTGTTTATAAATGGTTTAACCAAAATTAAATATGTTTGTAGTTTGTACGACACAATAACGGATGTTCAAGGTGTGCCGTTTTCATTTTTTATGAACACAATTAAAAACGATATCAATTAGATTTTATTACTTACCTACTTATGTTATGGCAGAAATTGACATTTTTCACCGAGCGAGCAAAGCGTATCCGTTCCAGTTTGGGTAAATCATTAATTTATTTATTTATAACAATGATGTACTTAATACATGGTGGTAGATTTTGAGGATGTACAGTACATTCTGCTTCACTAGGCATGAAAACATCTTTACGTGACCATAGGCCGTAAATGGGATTTATTGCCCGCTACGCGGAAGAATATCTCGCTTCCTGGCCAAGGCTAGACGTGAAACTTTAGATAAACCACGGGCGGTAATTAATAAAGACCCAGATCGCATGATTATACTAACACCTGCAATCTGGGAAATTCACTAATTTACCACCGGTATGTAATGTAATGTAATATGTATAAGACCGCCTGTTAACCGACCGACTCTAATGCAATTTTAAGTTTTTTTCTGTCTATTTATTTCGTATTGAGATGTAAAATAAAGAGTTTTCTATTTATCTATATGTCGCTGAACACAACAGACTTATGCACTCCTGCACTTTTTATTACTGAGTGCTGCTTATGCAATCTTAATCATCCTAACCAGAAAACGTTTATTTTCATCAAACAGCTCGGTACATCGTTATTTTCCGCACGAGGGCGCGCTGTAGGAATCCCAGGTTTTCCAATTTCATGCACAAACAACATTCCCTTTCCTAGTATTCCATGTTATTTACTCGTAAAATAAATGTAAAAAGTGACCATTTCTCGTTACTGTGTAATCTAAAATCATTGTTGACTCACTTTTGGATTTTGAGAACAGTTTTCTCGGAACTTCGGGCGTGAGTGTAACCCCACAATGGCGAATCTAAAGAGAAGAGTATAAATGATAAAATTTAACACTATGCTTTTATTCCCTCAGAGATGGGCGTTAATTTTCTTTTCTCAAACATCCAAGGAAATGTCGTTCTTATGGTCGTGGTAATAGAACGCGAAATACGTCTTTGTATAGCACTTGTTGAAGATTCGTTCTAATTTCAAATTAGAGGTCAATAAAGGAATTTCATACAACATTATTGGCCGTGGCCAACAAAGAGATCGTCTTTTGTTTCAGCGGGGTTTATTTCTTTTATTGATAATCTATGGCATACTGCCAATAAAAAAAACGTAGTTTGTGCATGTATATTTACGTTTTATTTCTTATATTTAACTAGATCATTCAATTACATTAAAACAGATATTCAATAAAATAAACAAGGAATCACGTTTGTTGTTAAAAAATATAACAATATCTAATTAATACGGTGTTGTAATTTTAATAAATAGAATCATCTTAACATTTGGTGGCAAAAACATTAACCCGAACAGCTTAAAAAATAAATTTTGAAAAAAGTAAAAAGTTGGCTGGAATAGTAAGAATTATAGATTATATAAGTTGAACATTTGTATTATTTCCTTGGATTTATTTGAGAAAAGCACTATACAAGCCTCGGCGCGAACAGGGATTGTCGGCCTCGTATCTCTAGATGGCCTCGTTATCACTCGGCCAACAATTCCCTATTTCGCGGCCTCTGCAGTAATGTACTTTTATCAAGTAAATTCTAAAATATGTATATGCTGTATTTTAATGCTCGTGTTACGGAGCCGTTATATATATTTCGATTCCATATTTAGCTACCTACTCTTGGGATGTACAACTATCCCTGTACTTGTTACTGTATTGGTTATATAAATAGGCGTGCACACATTTTTTGTTTGGGGAATGTCATTCGATACTATTTTGTTTTGCTCTATATGGGACTACTTACACTTAGACTGCTCTAAAAGTCAGAAATGACCGTCAATGTTCAACATTCCTACAAAGCATTAAAAATGCTCCATACAAATGGCCTACCTACATATGACGTCATCTGTGGAATGGGTACCAATATTTGTATGGAGACAATAAGTAATTTGACATTTTCACCGTGAAAAAGTGCGTTTAAGTTCATGGTTGTCATACAATTATTTTTTTGTCAAATTAAGAAAATTGTGAAAACAATTTCAAAATTTATTTTGGATTGAAAAGAATAACCTTATCTGATATTCATTAATTTGGTTAGGTTAGGATCCGATTCGGCGTGATAAAAGGCCAAAAAATATCAACAGATGGCGCTGCATGGCTGGTGCCTCGCTCCTGCATCGCGCTATGTAGATTTTTCCTGTCTTAATAATGACAGCCATAGAAAACTGATGTACAATACAAATTAAGAATTTTATAATAGTACCTATAAATTAAAGTACAAAGAAAAACTGAAATGCGTAACCTGACGGAAGAAACCGGGAATCGAACTCGGTACTTCTGGATTACCGGTCCAACGTGTTATCCTTTCCACCACCCTAACCCTAACACCAGATCACCTTTCGAATTTTTCCTTATGCTTTTGTGTCTCGATCTACATCTTAACGGCGGCTATGTGAATACGTTGTTATTCAACATCCTTTAGTATCTATAGTTGCCCTGGTACCAGGATATTATAACCGGAAGGTGCGGTACCCACCCTAATCAAATAAGGACATCGAAGATACGTACTTAGAAATACTTGAACATTTCCCTAAAATCCTTTGTCCTTTAAAGGGGATAGATAATTTTCTACGTTTTTCGGTTTCATTTCGTGTTACCCCGGTAAGGTTCTCGGGTACGTATTGTTTTATAACCTCTTTAACAGTTGAAATTCCGGTTTCCTAAGGTAAGCTTTTATAATATGGATGAAATTAAATTCTATAGCATATTGTAGTGATTGATATGTTATAGAAATAACTCAGTAAGTCATGAAATAGCGCAAAGTTAAAGGGATTTTGAAATCTAAAGTAGGTACCCTTCTTTTTTTAATCCAAAAGCAAACCCGATATTTTTGTAGAATCCTCATACCTAATTCAACAAAATAATGATTTTTTGATACTTGCGTACTTAATGTTCAATTACTACATACAAATTTTGGTACCTACCTAGTATTTTTAATTATAACGTTTTCATAATTTTTTTTCTTCTTACTCAAGTACCTTTTCACTATTGAAAGTTGGCAGTCAGCATCTTAAATGTTTCCTTGTCAAGCCAAAATCTGATTTTCTTTTTGTTAATGTTAATGTCACATTTCTATGACATTGAAAGGTGAAAAAAGACGCAGGTTTAATTCAAATACCGGCAAATCATAAGTTATAATTGTTATACTTCAGAACAATCCAAGAGCAATCTTTAATCCAATTAGTATCAAATGAAGCTGTCGGCAAAAAATAATGTTTTTCTATTAAATAACGAGAAAGACTTTAAAAACCGAGCAGCTTCTCAGTTTGGTCAGTCAGTTTTTTTTGAACCCCGATAACTCAGAAACGGCTGAAACGATTTGGAAAATTATTTTATTGTTGGAATACACTTTCTAGTTGGTCTCATTGAGATATAACTTCGCTTTGTCAACGTGTGTTATTTTTTGTTACAAAAGTGATTAATGATAATGATTATACAATATTGGCATAGCCAATGGAATAAATTCTAGATTAGATTAAGATTAGACTAGCAATTTAATGAAGTACGAGCTCACTGTAAAATCTAGATTGAAATAAATAAAGAATGTTTATTTGAAACAACATGTTTATATATTATAAAAGCGAAAAATTTAAAAAAGAAATGCTTTGAGCGGGGTTTTAACCTACATCGCCACGGCTTTTCGGACCAGACAGGTGCATTACCAATTGTGCTATCAAAGGCACTAGCCTTGCATCGAATCGTTCAATCAGTTGATTCACTTCTACATGCCTTAGGGCGGCATCATAGCGCCATCTACCGTAAGGATTATGTCTATTATATATGTCTTTACATTTAGTTTACGCTAGCAGTCGTTACTGCTTTAATTTCTCCTCTAGCACTTAACCAATACAAAAAAAAAACTGTGTTTTCCAATTTTTGCAAAATCAATCAAATCTTTTAATTTTGATGTTTTGCCAGTAGAAATACTTATCACATTCTTCATTCTACATGAATTCAATCACAGAAAAATCAAAAGAAGATTGCAGTTACATTGAAAGCCTATTTCATTCAATCTGGTTCTGATATAATAAATTGAGATTGAATGATAAAATAATTGTGCTGTCTTGATCTCTTCTAGAGAGATCCAGTCTAATAACCAGGCATAGTAAAATGCGAGCAAGATCGATTGAAATGACGTAAAAAAACCAGCGACCGCCCTAGACTAAACTTCAACTAATTTTGCTCGTATTTTAGAAATCTTGTTAATAACCTAAATTCAAAAAGAAATAACCCCCGACCGACCCAAATATAGCTAAAAACCATATCGACGGACAAGGCTTTCCATTAAAAAACGCTCTCAAATCGAATCATCCGTTTGGGAGCTACGATGTCACAGACAAACAAACAGGAGTAGTTTTGGAGTAGTAGGGCCTCGTGCAGGGTCCGTCCGGATTGTTACTACCGTCTTGCCTGCTATATAACCCACCGCCAAACAGCAATGTTCGCAGTGTTCCGGTGTGGGGGTAAGATAGCCGGTGAAATTACTAGCATCTATTGTCTTATCTTTAACACCTTCTATGTTTGAAATGTGATATGCAATAAATGATTCTATTCTATTCTATTCATTCTATCTTCATCCTCCGGGTAGGCAAACACTTGTGACTCCTCTGGTGTTGCAGGTGTTTATGGGCGACGGTAATCGCTTTCTATCAGGCGATACGTTTGCTCGTTTGCCCCCTATGACATAAAAAAAAACAGAAACACATGAGATACTCATAAAAACTTTTTTTCCGGGGGTTACAAACCTCAAAAATGTAAGGAATATGTACTACAAGAAATACTCAAGCAGTCAATCACAGAGAAAATGTCACATGGCCCCATGAAGTAATACGACTAGTTTCAAAAGGTCCCTTATAAAGTCATTTTTGTGTGGTGACAGGGGTTCCATTAGCTAGCCTTTCTTATCTTCCACTCTGTAGGTATATTTACGAAGAAAAGTAGAGAAAGTTTAAACGGCAAAGGAGATAAACAAACTCGAATTCCGTTTCAGAAACTAATAACCACGATTTATTACAAATTTCGTTAACTTATTAATCCTAGCTTCATCATCCATCTTTAAAGCGATCCTAAAATTCCCCGCAAATATAATTCAATAAGAATCAGACTCAAAGCTTGAACTTTCAATTGTTCACGATTTAAATGAACCGTTGGTATACAATTTCCAAAATAACTTATATCTTCTAAGATCTCCCTTTTAAGTTGGACTTAGTTGACAAAAGAACAAGGTCTGGGTTTCAAGTAACTGAGGACTCAATAATCCATTTTGTAAAGTGGTTCAATAATTAATTATGCGGTTTCAAACTCGGAGAAAACTTTGATTAAAACGTTTAGGAAGCGAAGGTGTTTCCTATTCAACGCTTGCTCGTTTGGTTTCGGCGACTGAAAATAGATGGCGACAGTAAACCAAACAAAAATGCCATCAGATAAGCGTTGTATCGATAAGGGAGGGAGATATCATTCGGCGAGTGTTAGAATTATCTCCAATTTAGCAATTTCTTAGCATGATAACGGATGTATATCGTATATAGAAACTTCTGATCTAATCCTATTGCGACCTGATGAATCACTGATTGAAGATGGATCTTGACAGTAATGAATGAGTTTTGTTTTGGACCATAGCTTGGATTATACATGGGTAGTTTTATGAAATATACATTTTCGACGTATCAAAAGTACTTGAGCTTTTCTTCACTAAAGATTCTGCGTTAGCCGTGATGGTTATCCCTATTTTATCCCTTTTATACGATTTGCTGCAGCGCGTAAAAATAGCCACGATACGAGGCACGATCCAGCGTCCAATGAAAACGCGATAAAAGTTATGGTAGTATAAAAATCCTGCAATCATGTTCATAATTTTTATGACGCACACTTTCCCTAATAAGTGCGGTCGTACCGTAGTTTGAGGGCTTGCTGTTATGTGTGAACAATAGAAATGTTTTATTAACAAAATTTTCTTCGGTTTGCGACTGTCACACATTTAAATTAAACAATTAAAACGGATTGTATCGCGTATATTCATCATTTGAGCCTTTTTGACGTTGCGGCAATTATTACAGTTACCGTTGTCACAGGTGAAGAGGATATATCACTGAAACACGCTTGCAAAAGCTTTATAAAAACACTCTATAGGGTCTTCTGTGTCGGCACGCGTCCTAACTAGCGAGAGCCCTAGATTAAGACTTTCGCCGCCTAATATATCGCACAGTCTGCAAACATAATATAACATTTTAAAACTACTACAATCCGCCATCCAATTACCTTTAATGCGCCATTTGTCTTTATCTTGCATTTGATTTTATTTACTTACCAGTGGTAATTGTTTATCCTAATGTACAGTTAAATAATTTATTAATTATCCACTCAACTGCTTCGAATTTTGAGTTGGACTCTATTTATATAATAAAATAAGAGCGGTGACAGGTAGCCGTAGTTACCAAAAGCAATTGAGTGGTTATAAATTCCTAAAAATTAATTGTTAGCACTAATACCCATTAGAATAAAACAGTTAGGGCAAGTAATTATGAGGACAAACGTTGTTAGGGATCGCGAGGGAGACCCATCCTGGCAATGTGTGAGAGCGGTCAACGTAGGATGTGAAATGTAGGTATTACTTTTTCAAAATGAAATAAATAAATATCAACACAAATCGATCTAGTCCCAAATTTTGCTCAAGAAGGCCTGTGTTATGGGTACTAGACGACGATATTCATACTTATATACCTAGATAAATATGTACTTAAATCCATAGAACAACTATGACCCAAGCACAAATATTCGAGTTCATCACACAAATATTTGCCCTGGCCGGGATTCGAACCCGGGACCGCCGGCTCAGTAGGCAGGTCTCTACAAACTGAGCCAACCGCGTCGTCAAAATTAACTATAGTAACTGTAAGCGGAGACATTGTTCCTTAGACCAAATTTTACGATTTTAGTTTTTATAATTTCTAATAATACTCGTTTGGCGCAGCGACCCGAAGTGGATCTTGGCCTCCGATACGAAATGACGCCACCGCACCCTGTTTTCAGCAAACTCCTCCCAGTTCCCTGCTTGTAGAGCGCGTAGGTTCTAGAATTGTACTCTCCATAAATGATGTCTTCTAAATTACTCAATCAAAATAATGCATACTTAAATTTTATAACAATAAGGTATTGTGACCAGCTTTTAATATTACTTACGTCTTAGGATGAGGTATACATAATATAGGATGACAGTGGTATCGTCCTAAAAAACATTTTTTTTTTAGCACTGAAACGAACTCTTTTGTAAACCCAACTGTCACTGGCCAAGAAAAATGTGTCGCGTGGCGCAGAATCAAGGAGGCAACTTACTTAAGGGTGCTGTGCTACAGAACGACGTAAACGCCATTAACGTTATATGGCAATACGTCCTTTTGTAGGAAGGGTTTAGAAAAGTGAATAATAGACAAGAAAAGAATGGAACTGAGAATTGTAGCTGTGGTAGTTATATTTAGATAATGATGTTGATGTCTTCAGAATAAGTTGAAGTTTTAAGCATTTCATATTTTTGTAATAGGTACCTATATTCTTATAAGTTTAAATTTTGTGTAAACAGCTGCGTATTGACCATTGTTACAAAGATCAAAGCACAAAACACATTGAAACCTGCTGGACCGTTAATCCAGAGGTACCGGGTTCGATTCCCGCGGTCGCTTCCGCCAGGTTACGCATTTCAATTTTTCTTTGTGCTTTGATATATGTATCAATGGTTTCATATTTAAAAAAAAATTGGGCAAGTGCGAGTCCGACTCGCGCATGAATGGTTCCGTACCATAATCTATAACAAAATTGTTGTATGGGTAAATATTTATTTAATTTTATTTTTAGTATTTGTTGTTATAGCGGCAATAGAAATACATCATCTGAAAATTTCAACTGTCTAGGTATCACCGTTCTTGAGATACAGCCTGGTGACAAACGAACGGACGGACGGATGGACAGCGTAGTCTCAGTAATAGGGTCCCGTTTTTACCCTTTGGGTGCGGAACCCTAAAAATGTGGTGTGCGCCCATATTAAAAAATAATGAGACGTTAGAAACATGTACATGTTTCGTAAATTTAAGTACCTAAAGACTAAATACGAATAAATAATAAATCTCTTGGATACAATATCAGAGAATATGGAGGCAAAGGAAGATAAAACTGTCTACGGGAGAGACAAGGTTACCTTGCCTTGTGGGCTTATATTCTATGTTAAAAAATATGTCGTCTCTATCGGAGTTAATTTTGAGAAAATCAACTTTTTGTAAAACGGAATTCCGCTCATTTCTTAGTTAGTTCAAGGAAAATAAAGATAAAACATTTTTACTATTTTGGTTTTAGTAGCATAGCATCCAACAATGATTACTTATACTTAAGACTATTCATGGTTACTTATATACTATTTAGCTAACTACGTTGAAGCAAAAGGAGAAGAATGACTTATTTTCCACATGATTGAAGTAATGGGCACATTCAAGCGTAGTTAGAGAGATAAATCTTATTTCATACCAAGTACAATGAGTTCAATGCCTGTATAACTGTTTGCGTCTTTCCAGATTGATTAAACCTTACCAAGAAGACATTTGGCATGGATACCCGTAATAAATAAACGAATTGGATCCATCCGATAGCTTCTTAGACGCTCAGAAGAAAAAAGAATCATGAACCTGAGAACCGTTTTGTTTTTCTACCTTTTTCTTTGCAGTTTATGTACATTTAATGTGATCTTGGCCTTGATTTTAGGGTTATAATATAATAGATTTGAGAAGAGATGTAAGGAGGGCAAGAAAGTTTCATATGCTTATTTTTGGTAGATTTTCATCAATGGGTCAAGGAATGACTGATATAATAGTACATTACTACAGACGCCAGGAAATAAGGGATTGCCGGGTGAGTAGGCTTAAACGGCCGACCGTAGGGAGGCCGGAAAGTGGTACGAAGCCGGCGAGCTTTTTTATCCGGCTAGGGCATATAGTGCTTTTCTCAAACATATGCAATGAAATAAAAATAATAAACCACTCAAATAATTCATCTGTTTAGTCTGTTCATGAGCACAGACGCCATGTTTAAATAAAAATTACTTCCCGGCCTTCAATTTTGTATGGAATCCTTTACAGTTCTCTCGAGTTGTTTCGCCCGAAACGTGATACTTCGAAGCCTGTTTTAACGCACGTTAAGACGACATTTCAATGCAAGTTTGAGAAAAATAATTAAATGAATGATTTATGTAGATTAAAATTATAACTTAATTATAGGGATTAAAACAAGTCATTACGTCAACATAAATGGGCATATTCTGATGTATGTAAACAAGCCTTATTCCTTTTAAACTTAATTTTTTTTTGTGACCAACATTTTGATAGACAACCAACTCTTTGAAGTGAATAATACTTTGCAGTGCAGTCGAAAATAAGTTAAAAAAAAACAGTTTCCTACGTGAATTTTGTCAAATTCGAGTAGTTTTAGGACCAAAAGTTATCAATCAAAAATTCAAACAGTGGTTTCAAATATATACCAATAAATCGCAATGGCCCTGTCCTAAGTAGTAACATTGATAATAATATGATAGCAAACATGTTTGATTATAGAGAATGTCTAAAACAATCAGCATTTTTGAACGGATAAGAAGCCTTGGTAATTGACATTATTGTATCGTCATTATACAAGCATTTTTTGTTTTACCTGTCACAGTCGCATTCCGCTTATATGTAGATGCCAAATCAAAGGACAATATCTTTCTTTCTTGTTACAACAAGATATTCTGATGATGAAACCGGAAGGTGGCTATGGGGATTCTGTAAAACAATGTTGAAAGCCCATTGAGTTTGGGATTTTTTTATTCGTGTTCACAGGTAATTTATGTTTGTACAAAAAATATAATTTGTAATAAAACAATGTTATGGGTACTGTAAACTGAAAAATCGTTGTAACACTCTTCGACTTGTTCAAAAATGGTAGTTTATTTGCTGACTGTATGTGTATACTTACCTCGAATGACTCACCAACCAAACTCTATATTAAATTATAAAGACCTTATTCAACCATTTTTCTATTCGTCACAAACAAAAGCTGATATATCATAATAATTATTATCATTAAAAAACCAAGCAGTAAAATTCTCGAGATAAACAAATTCACGAAAGCCACGTTTATAGGTACTCGTACTCGACAGAAATTATTCAAACACCTCTTAATTTTAAAGAAACGCTCGTAATTGGAGAATTCGTTTGACATTCGACAATCCGTGAACCAAATGTTCGTAAATATGAAATTTCATATCAAATTGTATTAAGGAAAAACCGAATGGATATCATCCAGGATCTTCAAATATGGGAATAAAATTAATGGAATACGGCAAAGTTTGGAAGTGTATGGTTTGAATGTTATGTTCTCCTACTTTATTTAGTTGTTATGTTTAGGATACAATTTGACCTTGATCTATTCCATCATTTATGGTAACTTACTGCGGCTTATCAAAGGACATTTGTTTGTTTTGTTTTTTTTACGACCTCACACAAATCAATCTATTCCCACAGTAAGCTCTAGTAGGCTTGTGTTATGGACACTAGATGACGATAAACATACTTATATAAATAAATACATACTTAAATACAAATGACATCCATGACCCAGGCACAAATATTCGAGTTCATCACACAAATATTTGCCCTTGCCGGGATTCGAACCCAGGACCGTCGGCTCAGTAGGCAGTTGCTTAACCACTGCGCCAACCGCGTCGTCATTAACAAGCATAATCTGGCGTTCATTTACTAACATCATGGAGAACTTAAGCCTTAATATGTGGGATCGGGAATTAACAAGTTAATTAACGTTAAAATAATGAAAGGTTGTAGTATATAAATATAACAATACGTAGTGGTGATTTGATCTTCCTTTTGCTAACTTAAGTGATGGTAAAGTAAGCTCATTCATACCCTTTGTTCATTGTAAAGTAAGCTCATTCATACCCTGAACAAAAAAACAGAAAGAAAGAGCAAACATTGACGCAACAAGATTGACACGTTTGTTAAATTATAACTGTTAAGGAGTTATATTTTGATGATATTCAAATTAAAGCCACTGATTTATAGCACTTTATTCCCTCTCAATTTGTACGCATAATAAAATGTTAGTAAGCGATATAGTTAAACCTTAATAATCCAAACTTTCAACGTTTGCTATTTACTAGCTCACCCGTTTCTGACTACAGCGCACAATTGCGTGAAAATGGGTAATAAAGGTAAATGAATAATGCCCATCATGTTTCAGTTTAATGATCACATTAAAGTTCATAGTCATTTGTCATCATTATAGGGTCTTTAGTATATTACAGAAGTTTTGTCAGTCTGTGAAAGTGTTGTC
This sequence comes from Apotomis turbidana, assembly GCA_905147355.2. NCBI lineage: Eukaryota > Metazoa > Arthropoda > Insecta > Lepidoptera > Tortricidae > Apotomis > Apotomis turbidana. The sequence continues at coordinate 22,592,859 of LR990295.1, read as the reverse complement.
GTACGACAACTATGTCAGTATAGAATTGTAGTCTTCGACCTGTCCGCAAAAACAATAGATTTTCGTTATTTAAAGGATCGTATTTGTGTGTCGTTGTTTCTTTTGAAGTTAAATTGTTTTCATTTTAAGTACGCGTATAATGGGTGATGTTTGTTGTTTATGATTAAATTGTAACCAGTTTTTTTTTACTCTGGCCCTCGCGATTACACTCGTAGCCAGTATTTAATAGCTCAAAGCCATTACCGCTCTGACGTTGTCATGTGGCGTGCAGCTAATCCGCTGCAGTGGGTACACCGTAGTGGCCGTACAGAGAGAATTGCCAATGTGGCTTGTATATGATTATATGTATATTACTCGTACTAGTTCTATGGTCCCAAATCAAATGATATCAAGGCAACTCTGCATAAAGCATCTTTTGTTAAGACGACGCGGTTGGTGCAGTAGTACTGAGCCCGTCCTGAGTTCCGGCGAAGAATACCGCAAAACTCGAATCCAGGCGAAGGCAAAGGACGATGGGCAAATTTGTATGGGGGGTGTCCCCACCCACCAACAGAGATGAGACCGGTGCAGATAGTTTTATAATGACCCAAAAAAGGTGGTTAGATAATTATTAACTTAAAAATCAATGGGGTTCTCCCGTAATTAGAGTTTAAAGTTCGGTAATTAACTGCATGTGGCGAAAGTTGGTACTAATTAACTCATATATTTTTAGAGCTTTTACATAGATGGTAGCGCCAGTATATAAATAAATAGCTTGACATCTTTAGAAATGGTCGGAAATGAATGATATAATTATATTATTAAATAAATATGCTTAACTTGCAGTCATAAAATGTTTATATTGCACTAAAATGCAATTTTATTGAAACTACACTGGCCATCTAGTGTGGAATAGGAGAACTGACACTGACATTATTCTTGACAGTAATTACTAAACGTGTTGAGTAGCCGAACTAATGATATACGTCAATAATGCTAGATCCATATAATCGTTTATAAACGCCGCGCGCCAAAGACAGTAAGCAATACATAAAAGTATGTATAGTACGGAACGAAAATTCAGAGCATAAATGTACATTATCTATCTTACTCATGCTATATGGATTAGAGCGGGACGATGATACAATAATCTCGATGCGATATATATCTACATTCCTGCAATTTGATATGCATCTTGATTATTTATTACTACTACTCGTTTTTAAGACATTTCGAGCATTCCGTCAGTATTTAGCCCGTCTCACATACAGGTCGTAAGCTTTAAGATTGGGATACGGCTTTGGATGAAATGGAAGAAGTTCTTATCTCGAACACATATGTGCGAGTGAGATAGGTATTAAACTAAAATCATATCGTCAGCTCACGTACTGTACAAGATTAGCTGGTACCGAAAGTATACCTGGCCAAGAAGGTACCTAACATACATCTACTACAGCAGGTAGTGAGTGTCCAGAGTTTCAGAGATACTATTTTGCCCTAAACGTTAAAGAATGATTATTGTCACCTTGACAGTATATCCTCTTTTTTCTCACTTTGAATGTGAAAAAGAGACAAAAATGTACTGTCACAGTGGTAAAAAATCACCAGTGCGCGCCTAGCCTTATATACTTGTCGTTTCCAGAATACTTTCGCTTGCGCACTTTCACTGAAATAATATGCAAGTTATCCCTATCTTCCTAGACTTCAAAAAATGAAGCACTCTGGGACTGCTCTATCAGATGTCTACCAGGCCGCTTCGTATTATTATGGAAAGAATAACACGTTCACTGTCTGTGTCTCAGAGCCTCTATATTACAGATACATAAGGTTCACCCCGTCCGACCCACCTTCACACCAGTGTTAAGGTAGGGAAATTACTTTCCCAGCTTTCATACTGACCTATTTTAAAATAATCAGTGTGACGGTGGATCATACAAATGAGTAGGTACAGTGTGACCGTTGGCTAACCAGGCAAAGGGAAATCGATTTAGTAGCGAGATGATGCCTACTGTCGCTCTTAGTAGACTTTATAATTTTTACTTGTAAAATGTAGGGATTACGTGTTTGGAGGTTTTACAAAATAGGCGTTATGCTACAAATTGTATTAAAACGTATAAAAGTCTACGAAGGCCAATAGTTTGCATCTCGCTACTAACAAACATTTGAGATATGAGACTCGTAATCAAGAAGACCAGGTTATTAGGTATTTGAGCAGGTAATTAACATAACAAACATAAACTAAAATATAATAAGCATCTTCTATTGCAAAACCGAACAAAAACGTAGAATCCACTTAACGTAGAATTAGTAGAGTAAGTAATTTCCCTACCTTAACATTGGTGTGAAGGCTCAGTGTGAAGGTGGGTCGGACGGGAGGTTTACATGTCAAAATGGGACAGTGAACGTGTTAAGTATTATACCATGTCTGGTTGTGATGTGTATAAAAACTCCTCAGAATTAAACACAAACGCCTTACCTGTGTCAATATTTCCGTACTTTATTAGCGCTTATCAGTAGAAATGAGAAGTTGGATGTTACGATTGAGACCAGCATCCATCACCTTAGTATAAAGTATCATTTCATATGTAACATGTGGCTAGACTTAACAGAAAATTAATCATCATCATACCCCCTCAGTTTATCCATACCACCACTTCCCCAATCGAAGAAAAATGAGGATTATTCCCTAATGTTTTATTGTTCTTCACTTTGATTTTGACGGCAGTTTTCACAAGCTTAATTACTTTTGTATACCTTTTCAGTGTGATCCTCAGGATCGTGAGATTTTCGATGTGGAGTAGTTTCCGATTTAGGACCTATTTGGAACTATCCAGAAACTTAAAAAAAAAATAGCAAAAAAAGAACCGACCAATAAAACTAATAAGCCAAAAATAACCCGTTCAAGTATACAGATTACATTTGACTCACTCTTTGAAGTAGGTCCCAACCACTCAATTATTATATTTATATATTATAGTTTACGTGAGGTTTGGCACCGACTTCAAAGGGTGTTTGTATCCGGCGCCATACACACCAGGTGCAAACTTAATCCGGCCAGTTAAGATGGGACAAGCACGAAACCCTCGGTGCGTGAGTTAAACTGGCACTTGGCCGGTTTATCACTGTTAAACAAGGTACAATTTCTATTAGGTCCTCTCAAAATTTGCTTCTGGCTGTCCCTTCTTCTTCTTCCAAATTCTATAACAGCTCATTTACCTTTCAGGCTACTCTATTGTGGAACTCTCTCCCTGTTGAATTGAAACGTAGTCAATCCGTCGCTACTTTCAAAACACACCTCAAAGAACATTACTTGTCTCTCCTTTAATACTCTATCACTGTGACTGACATAATCTGTGGTTCGTTACACAAAATATTATTTTAAATATAAGGTTTAAGTAAGTTTATATATGAGTATATATTTAGTCTTATGTTCATTTATGTATATTTTTATGTATGTTTAAGTATCAATATATATTATTATAGGTTTTAGTAGATTTTAATAATTTTTCAGTAGTTTTCTTGATTACTTTTTGCATCGCCTACTCATCTTATTTCATTTATATTAATCCGCTACCCAAAGGTTGTCTGGAAGAGATCGGTTTTTAGCGATAAGATCGCCTATTGTTTGCCTCTATTGTAATGTTAAGTGTCATTTGTATTTGTATTTGTTTCTTCTTGAGGTGTGCAATAAAGAGTATTCTATTCTATTCTATTCTATTCTATTCTATTCTATTCTATTCTATTCTATTCTATTCAATTTGATTCATTTCAAATCATACTTTATTTAAGATTAAAAATCCATATTATTTGTCAGTTAACAATAACTTAATACATAGGTAGTGTTAGCATTATTGGACAAAATAAAATAAAACGAATAACACAGTGTGGACTTAGATCCATATCCGTAGGAGTGGAGAGTTCCACCGCACCGGTCTGAGAACATACGACTGTTGGAGCTCTCGCGTAAGCGCTTTAATGCAGATGCACACCGCTTCCTCATGATGGCCGGGAAACCGTCTGTATGGGCAGCCGTCGCGCTACACCGCCACGGCAGCCCCATCAGCACCCTGATTGCATTATTGTACTAGACATGTACGTCGCTATATGGCCACTGCGAATATGAGACCCATAGATAGCACGTGTACATAGACTGACAATATGCTTTGAATAGCGTTAATTTAACTTGTGTAGTACAGCGTGCCAATCTAGCCAGCATATTACAACGGACAGCCAGCGACCTACGTTACTTATCGATGTCAAGGTTATCCTTCAGGTGACCCAGTGGCCCAAATATTTAAATTATTTTATTATTATATATAGTTATAGGTCCTAAACAGTACCAAAGACGTAGGTACTAAATCTGCGAACCACACAACATCGAGTGGTCTAGCCCTCCTGACGCTCACCCTTAAGTGACTGCCATCTAATCGCCATAACCGTTATGACAATATGGAAATTAGGCTGCAACGGGTTCAAAGTTACCCAATTAGTTACCTTAATATGCATATTTTCTTTCTTATATTTTATTTATAAAGGTTTTAAAAATTAAATATTATATAATATACATACAATACATGACGATTCTGATATTTGAATTTACTGAATTTACTCTCTTTCAGCAGCAAATCTCTCTCTACCTTATATCCTAGCATACCGTTTGCATTATTCTCTTAAGATCCATTCTACTTTCAGCATCAGCGTTTATTTTCCACCCAGATCCATTGTTCTGAAGTAAGAATCTAGTAAAAGATTTTGCGACTTGATATTTATAATCACGCCTTTTTCCCAACGGCGTAGCCATAGCTAAGTTCATACTCTTGCTACGGTCCTGGCGTGCACGTACTATTATCTATTCTGTGGTTGCACTTCAACAGTAATTTATCTCGCCTGCATGATCGTTGGTTTAGAGTACTTTTGACCTGCCCTTTTATAGAACGTGTAATCGAGAAACGTTCGTCTATGTCTTCTTCGTCAAACATATCCATTTACGTTGTAGATTTGTCTGCTCAATCTACTTCAATGCATCCTCTCCAACATACCCAAACTATCTTAGCATCCCTTTCTCAATTTGAATTACTACATCTTTTTTCACACCTTAAAGTTTACGAACTGCATTTATTTTAATTTCTTGCTTCGTCTGCTACATCCAACTTTCCGTACACAAAAATGTTGGAACCAATACACTTCTATAGTTGCCGAGAAACTTCTTGAGCCTAACCTTGACTGCGCAGTAGCCGATTTACGTACAAATATGCATGCGCAGATCCGCCATTTTGGGTCAAGAAGATTCTCGGCAACTGTATGCACATCCAGAGACGCCTTATCTTAGAGATTTCATGGCTGGGCAGCTCGGCAAACGGGTCGACCGTCTCTTGTGAACAGCCTAATTCACTTGTTCTAATATCTCATGTTCATACTATTTTCTTTATCAAATACCATGCCTTTCGCCTTTTTCGCATTCACTTTAATTCCTTTCGTTTACGAAACTTTATTATGATTATCACAATCTCCTGCAAAATTCAATCTGTCGACGAAAGCGATACTTGACTGAACTGACAGCATTGTAAAAGAAGAATTGAACACGTAATTACTCCATAATCAATCCACAATCATTCTCTTTTAATTCTGTCAGAGAGTTAGTTACTTCATAAATAAATAATAGAACAGCTATCGTTACACGTACATCCATGTCTATTACCGTTGGATATTGAACCGACACTCATTACAACCGTGCACCAGTCTCCGGTCTTTCCTCCAACACAAATTCAAAACGCAGTATAACTTACTCTCCACTACGCTCTGGCCTCGGCTTTTCGGCGGGTACCCACCGTAATGTTTAAAACGTCTTTTACGCTTTCCCAAATTCCTTCCCATTCCTTCTTAAGCAGTCGCACCAGACAGCTACGCTACGCCCGTTGGTAACTTCACTTAATCCATTATTGTATCCACTTTTAAGAAATCTATGTAGAACTTATTTTTCAGTAAATAGATCTCACATGGAGTTAGTGCAAGTGGGGAGCGAAGCTAGTATATTTGAGTAAAATACAAAGATAGCGAACATTTTCAATACTAATGACACAATTTAACTGCAGACTAAACCTTCGCACGTTATGTTGCTAAGAAAAAAAAGTTTATTTGATAAAAAAAAAAAAAATTACAAAATATAACAAAAAACTGTACAAAATAGACTATCTAATCAAATAACCCGCCCCTAATCTATACAGGCGCAAAGGCCCCTAAATCACGTTGAATCACGATGGACAGCCTTTGCCCCAATATTGAACGGGTCTCATGTCCTCTCGCGTAGCCGATGCACAATTCCCAAAAAAAACCCTTCACCTCCCTTTTTGCCTCTGAGGGCCAAAAACCGGTCGTTTTCAGCGCCAGTTACATTTTGTATGCCAACTAAGAACATTTTCATTTACTCGTCTCACTCGATTGTCAGTCCACGCTGAGTTGTTATCTCTTGTTTTATTCTGAAACAGAGTTTAGCAATTATTTTTACAAGCTTTTATTTTACTTGCTATCCGTAATATACATAGGTATGTATGTTTTGGTCAAATCATGCAAGCAGGATTATAACGATAACGTTCACATGTGTTTACATATGGTGACCGTACCAAGCGTAGCGAAACCGTATAATGTCAGGATATACCGTATAAATATGTTAGGAGCTCTTGAGCTCTTTGCCGATGTGAACTAGACAAATAAAAGGGAAATTAAATGCACAGTATTGGAAAAGATTGTGAAAGGGTTGAAAAGTATGAAATCAGGTAACGCTGCGGTATATGACAGAGTATCCGTCGAAGATACAATGGCAAGACGTAGCGGTGGACACGCGTCGGTAGCTCGTATCACCACGTCCCAAGAAGCGTTCGCCTTGAATTTTACACAAACAACCAATAAAATACAGTTCATCATTATTTATTATAGACTTCCATAACAAAACGGTTCGTTTTGGTACGGTTCAGTTTGGTTTCATATATATATATATTATAATTTTAGTGGACTATACAAAAACAGTCCAACTGTTCAGTTCTCTAAAGAAATGAGGTCAAAGGAAATGAAATATTATCACCTAGGTACCTCATGAACGGAACCGCGGGAAAACCGCGCTCTCACTGGGAATTGAACCCAGGAGCCCAGCTTAATATAAAAGATTTTTTCTAATCATCATACCTTGCAGCGAGCTAATAACATCGTCGTGTTTACACGGCTCTGCTCTGATACTACAAATAAGGTTTAAGTGGAATAATAATGTAACTTTGATGTGTAATACAGAAACGTTACTAAACGTTAAACAGACAAACAAACATGAAAAATAGATAGACAGACAGATTTCAACTCATTTATGCAGGGGTAAAGCAGTCCAAAATTCAAACTATTTTATGAACAAGAATGTTTATTGTGATGCCACAGACAGACTCACAATACACAGACACGCATACAATACATTACAATACATACAACCGTAATTACTTATTACCTTCTGGACGTTATCGATTATACGCGACACATTACAGTGTGTGTGTAACGTTCGAAGTATAAGGACACCGCACGGCACTTACGTCATCATCATCATCATCATCAGCCAAAAGACGTCCACTGCTGGACATAGGCCTCCCCCAGAGAGCGCCACCATGACCGGTCCTGCGCCTCCCGCATCCAGCGGACTCCAGCGACCTTCACCAGGGTCATCATTCCACCCTGTGGGGGGCCTACCCACGCTGCGTCGTCCGGTGCGTGGCCGCCACTCAAGAACTCGATGGCCCCAGCGGCCGTCGGTTTTACGAGCACTAACGTCATTTTAAAGAAAATTATGTAATTTTGCGATAACTCAAAACTGGCTCAACCGATTTTACTCAATATTAGTTTTCATTGAAAGTACTTATAATGCCTCATACTCATGAATTTTTTCGTAATTTTTTGACCAGTGGTTGACAAGTTAGACGGGTGAGGACGCTATTCTTTTTTTTCGGAGCGAATAAAACTGCTGACATAACCAAAAAAGAATGTTAGAAGACCTATATTATTTTTAAAAGACCTATTCAACGCCACCCCACACACTAATGTTGAAACGAAAAAAAAATCACCCCCTTCACCGTTTAGGTGTGCGAGAGGTACCTGAAAAAATAAATATTGTCAGTTTTAATTTTACCGTTTTGTCAGCGTAATTAATACACATACTCATAAAAAATTTTAGCTTTCTAGTAGTAATGATCACGGACAGATGGACAGATGGACAGACGGACAGACGGACAGACGGACAGACGGACAGACGGACAGACGGACAGACGGACAGACGGACAGACGGACAGACGGACAGACGGACAGACGGACAGACGGACAGACGGACAGACGGAGAGACGGACAGACGGAGAGACGGACAGGTGGATAGACGGACATGGCGAAATTATAAGGGTTCCTAGTTGACTACGGAACCCTATAAATGAACATTTCAAAAAAAAGAGTGTACTGGGTCGGCAAAACGTACCTATGTGAATCCACTGGAGATGCAAGCGTCCATAGGCTGTAGTAACCGCTTACCATCAGGCGGGTCATAAGTTTGTTTGCCACCTCCGTAATATGTATATATTATAACAATAACTTAACTACTTATGCAGGATTTTAATACTACCTTAAATACTTACCTGATTTGTTTTGATTTTTATAGGTATTTTATAATATGACTGAGCTGAAAAAAAAACATTCTGTTAAAATGAAAAAAAAAAAACGACTATAAACTGATCTTAAAGTATGACAAAAGTTAGATTTATTGCAGAGTCAAGCTTTTACTGCTAATATTTTGCGGTATAGAAAGAACCTGATCGTCTCCACACAGCTGTACAGATTTTCTTGGTTCAGAACTCGATGCTCTAGAATCTCTAGATTAAAACACAATTCTATGTTTAATGAATATCAAAGCATCTGTTCAGGAGCTACGACGCACAGACAAACTTAGTAATACATACAGTCATACATACTTACATACGTAAACATGATGACACATAATCGAGGTTAAAAATAATGAAAAATACTATTAGGTAGGTAACATTCTTCCCTCAACAACAGAACACCAGATACGTGTGAATATGTCCATGTTATATGGAGCGGAATTTCAGATAATAACAATAAAATAGGCTACGATATAAGCATCAGTGTGTATTACAGAAACGTTATTAAACGTTAGACAGACATACAAACATGAAAAATAGACAGACAGACAGAAAGACTAATCCATTTATGCAGGGGTAAAGCAGCTCTTTTCTGTATACCTTTTTTGCTCCAAAATCCAAACTGCTGTACCTAAAGAATGTTTATTGTGACGCCACAGATACACAGACACGCATACAATACATACTTTAATTATTATGACATCCTGGAGTGAGCGAATGGCTACTGAGGCAGAAAAGTCCTGGAGTAGCGACTACGTAGTTATAGAAAAACTCAGCGTAGGAGCAGGCTTCCACCTAGGTGGACAGATGACCTCGTGTAGGTCGCGGGGAGGCGGTGGATGCACTACAAGCAGAGTCTTTTTCTATAGCGAGCTCCCCTATAGCTCCTGCCTGTGTTTAACAATGGACGTCCGTGGCTCATAAATAGATAGGCAGAAGCTTGAGAATAGGAGAAGCTTAACAGTTGTCTCGCCAGCTAGACTAGCAAATTCAGACTTGTATCCTCCTTCACCGCGCCGTTCTCGTCCACGGCAGGGCATTCGTCCTTACCTTAGAGCCTAAATGGTCGCATATACAGTTCGGTTCCAAAAGAATTTTCTCTCGAGATCATTCAGTGGAGTTGACTGCAGTAACCGCTTACCGTCAGGCGGGCCATACCCATGTTTGCCACCTCCGTGTTATATTAAAATAACTTTTAATAATACCTTAAATACTTACCTGATTTGTCTTATTTTCATATTTTATAATATGACTCTGTGCTGAAAAAAAAAAACATTCTGTTAACAAGAAAAAAAAAACTGTTAAGTAGGTACTTACGCTAGCGGTAGCTAGGTAGCTACGAGTATGAAATAAGTTAGGTTTAACGCAAAAAGGTAAAGCTTAAGTATTAGTTCAGTGATACATCTAAATCGGTTCAGCAGTTTAAGCATAAAATGGGAACAGAGATTTATTTCGCATCTATAATATTAGGGATTATCATTTTAATGAGGACTGAAACATCTGACCAATCAAATCAACTATACTATCAGTTGTAGTTAACTCGTCCAGTACGAACTCTAAATTCATCTTGCTGCTATCTATGCAAGGCGGCTGTTCTTTAAGTCTTTCACCGGTAAACGATAAACATCTCCCGAAAACATCCTGATGATCTCGAAACAGCTATACAGATTTTCTTGATTCATAACTGGAGTTCTCGATATCAGATCATCTTTAGTAAGTAGCAATAACCTAAATTCAAAATTTTAAAACTCCCGTCACAAGATGCTGGTTGCCTCCCTCATTTTAATGAGTGGTAAAAAAAGTTGCCTATGACTTGTTTCAAAGTTGAGTATCTTGGAAATGGCTGCGGTTATTTTCAACAAACAAATCTAAAAACAGCCTGGACAGACAAGACATTCGGTTTAAAAACTGCATTCAAATGGGTCCATCCGTTTGAGAGCTACGATGCCACAGACAAACACACAGATGTGTAGATAAACAGATACTTACACACATACACATATTAAACTTATAATACCCCTTTTTTTCGTCGAGACGTTTAAAGCGTTAGTTGAACAGGAAACTGAGACGATGATGGGCTGACTGCGCGCCGCAAACCGCGCTATTAGCCTGCGCATCAGCGTACACTTGGATGTTCGGCTCCATTCATAGCGTCGATCACTTGTATCACTTGTATGGCGACGTAATATGAACAATCGCCTTGCATTTTCTACAAACAACTAATAAAATGCAGTTCATCATCATTTCGACCCCAAGACGTTCACTGTTTTATACATATTTATAAGTATATCTCCCTGGCGATTTGCACAACAAACGGTTCTGTTTGGTTTTGGGTTCGGTATACTTTCTCCGAGAATAGAAATACGGTTAAAATGGAAATCTTACAAGACCCATAGGCAAATACATAAATCGTTGATGCCTTATAAAGAAATGTTATTTGAAATATCTACGTACCTGTATTATGGTAATCATTATCATTTGTTGTTTTCTCGATGAGAATTCAATTTTGCAACATTTTGAAGACTTGACATATTTTTAAAGTGACAGGTGACTTTTGTTTGGTATAATTTCTTTATAATTTTTAGCCCATAGACAATGCTTTTAAATATTTTTAATGCTAAGGCTAGACTGATGTTTAAAAAAAAATCTACTCACCACCAGAGGTCGGTAGTCTAATAGATCTAGTTGTTAGCATTAGCGAACTCTAGTGAGCAGTAGAAGAATTGCAATTTTGCTAAATCAAAAGTGTAAAATGGTTATAACTATACTGATATAAGCATATATACGATTATAAGTACGTAATTAGAAACAGTTACTACCATAATACATTGGTGTTTCATGCAATACAACTTAAATACTAAGCATATGCAAGTTTACTGAAATAAAAAATCTGCACGTGAATCTAGTTTTAAGTAATATAATAGTGTAATAATACGATAAAGCTAGTTGCTACAACATTTCAAATGAAAACTATCACGGGACGTTCATAGGCCAACCTCTAAAACAGGGTGCTCGTTAGTAAATAGACAAAATATATATACAAACACGAAATACGATTTTCCAAGAAAACACCACGCTTAAGCCGAATGCTGTCTTAGTGAAAAAACATCATGTTCTTAAGGCCTATAAATAGAGATATATTTCATTTCTGTTGGTTATCGGAAACTTTGGCCCCCACCGTTGAATAGAAAGTGTAAATTAATATTGGCGCCACCGTCTATGCATAAGTAGTCGTTTTGTATGTGTTAAATAGTACCAATTTTGTCCACATTCCTCTTAACAAAACACGATTTTCCAGGAAAACCCCATATTTCCGGGGATTGTTCCCATACTGAAAAACAATCACATTGTTGAGATCTACAAGATGAGATATGTCCCATCTCTGTTGGTGGGTGGGGACGTTTTGCCCATCCTCCTTTATGTGATTAACTCGAATTTTTCTACCTGGGCGATGTATGTCTTTATCTATAGCAGTATGTATTATCATCATCTAGTATCCATAACACAAGCTTACTAGAACTTACTTAATCTATTTTTTGTTCGAAATTCAAACTCTGAGCCTAGTAGGGGCTCTGGTTCCATACTATGTAATAACTGCAGTATGAGCTCCTGTTAGTGTAAAATATCAATATCTCGTAAACTGCTGCGTAAATTAGAAAATGCTGTACCTTTTTGAAAACTACAATAAATTGACTATCTTTTTATGTTGTGTGCCATGTTAGTTTACAATACTTTTTTTAAATGAAACTCGATCAAAACCGCTGGCTAAATTTAATAAATTGCTATAATTCGTTTTTTTTTATTATTTTTACCGACAAAGCATCATGATATGTAATAAATTGAAATTACATTCGATAGGATATGTTTTTAGTAACATCCTGCAAAAAACAGATTTAAAAAATACCTAAATTTGCAGTGGTGGCAATCGACATACTGACGCAGGGCCTCAAAAGTCACGAGTTTTTTTAAAATGCAAATATCTCGAAAACCATGAACTTTTTATGAAGGTCAAATTAACTTAATATGGTTGCTTATGAGCTGTTCTATCACCCCTCTTCATTTCGGCGTTGGTTTTAGGGACACCCTGTATATTTCAGTTCAACTGCAAACACAAAACCGATTGTATTTTTTTCGCAAATGTTGTCAATAATAGAATAATATTAGCTATTGTTCTTAGAAATTTGATTAGCCACATCACAAAATAAATCTGTGAAATTATATTTTCCCTAGCCCGTTCTTACGAGAAATGTATTAAAGCAATAATACTTAATCAGGTTTTCTCAGTAATTTATTTTAGTACGAGCCATATTAGTGATTGTCGCCAACATTGACGTACCTTCGTATCTGTATTCGACAAAATCTTAGTTTTCAATGTTTCATCTGTATTGTGAAATGGTCATCGATATTTATTAAAACCATGAAACAGTCGTAACACTCAGCGCAACGGCACGTGTTCCATTACTGGCCCTAAAACTAAAAGCTTGTCCGGCTGTATTACAAACACTACGCTAGGCCACGACATCAGCGAAGCGGCAGGCGGCGACACAGGAGGAAACGCCGCGGTCCTATACTTTGCGCGATTCTGCCGCCTTCAAAGTTAAAGGCTGCCTTTATAACACTGAACACCGGGAACCCGCTCCGTGGGCACTGTGCTCGTAGCGAGTTTTCGCTGCATACGCATTTCCCCATTAGGGTGTTGCTTAAAAATTAACTTTCAAAAAGTCATTGTCTCACCCCGCCATTATGTTCTAGTACCCTGATTAACGAATGCTAGTTTTTTTTTTTTCTTAAATCAATTTTAGAGGTCGCACCGCTTGATAAAGTTTTGGTAAAAACATAATTTAGGTGTCAATATGACAAGCTTGGCAGTCACTATTTTATATATATTTTACTTCTATAACGTTTGTCGATTTCTTGGGAATCCCCCTTGATCGATACATACCCCTCGCCCCCCGGCAGGCCGCGTTAAGATACGCAATCGGTCGAGTTTAGAGTGCACTGCACCCTAATGCGAAAAAATCTACTTTAGTGTCATAAAAATTGAAATTTTAATTTTCTTTTACTTAATTATCATAATTTTAATTAATTTTAATAAGAATGTATGTAAATTATATTTGTTTATTTGAACATGTTTTTATTGTTTTTCCAAAACTTTGACAGCTGGTAGCGACCCCTAAAATTGGTTTAAAAAAAAAGCAAAAAAACTAGCATCCGTTAATAGGGGTCGTAGAACAAAATGGGGGGGTGAGACTTTAAGATTTCAGTTTTTTTCCTTTTTTCGCCATATAAGCAACACCCTATTCCCCATGTTATCGGCTACACGCGTAGCGCTACGAAATCCTTGGTCGCCAAAGTGTTAAGTAAATAGTTTAGCGTGATACAGAGATTTTTTTTATAAAAACCTACTAAGGTTTCAAATGACTTACTGTTGAGTTTCTTTCGGCATTTCTTCTCAACTGCCTCCTCTTATGAAATGCTGGTAGATTCAGACATGTAAAAGTGCCCTTTGTGGCCTACTTGCAGAATAAAGTTCATTATTTCATTATTCCAAGGGTATCTTTAAAGACTAAAGAGATATAAATGTGGAGCAATCAAGTGGGATTGGGCATGCAACGCAGAGGGGGAACGCCCAGTCGGAGATGGAGGGATGACTTGGACGTATTCTTCAGAAACTGATCGGAAACCGCATCCAACAGAGACCTGTGGACATCTAAGGGAGACGCCTTTGCCTAGCAGCGGGACACTCCTACAGGCTATTAAAAAAAAGAAATCCAGCTAGCGGCTATTACTAGAAAAAAGTCCCTTAAAGCTGATACATGGTATATAAACAGTGGAAGCGAGAGACCGCATTCCGACCTTCCGTTCCAACTTATGGCGGCCGTTCGCAGTCAAACTCGTAATCAGGCTGTATCGGGATAAAATACTACCTATCATTTTCGAGATTTTTACACTGAGTAGCGCGACAAGAGTAGTCGTCGCAAGATATGGCTGCCGTGCAGGTGGGAGCGAGAGACAACGCTCTAACCTTTTCTTCCACTTATGCGATCACCTCTGTCGCTCGCCGCCGATGTCGCGGCCGCGCATTTCGAGCTAGTAGTGGCGACGTGGGTTTGAAAAGTTTGCAGCAAATAATATAACAGGTCACTCGCGTAGAAAATAAACATTTTAAATGGAATGTGGAATACTAGTGATCAGAAGAATAGTGCAGTTCCCAGGGCAAAACATGATAACCTTTTTTGATCGAGTGAACGAAATTAAAAACAGCAAAATGTTTTCAATTCCTTTCACTCATGCAACTCACATTTCACTCAACTGCTTAATAAACACAAATTTAGGTGTAGGTACCTATCTATTTAGCAACTAAATAGACTAAGTATAATAATTTTGTAAGTAATTAATTCTTAAGTTTGCTAATTAATTCTGGCCAACTAAAAGAAAATGGCCAAAATAGGTAGAAAAGATGGATGTAGATAAGAATCATGATTTTTGGTAAATATATTAATTAGTCTTAACTTATTATTAAGAGCTTCTATAATTAATATCTAATAATAACACATCACCAAAAAAACCGAGTTTACACGAGCACTTAATAAAATCCCGAAGCCTCCTTCCTTTAAGCGAGGAAAACTGGCCTAAAATATTATGAATGGACACGAATGTTAATAAAAACGAAAGAGACCACTTCTACGATTTTATCCAATAAAATATAGAAAAATGAGTTCCAATAGGGCTTTTCAGACGGCATGCAATCTAGCTTAATAGGCCGGCAGAGAACCGTCGCCAGACGCGACACTTCTTATCTGTTAGAACTTCCGAAGGCACGAAGAGTAAAATTATATAGACGGTAAAATTACATCCTGATGGTCCAACGGTTAGAGTACCGTCACATTGTGAACTTCGATAGAAGTAATGAAATAATGAAATAACAAATAATGAAACATTGAAATAATAAAATATTGAAATAATGAAATAATGAAATATAGAAATATTAATATACTTAAACGGGTTTACTCACGTCGTAGAAGTCGAATAACGCTCGACATGTTTCGAATCGGTACGCGATTCATCATCAGGAGAGACGACCAGTCGCGGCGGCGGCCAATCGAACACTGCGGGCATGCGCCCTGTCCGCGCGGCTGCTCGACGCGGGTGTCACCGGCGGAGGCGCAAAACTACCCTCATCATCACGCACAATGCCAATTGTCGGGTTGCACACAACACTCACTACGTCATTTGCTAAGGTCTCGTCCACACTAACCACCGATGTAGTATCCAAAACCGTCCTCCAACTAGGGGGCACTGACCATCCACAATCTCGGTTAAAATTCGGATGACGACTAATTTCGATAGCCTCCCGTACTTTCCGCGGAATGGAAAACTTTTCTCTCGCCAGCACAGTTACCTTATCGAACCGAATATAGTGAGACGTATCCGAATTCAGTGAATGTTCCGTCACTGCAGAACCACGGGTATCCTGATTTTTCATACTACGTATGTGTTCAGTCACTCTTGTGGAAAAGAGATTGTGGATGGTCAGTGCCCCCTAGTTGGAGGACGGTTTTGGATACTACATCGGTGGTTAGTGTGGACGAGACCTTAGCAAATGACGTAGTGAGTGTTGTGTGCAACCCGACAATTGGCATTGTGCGTGATGATGAGGGTAGTTTTGCGCCTCCGCCGGTGACACCCGCGTCGAGCAGCCGCGCGGACAGGGCGCATGCCCGCAGTGTTCGATTGGCCGCCGCCGCGACTGGTCGTCTCTCCTGATGATGAATCGCGTACCGATTCGAAACATGTCGAGCGTTATTCGACTTCTACGACGTGAGTAAACCCGTTTAAGTATATTAATATGTCTGAGACTCACGATAGTTTTCTATGTAAAATATAGAAATGATGAAATGATGAAATGAGGAAATAATGAAATAATGAAATAATGAAATAATGAAATAATGAAATAATGAAATAATGAAATAATGAAATAATGAAATAATGAAATAATGAAATAATGAAATAATGAAATAATGAAATAATGAAATAATGAAATGATGAAATGATGAAAAAATGAAATAATGAGCTAATGAAATAATGAACTATTCTGCAAGTAGTCCACGAGGGCAATTTAGCATGTCTGAGTCTATCTGCATTTCACAAGAGGAGACCACTGTTGAGAGGAAACGCCGATAGAAACTCGACAGTCAGTAGTTTGTTGATAGAGGCATCAGCCTAATTTTCAGCCTTTACGAAGGACATTTTAATACTGCAGGGTGACTCGGGATCACCTGTCATCATAGCACGTTATTGAATAGAAAGTGACAGGTAGTATTTGTCGCGCGACAAAGAGTCGCGTCTCACAGTTATGCTAGACGCGCTGGATTGACTAGAGATGAGTACTTAGAAAGCAGTACCGATGGAGACAACTGATCGAGAATATTAAGCCTTGTGATCAGTGATCACGATGCTCACGAATGAGAAACCTACTAAAGAAAATTCCCGCGCAACGGACCGTGGGACCGCTGGACAATTGTAATGTGTTATTTAGGTTCTTCTTTTTAAATAAACAATTTTTATTTTTTATTTTTTTGACGCTCAGGCTTTGGATTAAGCTCCCTGCCGAGGTTCTTCCGGGGGACTACCGTATGTATTCAAAAAAGGAGTGTACAGATTTTCAAAGGGTCGGTAACACGCGTGCGTATCCTCTGGAGTTGCAGGCATCTATATATAGGCAAGGCTACGGTAATCGCTTACCATCATGTGGGCCGTACGCTTGTTTGCCACCTCTGTAAAAAAGAAGACGAAGGAGGAGCTCTGGCTAACTAATCACGTGTTGTGGATTTCTGGGCCGGTTGACACCAAGAATTTAATGTGCTAGTGTAGTCATTCATTAAATTAAGATACAATCGATGGTAACGTGGGATATACTAGCATACTTTTGTCTAATGGGGTAAGACCCAATGATAGTCTTATCTCATCTTACCTGAATAGAAATCAATTTAAGCCCTATTGTTGATCTAAGCAATCTCTGTACTATGGATACTGTGTCGTGCAGGGTTTCAGGGCGGGTATAGATTCAATAAAACAACGTATTCTTTAAAAAAATGGCAACCGGTCACAATGAAGCAACCATTACTGCCAATGTCTCGTTGCCAATCACACACGGTGACAAGATAGAGGATTGATACCACATTGAATTGAGAAAATTGTGCTTAGTAAAGTGGTAGCGATTTACAACAAACCACGCGGACTATCAGGCCTTGACCCAAGAGGGGCTATGTACCTACGCTTCAAGTTGAATTCTTGATTAGACATTCACTCATTCGTTAGTTCCCTGCACAATACGCTATCAATACTACACATTGAAAAACCAAAATGAATAAATAATGAAAAACTAAACTTAAAGGCATGCGGCCATCTTGAGTCACGGATCGGAAGCCCTTAAAACAACGTAAACTGGTTTACTGTGGACCACGACCTGCCCGCTCCTGTCGACGTGACATCAGTAATGACGGCAGCGGGCGTTGGGGACACTTTATTATACACCGTGACCGTTAATAACTCGAAAGATTTAAGCTAACGATACTAGAGCCTAATTAGAGTATATAAACTTATGTAACATATAGTCCAAAAACTCATAATTAAGGAGATATAAATTATTTAAAACAAATGTAAAGTAAAATAATCTCCCGTCTAACACACCCTAATTCATGTCATTATGCCAATGTTCAAATTTGAACTCGTCAAAAGTGAAACATAGGACCCTGTAATATTGAGACAGCGATAAGTTGACACTTCTTGTCATAGAACAGAAGTCACAACATTCGCCGTCCGTCGTATGATTTCGGAGCGATTCGTGAAGTGTCATGCTCGCTCACTCTTCTTCAACTAAAGACTTGTTCACAAAGAAGTGGGCAATTAATATGATTTAATTTGTACTGAAATAGTAATTTAATTAAGACACATAATTAGACCCATGTTGATATAACATTATTTACTCGTTTTGTCGTCAAAAATACGTGGTTTAAATCTTTCGGGTTATTAACGGCCACGGTGTATAAAGACGTCTATACCTTACAGATACTAGATTACCACAAAACCAACCAAGTCTCTGTGATAAATATACTCGTATAAGAGATACACGAAACTTCACCGAAAGTAATGCTAGCATTAACCGACAAAGGCGTGCCAAAATCCACTCCTTTCATACCCATCCAAAAGGCAATATGGCAGCGGTAAGGTGAGTAAATACATTTTAAATTCGCTCGACCTTTGACGTATGGGTTGCTCCTTTGACGCCGATATGTTCGTTCGACGGTTTATCGGAAAATATTGCAATATCCAGAAAACTTTATTAAGATACAGTTTGTTTTTATAATTATTCTGTTGGTACATTGACGTAATCTATAGAGGACCGAGGAGAATTTTAAGTTAATTGAGATTACTTTGACTACAATATAAAAGATACACCAATTATCGTCATTCCTTCTTCAAACCAGTGAGGAGGATTGAAAGACAGGATTGGATAGGACATTAGAAGGATGGCGTCACAGTCGTGGTCATTCTAATTTGATGACTGCTCAACGATAGTCACTTTCTATTGCACTGTTCTCCTAATATTGCATATCTTTCTTTTGGAAAGAGACATTAACTCCGCACGCTCTGCTTAAACTATAGTCTGCCCGTCTAGCACAACTATGCTCAAGAGTCGCGACTCTTGTCGTGCGACATAGCGCTACCTGTCACTCTCTCACATTACTGCACAGAAAGAGACAGGCAAGTATCTTGCGCGAGAAATAGTGGCTTGTGGCAGTTGTGCTAGAGGTGCCGGTATCATTAATTTCTAGTGATCGAAATCCAGCCGGATAATCAGATCCACCTGTGACACGTGACTCTTTCTGGTGCGAGAAGTACCTATCTCTTTCTTCGCTGTACTATGAGAGAGTGACGGGTGATGCTATGAGTAAAGACGAGACCTATGTAACGAAAATATAAACAAATTCTCCGAATGTATGGAGAGTCTAAAATGGTCTGACATATACGAGCACACAGATCTGGATCAGGCTTTTAATGCTTTTCATGACACGTTTATATTATTTTATAATCTCTGTTACCCAATTAAACGAACGAAGATTTGTAATAGAGACAAAAAGTATTCATGGATAACAAAGGGTATTCAAAAGTCGACAGTAACAAAAAGACGGTTACGATTTGTGTACTATAAAACAAGACAATATAATAAGAAAAACTATTACCACAAATATTCCAAAATTCTAAGATCATGCATAAAAGAGTCACAAAGGAAAATAAACCATCAATACCTGAGAACGTCTAAAAATAAGTGCAGAGCTTCATGGAATCTGATCCAGAAAAAAACTGTAAAAACTACTAAAGAACTAAAAATAATAGATAAAATAAACTACAACGGAGATTCAGTGATATGTAAACAAAAAATTGCTAATATATTTAATAATTATTTTGTTAACCTAACTGATAATGAGTATGATCACAAAAGCTATAAAATAAATCAAAAAACATGTCAATCATCCATTTATTTACATCCGTGTGATGAAGCAGAGGTCATTAAAATTATAAAATCCTTGAAACCTACAAGTTCTGTTGGTTACGACGAAGTATCGACTGTAGTATTAAAACGGTGTGCGGATAAAATTGCACCGATACTTTGCTATCTAATAAAATTTTCGTTTGAACAAGGTGTTTTTCTAGATAGATTAAAGAAAACTATCGTCAAGCCCTTACACAAAAAAAGTAATAAAGAGGAAATTGGAAACTATCGACCAATAGCACTTCTTTCCATATTTTCAAAGATCTTTGAAAGGGCGATGCACACTAGAATAACTAAATTCTGTAATAAATTTAACATTATAAATAAAAATCAAAACGGTTTTCAAAAGGGCAAGTCAACTTCACTTGCAGCGTTTAATTTAATTAAAAATATTACCGAAGAGATAGATAAAAAAAAACCTGTTGTTAGTATTTTCTTTGATATGAGCAAAGCTTTTGACTTTGTCTCTCATATGCGGCTTTTACGGAAATGTGAATTGTACGGTCTCCGAGGGCCAGCTTTGAGCTGGATAACTAGCTACCTAACAAATAGATTACAATATGTAGAAGTAGAAAACATATCAGATGAAAACAATATTTGCTATTCTAGATCTTTATATAAACAAATTAACGCCGGTGTGCCACAGGGGAGCGTTTTGGGGCCGCTTTTGTTTTTATTGTATATAAACGACTTGCCTATGGCCACTAAACATGAATGCATACTTTTTGCCGACGACGTATCAATAGTGATAACCTGTGATCAAATTCAGACATACAATAATGAAGTAAATAATACAGTTAAAGACATTTTAATGTGGATGGAGATGAATAATTTACAAGCAAACCTAGAAAAAACTAAATATATTAATTTTTATAACCGAAAGAAATTTGTTGACATAAATATTGAATATAATGGAGAGCCAATAATCGAAGTTGATCAAATTACATTCTTGGGAATAATATTAGATAGACATTGTAACTGGAAGCCACAAATAGAAAAAAAATGTTCCCAAATAAATCACTTTGCATATGCTCTACGTAGACTTGCATCGTTAGTTAACACAGACACAGCACTTACAGCCTATCATGGTTATGTAGCATCGGTACTAAGATACGGTTTACTTCTTTGGGGAAACTCTACCGATGTAAACAGATTATTCGTAAGCCAAAAAAGAAGCATTCGTGCCATTTGTAATGTAGCTTCCTCGAACCTCATGTAAACCTCTTTTCAAGAGCCTCAACTTGCTAATACTACCGGCTCTGTATATTTTGGAAACTTGTAAATTTGTTAAATTACACCCAGAACTATTTACAACACGAAAAGATACATATAAATTCAACACAAGGTACCCAAACAAACTTGTGTGTACTAATAACTATCACACAAAAATTTGCAGTGGAAATTGTTACTTAATGGCAATAAAAATATTTAATAAGTTACCTGTGAATATTCAAGAACTACCTTTTAAAATATTCTTAAAAAAACTGCAATACTGGCTAGTCGAACATACTTTTTATTCTATGCAGGAATATTTTAAGATGTAAGTAAACGGACATACTACAATGATTGAATAATCGAAGTAATATTTATATAGCTCTTAATTAATACTAAATAGTAGAATGTAATGTTATAAATAATTTCCGATTGACATATTCATGAATAATTTAATATAATGTGATTAGATAATAAGTAAGACATTTGCATGCCAGATATTTTTGGCGAGATATGTTTACTCTTGTAAAATTTTATGGGTTCCCTCTATGTCGCATACTTTTGTTTGTCCGAAACTGTTTTAGCATAACAGACTTGGCATATTAAGTTTTCGACGAATGGTAATGTGGCAGAAACCTTATTTGGCATAAGTTCTAACTTACCGAAAATGCGTTTGCCCGAAATTGTATTCGCATACTATTGTTTAGGCCGATTATATTTACGAATAATTTTATTTAGCATAGTAGTATTTGGCATAGTATCTTTTGTCCGAATCTATCTTGGCATACTTAAATTGCTACAAGAAAAGCAGGTTAGGTTAGGTTATAACTGAATCCCTCGCAAAAACGATCAGCTAGCAGAAAAGTAGGTTAGGTTAGGTTAGGATTGCGTCCCTCAAAAAAACGAACTGCTAGCAGAAAAGTAGGTTAGGTTAGGTTAGAACTACGTCCCTCGCAAAAACGAACTGCTAGCAGAAAAGTAGGTTAGGTTAGGTTAGAACTTCGTCGCTCAAAAAAACAAACTGCTAGCAGAAAAGTAGGTTAGGTTAGGTTAGAACTGCGTCCCTCGCAAATACGATCAGCTAGCAGAAAAGTGGGTTAGGTTAGGTTAGAATTGCGTCCCTCAAAAAAACGAACTGCTAGCAGAAAAGTAGGTTAGGTTAGGTTAGAACTACGTCCCTCGCAAAAACGAACTGCTAGCAGAAAAGTAGGTTAGGTTAGGTTAGAACTTCGTCCCTCAAAAAAACAAACTGCTAGCAGAAAAGTAGGTTAGGTTAGGTTAAAACTACGTCCCTCGCAAAAACGAACTGCTAGCAGAAAAGTAGGTTAGGTTAGAACTGCGTCCCTCAAAAAAACAAGCTGCTAGCAGAAAAGTAGGTTAGGGTAGAACTGCGTCCCTCGCAAAAACGATCAGCTAGCAGAAAAGTAGGTTAGGTTAGGTTAGAATTGCGTCCCTCAAAAAAACGATCAGCTAGCAGGAAAGTAGGTTAGGTTAGGTTAGAATTGCAATCCTCGCAAAGACGAAATGCTAGCAGAAAAGTAGGTTAGGTTAGGTTAGAACTGCGTCCGTCGCAAAAACGAAATGCTAGCACACCCACACTCATCCCTACAAATACTTAGGTAGGTTCGTTTGTTACCTTTTGTTCCTCAGAGCGAAAATAGAAGCCCCGCGAAGGGCTTCGTCTAGTGGTTGTCGCATCGTTAGTAAATTAAATTTTCGGAGTGATGAAATTATGCCTATTTATTTTATATGCATAGACATGATTCGGACAAATAAAAATATGCGCAAATAAATTATGACAAATGAAAATATGCCTATTTATTTTATGTGTAGACATGATTCGGACAAACAAAAATATGCGCAAATAAATTATGACAAATGAATATCTGCCTTATCAAACTATGCGAACCTTGATTATGCCAAAACAGTTTATGCGGAAAGTCAATTATGCCTACATAGATTATGCCATGCAAATTTATGACTAAAAATATTATGCCAAAACAGGGGGAACCAAAATTTTATACCATCTCATGTCATATCATGTCTCAAGCAAATAAATTTCATTTCAAAATTTCAAATAAATTTCAAATTTCATTTCATTATGTCGCGCGAGAAGAGTCGCGAAGCGTAGTTGTGCTAGATGGGCAGAATTGGCTATCTTCTATAAGTAGCAATAGCATGCCTTGGCAGTAAATAGGTTCTTAAAGGGTCGGCAACACGCGTGTGATGCTCCTGGCGTCGCAAGCGTCCATGGGCGGCGGTAACTGCTTAACATCAGGCGGGCCGCACGCTTGTTTGCCACCGTCGTAGTATAAAAAAAAAAAGAAATTTACTCGAAAATGGTTTCGCTTCTGCCAAATACTCTATGCCGGGACACGTAATGGACCCCCTCAGTCAAATTAGGGGGGCGGCTCCGGTCCTCTTCCTCTAAATAATCACTGGGCGTACCAAAAACACGCTAAACGAATTACCAGCCCGCGTTGATTGGAACCTAACCCTTGGCATTCAGACCAGGCTCCAATTTTGTGAACTTTGGCGACCTGGGAATTAATTTATTGATCGTAATTTAAGGTCTTAAGTTGAAATTTTTGTAAGTTAATATCTAATTCAAACTCTTTATTTCGGACTTGAATCCATATATTAGTTAGTAACAATTTCTTATGCCTATTGTTAGTGAGCAAAATGTGTAAACATGTCAAAAAATTTCCTTAATAGCATTATTAATTATATATTTTTTATATTAAATAACGAATTGTAAACAAACAATCACGGGCTAATATAGGTATTTCTAACGCACATATTTCGAAGTATTTTTTATGTGACTAATTAGTTAAGTAGTTGCTTCCACGCATAAGCATTTTAAACACATGACGCAGAGAGCGCTCCAGTAGCGTATAGTCCACTAACAATGTGATCGCTTATTTGGAGAGCACTACGCCGGAAACGTAGGATCCCAGGTTCGATTCCTGCTTACATTGCAGAGGATCAAATAATGTTTCTTTCATAATTTACTTTGGTGCCAATATTTGTATATAAAGGTATTATTTTACTAACAGTGAAAATACGAATTAGGTATGTATGTATATGAGCTTCAAGTATATGTTTCAAACTTAATAAAATTTCACGAGCACCTTTAGGTTTCCCGTCTAGATAACATTGTTCGATACACAAAATAAAAATAGGAGTATTGTATTTATTCATATTAAATGAAATAAGTAGATATAATGAACAAACATGAAAGGAAAATAGGTTTATGAAAAAGGCCGAAATCCGTAACTCACACCATTTCCAATCCCAATCATCCACCTAAAAGAAAAACGTAACAATAACCCAACAACTGTATACATTCTTAATGCATTTCGTCTTCGAAAGGTAAACGCAAACGTCCCGCTTTTAGAATTAAACATCTAATTTCTTTACTATTTCAATACGACCCTTATAAGTTTTCGTTTATGGTTGATTTTATAACAATGGAATGGGTAGATATGACGTTACGATTGTAAGTAATTCACAGAAGCCTTTTTATAACCAAAAGCTTTCTGGAGCGGTATTATTTACTGCAGAAACTCGCGTTCACTTTATTTTACGCTAGAGAATGTTACTTATTCCTGATTTTAACCGACTTTAAAAAAGGTAACGTTCAATGACACATTTTTAGGGTTCCGTAGTCAATAAGGAATTTATAGTTTCGCCATGTCCGTCTGTCCGTCTGTCCGGCCGTCCGTCCGTCCGTCCGCGGCTTAGCTTCGTGATCATTAGTACTAGAAAGTTGAAATTTGGTATGAGTATGTGTATGTATAACGCCGACAGAACGGTAAAATAAAAATTAAAAATATTTTTTTCGGGTTACCTCTCGAACACTGTTTTTTTTTTTTTTTTTCAGCACTAGTGTGTGGGGTGTCATTGAATAGGTCTTGTAAAAATAATAGGGGTCTCCTAACATTCTTTTTTGATAAAGTCAGCAGTTTTGTAAATATTCGCTCCGAAAACAGAAAAAATAGTGTCCCCCCCCCCTCTAACTTTTCAACCACGGGTCAAAAAAAATCGGAAAAAATCATGTAAATGAGGCCTTATAAGTACTTTTAATGAAAACTATATTGAACAAAATCAGTTGAGCCGTTTTTGAGTTATCGCCAAATTTCATATTTTTTTCTTTTATAGGACTTCCAGAAGGTAATAAGTGATTACAGTGTCAAGGGCGTTTACGATCTTTTTATAGAGCTTAAAATCTTTCTTAACTTGAAACTCGGGCTTAAAACAGCAGTTTATTGTGAAGGATGAGCAACTGCGGAACCCTACACTGAGCGTGGCCCGACATGCTCTTGGCCGGTTTTTTTTATTATAATTTTCGTTTTTTGTTACGTGGTGTGTAAAGTATGAATTCTGCTTCCCGAAAAAAAAGTGTGACACCGGTTAGGTTACCGTTGTTATAAGGCCCGTTTTGGGCGGGAAAATAATATTTACTTTTAAGGGTTCCGTACCCAAAGGGTAACTCGGGACCCTATTACTGAGACTTCGCTGTCCGTCTGTCACCAGGCTGTATCTCAAGAACGGTGATATCTAGACAGTTGAAATTTTCAGAGATGATGTATTTCTATTGCCGCTATAACAACAAATACTAAAAATTCAATAGAATAAATAAGGGGCTCTCATACAACAAACTTGTTCTAGATTGTGGTACGGAACCCTTCATGCGCGAGTCGGACTCGCACTTGCCCAATTTTTTAAAGCTAAGTATAGAAAAATTTGTAACGGTTTTAAAAACGTTACAGTTTTTATAAACAAAGTATTCCTATCTACACCAAATAATTTAAGCTTTTTGTAAAATGACATTCTGTCCCCATTTCACCTACCTGAGTAAATATTTATCTCAATGATAAAAATAAAATTTTATTATTACTATAACAATCGAATAGCGCAAATGGCTAAAGTAGAACCAGTGAGGATAACCCTGTCCAACTTCGATTCAGGCCCTACGCAGTACTAATTGTAAGCTACATGGATAGTCCATTAAAAATTGCGTAAAAAAAATTGCCTTTGATAATTTTAAAGCCTTAATTTTTTGTTAAATGCATCAAATAATGTTAATTTAGATATTTAAAAAGTTAGAGCATCAAAACTTTTTTACTGCTTTTTTTACTATCTTCCTCTACCGCACTGAAAAAAATACCCAGTGGAGCCTACTGAAATTACAGTAGGCGTAACCGTTATTACAGTTAGGTTTACTGAAATGTCAGTAGGCCTCACTGTTATTGCAGTAAGTCTTACTGTAATGTCAGTAGGCTCCACTGGATATTTTTTTCAGTGCGCTAAGCGGGACCGTAGTCTGCAGTTTCCGGTATAAATCCGTCTAATCTATTCGTTCGTACACCTGCTGCTTTGTAGAAAAGTATTAGCAAGATGCATTGCACTAACTGCGAAAGGATTACGTGATATGATTTTATAAACGTTTTCGTAATTAACGCAAAAAAATAATTAAATGGCTATAAATCACATTCAACTTACGAGTACGATTACCTTTTTTCGTCAAAAGAAATTTAGCTAAATTTCAACTTGTATCGATTGCCTGACCATAGATTTTCTGCACGCAGATCATTTAACTACACGCATAATTTCAGTCTTTAAAATTGCCAAAGGTTAACTTTGAATTTGAATCTGATTTGACAGGACTATTAAGTACTCAAAATCTAAATTAATAAGTTCATTCTGTAAGTTAGCCACAAGGGCGTCTTTACAAGAGTGAATCTGAATGTACCTATTCATTTTATAAGACGAGATCGCTTTTGAGAAGGAAGCTGAAAATAACAGTAAGTATTTTGTCGTAAATTATATTTAGGTGTAACTGGGTGCCCTTCGCTTGGTCTAAATTTTTATGTTCTAAAATTGTTTGGCCGAAAATGTTTGGTCTAATATTTAATGGTATACTTATTCTTTAGCATAAAGATTTTATTGCATACATATTTTTTGTCCTAAACCATGTTTGACCTAAAATGGTTTAGTATTTTTTTTTATGACTAAAAGGCTAAAAGTATAGTATTGTTAGGTATAATTATTCTTTAGCCTAACATAAAACCTCCTAAAAAACCATATGCTGAAGCGAGCAAGCGAAAGTATAAGTCGCTCCCAGAACAATAGTTAAGGTTAGGTTAGGACTGCGTCCCCAACAAAAATAAGGCGCTCCCAGTACAGTTGGTTAGGTTAGGTTAGAACTGCGTCCCTAACAAAAATAAGGCGCTCCCAGAACAGGAGGTTAGGTTAAGTTAGAACTGCGTCCCTAACAAAAATAAGGCGCTCCCAGAACAGTAGGTTAGGTTAGAACTGCGCCCCTGACAAAAATAAGGCGCTCCCAGCACAGAAGGTTAGCTTAGGTTAGGTTAGAACGGCGTCCCTAACAAAAATAAGTCGCTCCCAGAACATTAGGTTAGGTTAGGTTAGAACTGCGTCCCCAAAAATAAGGCGCTCCCAGAACAGTAGGTTACGTTAGGTTAGAACTGCGTTCCCGACCAACATAAGTCGCTCCCAGAACAGTAGGTTAGGTTAGGTTAGAACTGCATCCCTAACAAAAATAAGGCGCTCCCACAACTGGTTAGGTTAGGTTAGAACTACGTCCCTGACAGAAATAAGGCGCTCCCAGAACAGTAGGTTAGGTTAGGTTAGAACTGAATCCCTGAAAAAAATAAGTCGCTCCCTAAACAGTAGGTTAGGTAAGGTTAGAACTGCGTTCCCGACAAACATTAGTCGCTCCCAGAACAGTAGGTTAGGTTAGGTTAGAACTGCGTCCCTGACAAAAATAAAGCGCTCCCAGAACAGTAGGTTAGGTTAGGTTAGAACTGCGTTCCTGACAAACATTAGTCGCTCCCAGAACAGTAGGTTAGGTTAGGTTAGAACTGCGTCCCTGACAAAAATAAAGCACTCCCAGAACAGTAGGTTAGGTTAGGTTAGAACTGCGTTCCCGACAAACATTAGTCACTCCCAGAACAGTAGGTTAGGTTAAGTTTGAACTGCGTCCCTGACAAAAATAAGACGCTCCCAGAACAGTAGGTTAATAGGTTAGGTTAGAACTGCGTCCCCAACAAAATCTAAGTAATATTAATTTAATAAATGCGACAGTTTGGATGCGATTATTATTGACACCAATATTCGGAATACCAATTTTATGCCTAAAATACATTCGACCAAACAATGTTATTCCATACAAATGTTAGACTAAACAATTTTCGGCCAAAAAAATATATGCAAAACAATTTCGGCCAAACAATTTTCGACGTAAAAAACCATCGACCAAAGATTATTAGGCCAAAAAATATGTGCCGAAAAAAATATCGGCCAAAAAATTTTAGACAAACAGATATAGACCCGGTATAACTATTAAACTTATGTTATAACTAAGTAATTGGTACACGCCGCTCAATCTCAATTACTATCGGCTTGTTACAATCACCGCCGTCACGAGCGGGCGCCCGTCAGTGGCCGCCTTTACCCCGCTGTGCTGTGAACAGGCTAATTCTGCCGTGTGAGTGGGTTTCAGTGCACGCTTTAACTTTGTAAAGGGCAATTTACATATTAACTTGACCATCATCTATGGCCACTGTGTCCTTGACGGGTGATTGTTGTAACACTGTTTTATGTATAGTCGTACCGGTCAAAATTTACTTTATAACTAGAAATTTAGGCTCATCCTAGCAGTTTCTATAAAGGCAAAAGAGAATACCTACATTTATCGTAAAATCTATATATGACAAATTGTCAAAAAGTAGGTATGTATGTAGTACGCGCGTAACTTCAAAACAACTGCACCAAATTTGATAATTCTCTTTTTGTTCTGATCCTTATTGTCTCCTTAAAAAATAATTAAAAATACATTTTTTTCGAATCACTTACTACTACAGACGTACTATTAAATTACAATTAACAAAAGGGATATCAAACAACTTTCGACAGAACAACGTCAAGTGTGACAATTTCAAATAGTAGCTAAATACATATATTCTACGATTTAAAGTGTTCTCGCTCAACTATTGGCCTGTCGCAATCACCGCCATCACGAGCGGGCGCCCGTCAATGGCCGCTTTACCCGAGGTGTGCGCCGTGAACAGGCAATTCAGCCGTGTGAGTGGCTCTCAGTGCACTGGCGTTAACTTTGTAAAGGGTGGTAAAGGGCAATTTACATCATACCTTGACCATCGTCAATGGAAGCTGCCTCCTTGACAGGTGATGGTTGTAACGTTTGTAATATAACAAAAAAATATAGGAACTGTCCAAATTTCGCAAGAAGCTTCAAAAAACCGGTTTGCAATCCCTACTCACGGCACAGGATATATCAATCCTAGCTTCGATCCGAGCATTACCAAAATTTGCAAAACTAAATATTATATCAAAAGATTAATTGCTGTAAAAGTGTAATATAAGACAAAACCAATATGTAGCTGCCTAATAGCTTACTTTTTCATGGATATTATCCGATGAAATATCCTGAGTCATGGGTTTTCATAGCCCGCGACCTGCGTAATCATTTGATAGCGTGATTGAGAAATTCTTTATTCTTACGGTAATAACATCCAACCAGCGAATGCATACTTACTGTATCCCACTCATTTGGGTCAATCAACTTTTTTCTGTTGCTTGTTGCCATGATGATGTCCCCCGGGTTACTTTTTAAAACTACAATTTTCCGCGGCAATATTCAACAAAAATGTTGTAATTGCAGCAGTTATAAGCCCATTCTTATTTAGAATATCTCTTGAAAATAGTCCTCCTCGCCGTGTCCGACGACAGCGACTCCGTCAATTATTCGTGTCCGGGTTATGAAAGGCTCTGATGTGACTCGCAAAACCAAACTTCGTCTTGAAGATGCGATTACAAGGTACGCAATGAAGTTGTCCAGCAAGGTCGTAAGTGTAAGTGTAGGAGGGCTTCGGTTGAGTCTTGCGGATATGTCTCTTGGCATCCTGGCTCTTGAAAATACCAATATTATAAATATCAACAGTTTTCTATGAAGTTTAATCACCATTGTCTCCTGGGTGACGGGTAAATGGGTGGATCAACTTTTTCTTGTTGTTATCCAACAACAAGAAAAAGTTGATCCACCCATTTAACGTTGCGATAACTTGCCACTATTATAGGCTGTGCGGAAAGAGAAGTGTCCTGGCAGAAACGGGAACTAAAATTCTGAATTTTTATGAAATCATTGATACAAAGATAAAAACACAAAGAAAAAAATTAATGCGTAACCTGGCGGAAGAGGCCGGGAATCGAACCCGGTACCTCTGGATTACCGGTCCAGCGTGTTAACTCTCTACAACTCTAACGCGATAACCTTTCGAATTTTTCCTTATGCTTTGTGTGTCGATCTTTGCATTGTTTATTTGAACCGTAGCGAGGGATTATGAATGTTACATGGCAACGGAAACTTAGAGACCTGTCTTATAAAAAAATAAACATACTTTTGTCGTTTACGTATGTCATTTCATTTTATTTCGTATTTTTATATACAAAAACCGCAAGGTAAAGTAAGGTTTATGTATAAAAATAATGCCGAAACGGGATAAAACCGCACATAGTTCCACAAGGAAAATTATATTATTCGATTTTGTCAGCGAGAAAAAGCAACTAAAAGCCTCACTATTCTCACAAAAAATAGTCTTTATTTAAAGTATGTAAAACAGTTTTCCAACGGTAAAGTTATGTTTGTCGCTCAGTACAGTTTATCTTTTCGTTAGAGCAATATGCAGTGCTTTCATAGTACGTACGAAACCCTCGGCGTGCGAGACGGACTCGCACCGACCGGCTTTTTTTTTTTTGATGGTCTGTAATTGTGGGTCCAATATTTTCATCCGTACCTCTTTTATACACTGTATGTATAAGCACTTAATCTTTTTTCAACTCATGCCTAAAATTATTCTCTAATATTAATATTTCAATTAAAAGGTCCTTTACATATTTAATTGTGGAAACCTGGGGCCCAATTCGAGAATGCCGTTTGAGATATCACCAAACGTCAAATCTCCATTAAATAACAGTTATATCGCCATTGAACTGTCATTTAAATGCGATGAGCTTAAAAGTGACATATCTCATCTCAATTTTGGAAATACGAAGGCGATAATGATTGTCAAAAATGTTATTCATGTATACAAATTTCTGTTTTTAACGAAACGTAATGGACTAATTTCACGTACTACGCGGTCAATTTAAAGTATGCGCCTGTTATTTATGCCGTCACATACAAAGAAAGCGAAAATTTTGCGCGTCCAAATTGACGAAGTTGCGATGTTCTAGGGATATCGCCACTTGTCAAGTAGGCACACGTCAAAAGTGACGGATGGCGATGAAAAGGAGAGATCTCCATTATATTTCTAAAATTGGTCGAATACCCCCCCAGTAATATCCTTTCCAAATTAATTATTTGAATAGGATTAGCCACATAATAATTTTAATATTATAGGCATTAAGGTGTGGCAAGGGACATCTTTCTGGCGAGTCTCCTGTTACAGCGTATCTGTATAATTATGAAGTAACTGGGTGGGGTCAGCTTTTTGTTGTTGTTATTCTGTCCCGTGACCCAGTTGACAACAGTGATTAAACTTCTTAGAAAACTGTGGATAATATTATTTGTTACTGGTACTGGCCGGACCTAGTCTAGGTGCATAAAATGGGCTTATAACAACACAAATCATTATGGCAACTGACAAATTAGGTACAGTAAAATATTGTGGAACGCCTTAAAAAAACTAACTTAACGTCTTAATCCCTGAAGTAGCCTCGTACGGCCCAAGACAGTATTCGTGTTTCTTCTAAAATTATAACCTAACAATCCTAATGTTATGTCTGACAATGCGATTGGCGCTGTGGTAATGTATCTGCCTGCTGAGCCGGCGGTCCTGGGTTTCAATTCCAGCAAATATTTGTGTGATAAACTTGAATATTGTCTATGTATTTAAGTATAGGTTCCCTAATATTTATATAATTATAAATGGGTTCGCTTTATCTTGGATAATATCGATTCTCCGAATTTCATTTGTCATAACAGCTATCACCGATTTTTTTTTCTCCGAATGATTCTTTCTCATAATCATTTAGTATCATAATTGTCAGTTGGCATACTATTCATTTCTCATAATTTTATATGGCAGAACATTAATATCGCCGAATCTATTTACTAAACTGATACCAGTAAAATGGGTTAGGTTAGGTTAGAACTGCGACCACAACAGACCCGAACTGCTGCCAGTAAAGTAGGTTAGGTTAAAACCGAACTTAATGGGTTAGGTTAGGTTAGAACTGCGACCACAACAGAGCCGAACTGCTGCCAGTAAAGTAGGTTAGGTTAAAACCGAACTTAATGGGTTAGGTTAGGTTAGAACTGCGACCACAACAGAGCCGAACTGCTGCCAGTAAAGTAGGTTAGGTTAAAACCGAACTTAATGGGTTAGGTTAGGTTAGAACTGCGACCACAACAGAACCGAACTGCTGCCAGTAAAGTAGGTTAGGTTAGAACCGAACTTAATTTTTTTGTTTTTTTGCAATATTTCAAATTGGTGCTAGGCGGCTAAAACTCGGTATCGGGGGGCTCTCGGGGCTCAAAAATATGAATCTGAAATCTTGTCCGAAAATTCGGTCAAATTCGGAAAATATCGAAAAAAAACGATTCAAAATTTCAAATTGGTGCTAGGCGGCTAAAATTCGGTATCGGGGGGCTCTCGGGGCTCAAAAATATGAATCTGAAATCTCATTTCATTTCTTTTCATTTCATTTTCATTTATTGCAAAAACATAATATTACAAGATTTACAAGTAATAGAAGTAGAAATCTTGTCCGAAAACTCGGTCAAATTCGGAAAATATCGAAAAAAAACGATTCAAAATTTCAAATTGGTGCTAGGCGTCTAATTATGAGATATGATGATTATGAGAAAAAAAATATGCAAAATAAAATTCGGAGAAATGATGATTCGGTGAAATGATTTTATGCAAAATGAAAATATGAGTATCAATTTTATGCAACATAATAGTGAACCAATTATAAATAAGTCTAATTCTAAGAATGTTTAAAATTACTTTAGAATTTGTACATTGCAGTGTGCACCTTGCATTTCAGTGGCCTTACGAGATTATTAATCATACTTTGCCGCTATAAGTGTGTCCCAACCCTTACGGCTGGGAATGGGAAAAGGCCTCAAGATTGGACATTTAAGTTCAGAAAGAGCTTTCAATAGATTTATTGAACCGGAGCCTTCAGATATAGCAGCTTTCGCAGTTAATATCGGGCTTCAAAGTCAAGTCAGATTGTTTGTTCGGAAGGTTGGAGTTTCTAGAGGTTATTTGTAAAGTTTTAGGTTTATTTATTTATTTTATTTGAACTTTGCACAAAACAAGTCAGCACAAATGGCAAACTTAATGCCAAATGGCATTCTCTACTAGTCATCTATCTATAGGGCAAGAACAGATATACTTTAATTGGGTGTAAAGTAGAAATTTAATCGTTCTGAGGGCTGTATTCACTTGTATCTATAAAAAAAATCGCCGTCAATGGAACTTGCTAACTATGTAAAATCCTAATAGCTGTCAATGTTAAATTATCCAATTTGCTAAGTTTAGCACGATTGGGTGGCCTGACTGCGGGTTGTTTAACCGTCCCAGGTTTTTCATAAAACTTAATCACGTTATCAATTGTATGGCCAGAAACTCCTATTATTTGTGAAACAATCGGTAGCACGTCTTTTTAATGCGGATAGAATGGAAATGTCTTTTCTACGTACTTGTACACATGAATGGCAATTTTTTTTTTCATTTTCCGTCATTTGAACTGAAGTTTGTTTCCATCTCTTTCTTGGCTGCAAGTCCGAAATTTGAGATGTTCGTGGCTGATCACTCATTCTATCGTTGCCGGAAATAATACCTAAGCAATATCAGAATTCGTGTCCAGTAGCAATAAGTCGTCGTTCCAAAGTTCAATAATATCCAGATAACAAAGCAAAGCAAAATCCGTAAATCAATCCGTGCCAAGAAAAATAGTGAACGAGTTTTTTTCGATATTTTCCGAATTTGACCGAGTTTTCGGACAAGATTTCTACTTCTATTACTTGTAAATCTTGTAATATTATGTTTTTGCAATAAATGAAAATGAAATGAAAAGAAATGAAATGAGATTTCAGATTCATATTTTTGAGCCCCGAGAGCCCCCCGATACCGAATTTTAGCCGCCTAGCACCAATTTGAAATTTTGAATCGTTTTTTTTTCGATATTTTCCGAATTTGACCGAATTTTCGGACAAGATTTCAGATTCATATTTTTGAGCCCCGAGAGCCCCCCGATACCGAGTTTTAGCCGCCTAGCACCAATTTGAAATATTGCAAAAAAACAAAAAAATTAAGTTCGGTTCTAACCTAACCTACTTTACTGGCAGCAGTTCGGTTCTGTTGTGGTCGCAGTTCTAACCTAACCTAACCCATTAAGTTCGGTTTTAACCTAACCTACTTTACTGGCAGCAGTTCGGCTCTGTTGTGGTCGCAGTTCTAACCTAACCTAACCCATTAAGTTCGGTTTTAACCTAACCTACTTTACTGGCAGCAGTTCGGCTCTGTTGTGGTCGCAGTTCTAACCTAACCTAACCCATTAAGTTCGGTTTTAACCTAACCTACTTTACTGGCAGCAGTTCGGGTCTGTTGTGGTCGCAGTTCTAACCTAACCTAACCCATTTTACTGGTATCAGTTTAGTAAATAGATTCGGCGATATTAATGTTCTGCCATATAAAATTATGAGAAATGAATAGTATGCCAACTGACAATTATGATACTAAATGATTATGAGAAAGAATCATTCGGAGAAAAAAAAATCGGTGATAGCTGTTATGACAAATGAAATTCGGAGAATCGATATTATCCAAGATAAAGCGAACCCATTTATAATTATATAAATATTAGGGAACCTATACTTAAATACATAGACAATATTCAAGTTTATCACACAAATATTTGCTGGAATTGAAACCCAGGACCGCCGGCTCAGCAGGCAGATACATTACCACAGCGCCAATCGCATTGTCAGACATAACATTAGGATTGTTAGGTTATAATTTTAGAAGAAACACGAATACTGTCTTGGGCCGTACGAGGCTACTTCAGGGATTAAGACGTTAAGTTAGTTTTTTTAAGGCGTTCCACAATATTTTACTGTACCTAATTTGTCAGTTGCCATAATGATTTGTTGGAAATTATTAATTGGAATAGCTAGTACGATAGCGTTATCTTTAATGATTTTTGTTGTTAAGTCGTCATAACCTGTGGATTTTGTATTACGGAGTGATTTGATTATTTTTAGGATTTCTGTGGGGTCAGTTGGCTTTAAATATATGGTAGACTCATTTATTGGAAGGCTATTTATGGCATAGAAAGCATCATGTACAGGGGTGGTGTCCAAGATAGCAAATTGTTTGTTGAATGCATTCGCGATATCCTGCGCACCCGTCAACTCATGCCCCTTAAAATGTATCGAATCTATATTTTGGTTAGTTACATTTGATCCAGTGTTTTCATTAATGAGATTCCAGGTGCTCTTGACTATATTTTCTGATTGGGCTATATATTGGTTATTATTAATATTTTGAGCTTGCCTTATACATTTCCTTAAGATTCTGCTATAGTTTTGATGGCGTATTTTAAGTCTATTTTTAGCTTTTTTATTTTTACAATTTATGTAGCTCAAGAATAGACGTCGTTTAGTTTTGGACGAGATTTTCATGCCTCTTGATATCCATTTTATTTTCTTCACTGCTTGTATTTTTACCCTTACAGTTGGAAAACACAGTCTGTGAAACATTTGAAGATGCTCATGAAGTGCATTGAACGCTGTGTTTGCATTACTTGCTGTAAATACTTCTTGAAACGATAAGCTTTTTAGAAATT
The DNA here is from genome assembly GCA_905147355.2 of Apotomis turbidana. Classification (NCBI taxonomy): domain Eukaryota; kingdom Metazoa; phylum Arthropoda; class Insecta; order Lepidoptera; family Tortricidae; genus Apotomis; species Apotomis turbidana. The sequence goes on along the minus strand of LR990295.1, from coordinate 22,556,532 downwards.
CACTAAATTTTTTACAGTTACATTTTGAGTAATCAGTTTTTTTTATAAACCAGTAGTTGATATTTTTTTTGCGGTTCATTGGAATCTCAACTAACTGAGCCGAATGGTCCGATAGGTTCAAGTGATGTACGGATGTCATAACCAGATCTTTAAAATTGATGCCTCCATTATCAATGCATGTCTTAGACCGATCTGTTATTCTGGTGGGTTTTGAAATTTGCAGCTTGATATTGTAATTTTGTAAGATTCTCTCAAATGTTTTTGTTATATGCGAGTTGGATTTTAAACGGTCTATATTAAAGTCCCCACACAATATTATTTTTCTTTTATATTTTGTTTTATGTGTTAAGGTTAGCAATACTTTATGCAGCTTGTCAAAGAAAATGTTGATGTCAGCAGACGGTGTTCTATATAAACAAATCAGAGCAATATTACATTCGGGAATGTCAATACCACAGCATTCAAATATATTCTCTATACAGTAAATGTTTAGCCAATCCAAGGTTACTACATTTTTTTGCTAAAATACAAACGCCACCTCGTCTTGCAGTGGACCTAGAATAATTGGATATCAATCGATATTGCTTAAGAGCCAAATTTTTCTCATCTCCGGACATGATAAAGGTCTCACATAAACAAACAAAATCTAAATTTTTATTTAGGCCTTGAAGTGCTAATTCAAGTGCACCTTGTTTATTAAGGATACCAGCAATGTTCTGATGAAGTATTGTAAGGTACATGTTATTGACGAAAAAAATCTTCTCTTTTATCATGGATAGAATGATTGTTTGTATAGTCATTGTGCACGCTGTTGGGCTTGTTTTTAATATTTGAAATAAATTCTTTGAGTCCTGAAATCGCGCACTTTATACCCGATTTCGTGTTTTTCCAGAGTAGTATGAAAACATATCTAGTGTTAAGTCTCTATTGGTGTCAAATATGTGGGCGTAGTTATTAGTTTGCAAGTCCATTGTTAAAAGATTGTTAAACATCTCAACTTTATAATTATAGATAAGAGCCCCACATACATAGGTTGGTACACATATTATTTTATTGGTATGTTTAATTGTTTCGAGTGACTTCCGTATATAATTCACCAAGTCGATACTGTTTTCAGACCCTTGAATATCTTTTTCGCCGATAAATATAATACAGTAGTCATTCATTGTAAAATTCACAAGTTTATTTCATAGGTTATCTAAAAGTTCTTTTATTCCACCATCTGGTATGGCATAATGACAATATTTAACATTTTGTTGGAAGGTTGACTCTATGGATTTCAGTGTCCCTATATTCCTGTGGTTGCTTATTAAGCACAGGCTCAATTCACACGTACCACAACCACACCACGTCGCAGCGTTAAAATGTGGTGTGGTTGTGGTTACGTGTGAATTGTACTATTCATTAACCATACAAAATATGCGCCCGACCACGTCGCGACCACGTAGTGTGGTTGTGGTGTGGTTGTGGTTACGTGTGAATTGAACTATTCATTAACCATACAAAATATGCGCCCGACCACGTCGTGTGGTTGTGGGGTGTGTAATGATCGATATAAAAATAAATGGTATAAGTATGTTTGATATAACAACATTTGGTATAGCAACATTTGGTATAATGACTCATTTGATATAATAAACGTTTGGTATAATTTCAAAATATCTATTTTTATTTCGTATACTTATCATTTGGTATAAAACTTATTTCCTATAACCATCATATGGTATAACAACATTTGGTATAATTTCATATGGTATAATTTCATATGGTATAATGTTCATTTGGTATAACAACATTTGGTATAATTTCATATGGTATAACAACATTTGGTATAACAACATTTGGTATAATTTCGCTCGTCGTCGTACCTAACCATGACTCTATTACAATTTAACTTTCATGTTTGAGCAGTTTGAGCGGGTTATTGAGCCTTTATTATATCCGCCTTTTTTTTTTTGCCACTTTTTTCCTTTTTTTCCCTCTTTTTTCTTTTTTTTTTTCTATCCTAACCTAACCTAACCTACGTTTCTCTTGAACTTTCGGTTTAAGTTTTTTTTTAATGCCCCTGTGGGGGCTCCGCCCCCCGCCCCCCTATTTCTCTATACCCTATACGTTATGCCATTTGAACGTTAGATAAAATAAACGTTATACCATAAATTCATTAGACGAAATATGCATTATACTAAGAGAATGTTATATTAAATGTTATTCGATAAAATGATCAGTATATGAAACAATAATTATATCAAATGCTGATATATTAAGTGTTGTTATATCATTCAATCATTATATCAAATGAGCGTTATACCGACTGAAATTATATCAAAAGTTGTTATAGCCATCGTTACGCACCCGTGGTTGTGGTGTGGTTGTGGTTGTCGTGTGGTTGTGGTACGTGTGAAACAACCCTTAGGGTTCAGCGGGCGTATGAGAGATCCCGCGCGTTGACAACGTACATACTCATAGTATAAAACAAAGTCGCTTCCTGCTGTCTGTCTGTCTGTCCCTATGTATGCTTAGATCTTTAAAACTACGCAACGGATTTTGATGCGTTTTTTAATAGATAGTGATTCAAGAGGACGGTTTATAATGTATAATTCATGCATAATTTATCAGCATTGCACCCGTGCGATGCCGGGGTGGGACGCTAGTTAAAAACAAAACGAAATTGATTTTCAGTAAAATTCTAGATTTTTAGTATAGAATAGATAATAAACTTGCTAATTTAATTACTTTATGGTGATAAACTAATAAAATTTAATTTCAGCGTAGTTTTGTAATTTAATAAGACTCCTTTAGTTATTAGATAGACACAGCGCCATCAACCGGGGCGTTCCGTAACCACAACACTAAATTAAACTCAACTGCTTGCCAATTTAGCATTACTTTTGTGGCTGGGCCCATAAAAATGTAGTAGTTTCACGGCCACTCTCGCCAAATCGTCCGATCTTAACTAAGTTATGAAGCAGATTTGGCAACATTTTCTGAGGTTTGCTCAGATAAGTAAACAACTATGGGATTTACCTACTTGTCTCGTTCAGGTACCACAGAATATAAGAATACAGAAGCCACTCTTTGATCTTAAAATAAGCCACCGGAGAAATGTATTTAAAGGGTTGTTTGTGTAAAATGCGACGTATTTGGGAATTGCCTGAAAAATAGGCATAGTCTTACACCATGGTGCACGCAGGTGCTATAAGATTGTCCTTGTTTCGAGAACCAGGGGACAGGAGACACAGTCAAAAGTCAGGCTGCGATCCATAAAATCGAGTTATTTACTTTGAACAATGTAAATTGCGGTTTAGATTATCCAAAGGGTCTCAAGAGAATATACATATGTATTTCATTTTTTTTTCGCAATTGGTAGGTATAATAAATTAAATTTAGGTATCAGTCCCATTTCGTCGAGCATCTAATTGAATATTTAAGCAAGAAACGAAACACAAAAATTCACGGCTTTCCGCGCCAATACGGAAGCACGCCCCCGTGTTGGCCGGCTCGAAAGCCTTCGGAGACGCGGGTCGGGACATCACGTTGTGAAAAAGTTGACAGTCACAAGGAGAACAGCAGTACGATTTCCATAGTAAGTCCGCCTTGGTGTAATACTACCGTATGTAAACTGTACTATTTTCTGAGCTGTGACCAATTTTTTCTCACTTTCGCCCTTTCAGAATGAGAAACTTTTGAAATGGATTTTTTGATTGAAAATAGGGATGATTAAAAATCAAAATATATATATCCAACCAAAAACATTTCATGTAAAATTGGCAGCCAAGACTCACATGCTCTTAACGCTTTCGCTGTAAAAAAGTTGCCAGATGCCACGAAAAGCCAAGCGCCTAAGCCCTGAGTTTACTAATCCTACACCTTGGCTTCAAAAGTATGGCTTGGCCGTTTCATAAAGTACCGTAAATAAGTCTAACGGACTGTCCGGCCTATATGGTAAGGAATTAGGTTTATATATTTTTTATCATGACGACATAAACTTAATTTCTTGATACCGTATAGGCCAGACGGTCTGTTGAACTTGGGTCTATATCTGTTTGTCTAAAATTTTTTGGCCGATATTTTTTTCGGCACATATTTTTTGGCCTAATAATCTTTGGTCGATGGTTTTTTACGTCGAAAATTGTTTGGCCGAAATTGTTTTGCATATATTTTTTTGGCCGAAAATTGTTTAGTCTAACATTTGTATGGAATAACATTGTTTGGTCGAATGTATTTTAGGCATAAAATTGGTATTCCGAATATTGGTGTCAATAATAATCGCATCCAAACTGTCGCATTTATTAAATTAATATTACTTAGATTTTGTTGGGGACGCAGTTCTAACCTAACCTATTAACCTACTGTTCTGGGAGCGTCTTATTTTTGTCAGGGACGCAGTTCAAACTTAACCTAACCTACTGTTCTGGGAGTGACTAATGTTTGTCGGGAACGCAGTTCTAACCTAACCTAACCTACTGTTCTGGGAGTGCTTTATTTTTGTCAGGGACGCAGTTCTAACCTAACCTAACCTACTGTTCTGGGAGCGACTAATGTTTGTCAGGAACGCAGTTCTAACCTAACCTAACCTACTGTTCTGGGAGCGCTTTATTTTTGTCAGGGACGCAGTTCTAACCTAACCTAACCTACTGTTCTGGGAGCGACTAATGTTTGTCGGGAACGCAGTTCTAACCTTACCTAACCTACTGTTTAGGGAGCGACTTATTTTTTTCAGGGATTCAGTTCTAACCTAACCTAACCTACTGTTCTGGGAGCGCCTTATTTCTGTCAGGGACGTAGTTCTAACCTAACCTAACCAGTTGTGGGAGCGCCTTATTTTTGTTAGGGATGCAGTTCTAACCTAACCTAACCTACTGTTCTGGGAGCGACTTATGTTGGTCGGGAACGCAGTTCTAACCTAACGTAACCTACTGTTCTGGGAGCGCCTTATTTTTGGGGACGCAGTTCTAACCTAACCTAACCTAATGTTCTGGGAGCGACTTATTTTTGTTAGGGACGCCGTTCTAACCTAACCTAAGCTAACCTTCTGTGCTGGGAGCGCCTTATTTTTGTCAGGGGCGCAGTTCTAACCTAACCTACTGTTCTGGGAGCGCCTTATTTTTGTTAGGGACGCAGTTCTAACTTAACCTAACCTCCTGTTCTGGGAGCGCCTTATTTTTGTTAGGGACGCAGTTCTAACCTAACCTAACCAACTGTACTGGGAGCGCCTTATTTTTGTTGGGGACGCAGTCCTAACCTAACCTTAACTATTGTTCTGGGAGCGACTTATACTTTCGCTTGCTCGCTTCAGCATATGGTTTTTTAGGAGGTTTTATGTTAGGCTAAAGAATAATTATACCTAACAATACTATACTTTTAGCCTTTTAGTCATAAAAAAAAATACTAAACCATTTTAGGTCAAACATGGTTTAGGACAAAAAATATGTATGCAATAAAATCTTTATGCTAAAGAATAAGTATACCATTAAATATTAGACCAAACATTTTCGGCCAAACAATTTTAGAACATAAAAATTTAGACCAAGCGAAGGGCACCCGTTGAACTTATTTACGTTACTCTCAGACCTCTAGTATCAAAATTTGCGAAAGTCTCATACAAACTTTCATCCCCTAGTTTAAAGGGTTGGGGGGTAAAAGTTCCAAGTGTCAGAATTATTCTATTGTTTGTGTACTAAAAATAGCTTACATACCAAATTTCAGCTTTCTAGGTTACCGGGAAGTACCCGAGAGGTTTTGATACGTCAGTGAGTGAGTGGCAAAATCAGCGTATTTTAGATACCAATTAAACCTAAAGTATAAAAGCTAGATCAATGAAATTAAGTACATTTTATATGTTCCCTAACAGCATCTTAACCTGTGAATTTGGGCGCTCTGGTATTAACTGGGCCAAAGCTATGAGGGTTTGAAAATTAGACGAAACGGTTCGAGAAAAGGTAGGTAGCGCCCCGCTTCTTTTTTTATGATAATTCATATTAGAATAATTCTGACACTTGGAACTTTTACCCCCCAACCCTTTAAACTAGGGGATGAAAGTTTGTATGAGACTTTCGCAAATTTTGATACTAGAGGTCTGAGAGTAACGTAAATAAGTTCAACAGACCGTCTGGCCTATACGGTATCAAGAAATTAAGTTTATGTCGTCATGATAAAAAATATATAAACCTAATTCCTTACCATATAGGCCGGACAGTCCGTTAGACTTATTTACGGTACTTTATGAAACGGCCAAGCCATACTTTTGAAGCCAAGGTGTAGGATTAGTAAACTCAGGGCTTAGGCGCTTGGCTTTTCGTGGCATCTGGCAACTTTTTTACAGCGAAAGCGTTAAGAGCATGTGAGTCTTGGCTGCCAATTTTACATGAAATGTTTTTGGTTGGATATATATATTTTGATTTTTAATCATCCCTATTTTCAATCAAAAAATCCATTTCAAAAGTTTCTCATTCTGAAAGGGCGAAAGTGAGAAAAAATTGGTCACAGCTCAGAAAATAGTACAGTTTACATACGGTAGTATTACACCAAGGCGGACTTACTATGGAAATCGTACTGCTGTTCTCCTTGTGACTGTCAACTTTTTCACAACGTGATGTCCCGACCCGCGTCTCCGAAGGCTTTCGAGCCGGCCAACACGGGGGCGTGCTTCCGTATTGGCGCGGAAAGCCGTGAATTTTTGTGTTTCGTTTCTTGCTTAAATATTCAATTAGATGCTCGACGAAATGGGACTGATACCTAAATTTAATTTATTATACCTACCAATTGCGAAAAAAAAATGAAATACATATGTATATTCTCTTGAGACCCTTTGGATAATCTAAACCGCAATTTACATTGTTCAAAGTAAATAACTCGATTTTATGGATCGCAGCCTGACTTTTGACTGTGTCTCCTGTCCCCTGGTTCTCGAAACAAGGACAATCTTATAGCACCTGCGTGCACCATGGTGTAAGACTATGCCTATTTTTCAGGCAATTCCCAAATACGTCGCATTTTACACAAACAACCCTTTAAATACATTTCTCCGGTGGCTTATTTTAAGATCAAAGAGTGGCTTCTGTATTCTTATATTCTGTGGTACCTGAACGAGACAAGTAGGTAAATCCCATAGTTGTTTACTTATCTGAGCAAACCTCAGAAAATGTTGCCAAATCTGCTTCATAACTTAGTTAAGATCGGACGATTTGGCGAGAGTGGCCGTGAAACTACTACATTTTTATGGGCCCAGCCACAAAAGTAATGCTAAATTGGCAAGCAGTTGAGTTTAATTTAGTGTTGTGGTTACGGAACGCCCCGGTTGATGGCGCTGTGTCTATCTAATAACTAAAGGAGTCTTATTAAATTACAAAACTACGCTGAAATTAAATTTTATTAGTTTATCACCATAAAGTAATTAAATTAGCAAGTTTATTATCTATTCTATACTAAAAATCTAGAATTTTACTGAAAATCAATTTCGTTTTGTTTTTAACTAGCGTCCCACCCCGGCATCGCACGGGTGCAATGCTGATAAATTATGCATGAATTATACATTATAAACCGTCCTCTTGAATCACTATCTATTAAAAAACGCATCAAAATCCGTTGCGTAGTTTTAAAGATCTAAGCATACATAGGGACAGACAGACAGACAGCAGGAAGCGACTTTGTTTTATACTATGAGTATGTACGTTGTCAACGCGCGGGATCTCTCATACGCCCGCTGAACCCTAAGGGTTGTTTCACACGTACCACAACCACACGACAACCACAACCACACCACAACCACGGGTGCGTAACGATGGCTATAACAACTTTTGATATAATTTCAGTCGGTATAACGCTCATTTGATATAATGATTGAATGATATAACAACACTTAATATATCAGCATTTGATATAATTATTGTTTCATATACTGATCATTTTATCGAATAACATTTAATATAACATTCTCTTAGTATAATGCATATTTCGTCTAATGAATTTATGGTATAACGTTTATTTTATCTAACGTTCAAATGGCATAACGTATAGGGTATAGAGAAATAGGGGGGCGGGGGGCGGAGCCCCCACAGGGGCATTAAAAAAAAACTTAAACCGAAAGTTCAAGAGAAACGTAGGTTAGGTTAGGTTAGGATAGAAAAAAAAAAAGAAAAAAGAGGGAAAAAAAGGAAAAAAGTGGCAAAAAAAAAAAGGCGGATATAATAAAGGCTCAATAACCCGCTCAAACTGCTCAAACATGAAAGTTAAATTGTAATAGAGTCATGGTTAGGTACGACGACGAGCGAAATTATACCAAATGTTGTTATACCAAATGTTGTTATACCATATGAAATTATACCAAATGTTGTTATACCAAATGAACATTATACCATATGAAATTATACCATATGAAATTATACCAAATGTTGTTATACCATATGATGGTTATAGGAAATAAGTTTTATACCAAATGATAAGTATACGAAATAAAAATAGATATTTTGAAATTATACCAAACGTTTATTATATCAAATGAGTCATTATACCAAATGTTGCTATACCAAATGTTGTTATATCAAACAAACTTATACCATTTATTTTTATATCGATCATTACACACCCCACAACCACACGACGTGGTCGGGCGCATATTTTGTATGGTTAATGAATAGTTCAATTCACACGTAACCACAACCACACCACAACCACACTACGTGGTCGCGACGTGGTCGGGCGCATATTTTGTATGGTTAATGAATAGTACAATTCACACGTAACCACAACCACACCACATTTTAACGCTGCGACGTGGTGTGGTTGTGGTACGTGTGAATTGAGCCTGTGCTTAATAAGCAACCACAGGAATATAGGGACACTGAAATCCATAGAGTCAACCTTCCAACAAAATGTTAAATATTGTCATTATGCCATACCAGATGGTGGAATAAAAGAACTTTTAGATAACCTATGAAATAAACTTGTGAATTTTACAATGAATGACTACTGTATTATATTTATCGGCGAAAAAGATATTCAAGGGTCTGAAAACAGTATCGACTTGGTGAATTATATACGGAAGTCACTCGAAACAATTAAACATACCAATAAAATAATATGTGTACCAACCTATGTATGTGGGGCTCTTATCTATAATTATAAAGTTGAGATGTTTAACAATCTTTTAACAATGGACTTGCAAACTAATAACTACGCCCACATATTTGACACCAATAGAGACTTAACACTAGATATGTTTTCATACTACTCTGGAAAAACACGAAATCGGGTATAAAGTGCGCGATTTCAGGACTCAAAGAATTTATTTCAAATATTAAAAACAAGCCCAACAGCGTGCACAATGACTATACAAACAATCATTCTATCCATGATAAAAGAGAAGATTTTTTTCGTCAATAACATGTACCTTACAATACTTCATCAGAACATTGCTGGTATCCTTAATAAACAAGGTGCACTTGAATTAGCACTTCAAGGTCTAAATAAAAATTTAGATTTTGTTTGTTTATGTGAGACCTTTATCATGTCCGGAGATGAGAAAAATTTGGCTCTTAAGCAATATCGATTGATATCCAATTATTCTAGGTCCACTGCAAGACGAGGTGGCGTTTGTATTTTAGCAAAAAAATGTAGTAACCTTGGATTGGCTAAACATTTACTGTATAGAGAATATATTTGAATGCTGTGGTATTGACATTCCCGAATGTAATATTGCTCTGATTTGTTTATATAGAACACCGTCTGCTGACATCAACATTTTCTTTGACAAGCTGCATAAAGTATTGCTAACCTTAACACATAAAACAAAATATAAAAGAAAAATAATATTGTGTGGGGACTTTAATATAGACCGTTTAAAATCCAACTCGCATATAACAAAAACATTTGAGAGAATCTTACAAAATTACAATATCAAGCTGCAAATTTCAAAACCCACCAGAATAACAGATCGGTCTAAGACATGCATTGATAATGTAGGCATCAATTTTAAAGATCTGGTTATGACATCCGTACATCACTTGAACCTATCGGACCATTCGGCTCAGTTAGTTGAGATTCCAATGAACCGCAAAAAAAATATCAACTACTGGTTTATAAAAAAAACTGATTACTCAAAATGTAACTGTAAAAAATTTAGTGAATTTCTAAAAAGCTTATCGTTTCAAGAAGTATTTACAGCAAGTAATGCAAACACAGCGTTCAATGCACTTCATGAGCATCTTCAAATGTTTCACAGACTGTGTTTTCCAACTGTAAGGGTAAAAATACAAGCAGTGAAGAAAATAAAATGGATATCAAGAGGCATGAAAATCTCGTCCAAAACTAAACGACGTCTATTCTTGAGCTACATAAATTGTAAAAATAAAAAAGCTAAAAATAGACTTAAAATACGCCATCAAAACTATAGCAGAATCTTAAGGAAATGTATAAGGCAAGCTCAAAATATTAATAATAACCAATATATAGCCCAATCAGAAAATATAGTCAAGAGCACCTGGAATCTCATTAATGAAAACACTGGATCAAATGTAACTAACCAAAATATAGATTCGATACATTTTAAGGGGCATGAGTTGACGGGTGCGCAGGATATCGCGAATGCATTCAACAAACAATTTGCTATCTTGGACACCACCCCTGTACATGATGCTTTCTATGCCATAAATAGCCTTCCAATAAATGAGTCTACCATATATTTAAAGCCAACTGACCCCACAGAAATCCTAAAAATAATCAAATCACTCCGTAATACAAAATCCACAGGTTATGACGACTTAACAACAAAAATCATTAAAGATAACGCTATCGTACTAGCTATTCCAATTAGTTACATAATTAACCAATCCATATCCGAAGGAATATTTCCAAATAAACTAAAAATCACGATTATAAAACCAATTTTTAAGAAGGGAGAGCAGTCTAATTCTGAGAATTACCGTCCAGTCGCACTTATACCGATACTCTCTAAAATCTATGAAAAAGTTATATTTAGTAGAATTATCAACTTCCTTGATAAATTCAATATTTTATCGAACACTCAATTTGGTTTTAGAAAACACAAATCTACGACTCTGGCCATCTACGAGTTAATGAGTCATAGCTGAATACCGAGACAAAAGAATGCCCGTTTCTGCCATATTTATGGACATGTCGAAGGCATTCGATTGTGTATCCCATGATATCCTTCTAAAAAAACTTAAGAAATACGGCATAAGAGGCAATTGTTACGATTGGATTGAATCTTATTTGTTGAATAGAAAGCAATACACCGAGATTACGAGATACTGTCCCGAAAGCAAAACTTTGATAAAATATAAGTCGTCTGATGAATACATAAGACAAGGCGTACCACAGGGAAGCATACTGGGTCCTCTCTTGTTCCTGATCTATATCAATGATCTGCCTGATATAACTCATCATAAAGTAATCTTATTTGCAGATGATTGCTCACTGATAGTACCGAGTAGTAGTAGTATCACTTATGAATCAGATGTAAATGAAGTGTTCGCGAATGTCAATAAATGGCTAGAAAGGAACGAACTCAAGGTTAACCTAGGAAAAACTCAACTAATGGAATTTTATGCGCCACAGAATAAACCTAGAGACATTAAGTTAAGTTATAATGGTGTGTCCATGGAAGCTGTTCAGTCAACGCGTTTCCTAGGAATAATGATAGATTGCCATAATAATTGGGAAACCCATGTCGATCACCTACTTTCTAAATTAAACCGTTTTGTATACGCTCTGCGCAGGTTGACACACATTGCTTCGCAACAAGCTGCATTGCTTGCTTTCCATGGCCACATTATGAGCAATCTTAGATATGGGCTGATTCTCTGGGGTAACTCGCCAAGTGCGGAAAAAGTATTTAGGTTACAAAAAAAATGCCTACGAGCCCTATGCGGTGCCCATCACATGGACTCTTGTCGGCCACTATTTAAAAAATATAATATCCTGCCCTTACCAACCCTGTACATATATGAAGTATGCTTGTTTGTAAAGACAAATTTAGACATGTTCAAAATACAAAAACCAAGCTCTAGATTCACTTCTAAACTACATGGCCTAAACTTACAATGCCCAGTGCACAATACCGCTTATTTTAATAAAAGTATTTTTAACATGTCCATAAAAATCTTTAATAACTTGCCAGATGACATCAAGACACTTGACTTTCCTGCGTACAAGCACAAACTTTATGCATGGTGTCTACAAAAAATGTTTTATAATATATCCGAATTTTTCGAGGCTTGAATTGACCTATAAATTAATAATCGATTTGATATGTAGTAGCTAATTAGTAATGTAGATTTTTAAGTATTACTTGTAAATATAGTTTTAATATTAATATTACCATACTTGACATATTCACTCACTCATTGATTTCTGTATCAATGGACCCACAAATTGTATGAGACTTATATTAATTTATTCATCTATTTTACCTGAAAAATGTTATATTATTGTGCAACCTTTAATGGCTGATTATGACGACACATAAATAGTACTTAAGACCTTTTGTAATACTCATAATCTTACAATAAAAATATTGAAAATATTGAAATTGAAAAATATTGAAAATCCCCGCCGCCGTGCTACATGCTGCTGACGCCGCGCCCCTGCCCCGCTGCCGGCTCCAAACTCCAGCGCATCGCATTCCTCCGACGGCACCGCGGCGCGCGCCCGCCGGCACTGACTTACTATTCTAAACGCAAACGAATTCATTTTTTTTTTGTAAATATTCTTCTTTTTATCATTAAATAGTTTGTAAATGTGAATCAGTTGTCGGCTACATCATTTCGAACCTTCGCCAACAAGTCTCGAGCCGGATACGTACTTAAGAAGATTCCAGAAGCATTAATTTTGAACAAAGAAAAAAATAACGTATCGGCGAGGTCAAGTTAACTACTTATGGCGCGCGCCCGGCATTCTCGCATCATAGTTTAACATCCAGCTAAGTACGTCGGAGGAATCATCGCTTCAAAATTCACCGCATCAACTGCGTATCAACAACGCAACAACAATATACACTTCAAGAAACGTACCTAACCAGTTCCAGTGCCAGTTCGAGAAACCAGGAAAAGGGGTTTGCAAGGATATTTGTGAGTTCGTTCCAATTTTTAGTGTAAAATCACATTGCGCAATAGTAATTTAATCCACCTTAATTTCAATTTGCCATATTTTCCATAAAATTTATTTTCCGTTTCACGTCACCTAAAGTTAATCCATTTCCATCTCGCTCAAATATTAAGCATTTTTAAAATAACCTTTCTAATCAACAAATTTACCTATTGATGGTTGAATTTCCGCTCAGATTTAATAGTATTTTCATAAATTTTGTACTTTTTCGAATTGCATTCTGCATTGTCATTGTATTTCAAACAAAAGGCCTTCTACGAGTTGGAGGCAGGCTCTCAAATTCATACTATAACTATAATACAAAGCACCCTATACTATTACACGCATCTCACCACATTACAAAAATATTAGTCCATTATTATCATCAAGCATTGTTACATGCTGGACCACAATTAATGTTATCGACATTACGTCACAGGTATTGGATCGTAGGCGGCCGTAATCTTTGTAGAAAAACTTCTCAAGATTGCATAACTTGTCGTAGATTTTAAGGCAAAACCTATCAGCCTATAATGGGTGACTTACCTCTACAAAGGTTGCAGGCTGAATACGTGTTCAACAATATAGCATGCGATTATGCAGGCCCAGTCATGATAGCGAGCAGAAAAGGGCGTGGTTGCCCATCAAAGAAAGCATACATAGCAGTAGAGTAATACACTCACTCCTGGAACACTTTTGTGTAATATTTTCCTGTTAGAGTGTTTTAGTATACTGAAACAGTGTGTTTGTGTGGTGTAGTGACGTCATGTGGCAGGTGTGGGGGTTGTGTGGGGGTGGTTTGGGGGTGGTTTGGGTGTGGTGTGGGGTGGTGTGGGGTGTGTGTGTGTGTGTGTGTGTGTGTGTGTGTGTGTGTGTGTGTGTGTGTGTGTGTGTGTGTATGGTGCTTCACCAGGTGAGCGTTATCATGGAAATCGATGGATAAATGTTGGTTAAATGAAAATATTAGGTTTCATGTTGATAAACTGGTACAAGGAAAATACTCTGTTAAATTAATAAAGTATTTATTGAGGTAATTTATACATGGTTGATAAGGCAAACAGGAAATGATTTATTGTTATAATTAGCTTAAGTTTATTGTATAATGACCCCAGGGGAGTGTGTTGATATGATTGTTTTGAATAAATCTTTTATCGTCCATACCGCACAACACTTTTTTCTTTCTGGTTTGAGTGTACAAGTTATGTTTATCGCTAATTATGGTGTAAACATTATCATAGAGACTGTTGGTAAAGTGTAAACATTTGTAATAATTGTCAAATTGAATTTTTCGAACAACCGGTGCGGTGACACCCTTGTTTTTTTTGACACATGACTCATCATCGTCCAATATGTATGCATACATTTTTGACCTCAGGCCAATAAATTCCCTAATGATTCTTCCTTGGGTTTCATCTTTCATAACACCAACATTTTTTTTATTGACGCTTGGAAAGCCGTGAATGTTATCATGTGGAAAATCTGATGTGTCATACTTCTTTTCCAAATCAGGTCTAATGTCTTTGAATAAATTATCGGTTTTGATTTCATATATGAATGAGTCTGTATCTGTGTAAAGTAAGCATGATTTATCACCATATTTTGGTTGTATATAATTATAGTGAAAGTCATACATTAATGTCTTAGAGAGCTCTAGAATAGTAAATCCCACGTAGGTTGGTTTGTTGTATATAATTTTGCTTGAATTCAATTGGACGGCAACAAAGTCTGAAGAGAAAATTGTACAGCTGTGAAAGTTTGGTCTTGAAACATATCGCTCAAGTCCATAGCGTGGTTTAGTCAAAGTTTCCTTGTCCTCCCAATGCTTGCAGAAAATAACATTTTTCCTTTTTTCAATGTTTTCTATACTCTTTCCAAAAATGCTATTTACAAATAGCTTGTATAGATTCTTTTCAAATACACTGGTGGCTTCAGCCCTTTTCCTAGAGTTTAAATCAACATATGGTTTGAGCCATTCTTTTTGATGAAAAGTTAAGATTCTATAGATTTTTTTACATACTAATCCATTTTCCACACATTGTCTGAGGTTGATACCGTGAATGACATATTTAGATTTGTCTTCGAGTGACAATAATAGTTTTTTCGTCTTTGATTTGGGTGGGCATTTGGTTTCAGCACAGAATGGATAATCGCTGTGGGCATCATGTAAGTGTTTGGGGTATTCCAAGTCCACTTCTAATATGTATCCTTGTGAAGAGTCCTGTTCTATGGAGAAAATGTCAAACTCTTTCATTTCATCTTGTCCCATCCATCTAAAACCACTTATCGGTAGGTGTTGCGTCATGGCCCAACCATATAAGTTATTTACATCAAGGTAAGTAATGAATTTATTTTCCTCATTCGGATTGTAATTTGACATAAACTTGTTATTTGCCTTCGAATAGCGTTTCATGACATGACTTACACCACCCCTTATACCACTTTGAATGAATTGAATTATCTCATAATCTGTAAATAGATCTAGTTCAACACGAGTAAACTTTAACATAGAAGACTAAGAAAGACCCGAAATAATGGCATGGGTCCAATCTGTAGGTTTCTAAACACACTTTTCGGAAATTTTCAAAGACTTCAGCCAAAAGCAAAACATCAGTTTTTACATACAAGTCACTGTATTCACCCAGGGTCTTAATATCGAATTTTTCCCACACGTTTTGAGCGTGTTGATAGTCTGACTCACTAATGTGTGAATTGGATAGTTTACTGTAAAAATCACTCCTTGATGGTAGGGTGGTGTCTTCGAGTCTCTCCCAGCAGCTAACATACTCATAAGGAAAAACTCCTTTGCGAGATAACAATTTAATAGCTTCCTCTCTGTTGGTATTAGAGTTGAAGGTAAGATAATTTGGAAGAATGTGATATTGGTCTCGAGTGAGGTTATTTACAAGTTTGTCAAGGCTGCAACCCAAGAATTTTAGAGAATCGATGAATCTGAGTGTTATATTGGGTATTACTTTGATAAAAGAGATGTACTTTTCCTTATTGTGTGGTATGCATTCCATCCTTCCCTCAGATTTAGCCAGTTCCTTAATGAATAGATGACTGTCATAACCGCTCAGATTATGGAATATTATCGGTAAAAAATGAGGGATCTTGTAATTTAAGTTGCAATTTTTGTGTGCCTTACCGCGTATTTTCCCTGTGAGATGGTCGTGATCAATGACGCAATCATCTTCCAACGGTCTTTCACAAATATGACATATGTCAGAGTCTTCTTCCATTAGAGTGCTCCAATCTATCGGATGTTTTGTTGATTTGAGAATCTTTCCAATACGAATACCGTCCTCATACAAATATTCAACAAATTTTTGAACACAGTCTACACCACGATAGGTAACAAACTTTGATAAGCTCTCATCATATTCACAATGAATATAATATGCAAAACTATATGCAATGTGTTCGCTAACATTATAAGTGTTTATTATTCTGGAATGTTCACTGTTTATAGGGGTCAACATTGATTCAAAGTCTGCATATATAACAAAAGGAACCTTCATTTTGTGGTGATAATTTTGAAAACTGATTGTTTTTTTGTTTTCAAATGGAAGCTGGATGACTTTTTCACCACACCCCATCTCTCGATGTAGCTTCAATTTCTCCTCCGAATTGAAATAATGTAGACATCCATCACAATAATATTTTTTCCATCTATTTCCTTGTTTCGAACTTAACAATCGTGACAAGCTCCTTATCGTAGTATAATGACTTGTGTGAGAATTTTCATGGAACAACAAGTTAATATGCTTTGTTTTGTTTTTTTTGTGTGAAATGTATAGTGGTACAATTATTTGATTGTTGTATTTTCCATCAATACCGTACACAATAATGCTTACATCATTGTTATTTTCAAACTTTTTGATATCTTTAAATTTTGTGGGGAATGAAACACCCTCCCAGTTCAAACAATCTTGATATTGTTTATATATGCTCACTCTATGAGGATTCTCATCCTGGGGGTAAATAGCGGCGAGTACTGACCACATGAAGCAAGCATCATCACTATTTTTAACGTTGACACAGGCTTTTTTATGTGTAATCCAATCAGGCAATGGAATGTATGTTGAAGCCTTTAGTGGAGAATACTTGTTGATATTTAAATCGAAAAATAAAATTTTTTTTAGCGCCCATCCACTATCACGTTCTTGAAATTCCTCCATCTTGCTAATGAGTGTGCTGGTTATTGCTTTGAAAAAACGCTTGGAATTATAGCCACCATCCAGTGAAATATTTTTTGTGGTGAAGGATTTCACATCATGTATAATTTCATCTCCACTTTCACCAATTATCGACTTCATGTACATACACATTAATGCAGTGTTCACTTTGATTTGTTTATGTGTTTTTATCTCCATTTTTAAAAGTCTCTTCAACCTCTTGCTGATTGATGATAGAAATGCTTCAGGACTCAACTGTAGTGTCTCAGAGGTACAGTTAAATCTATAACTGATGAGTCTGCACTGGAATGCTGAACTGATTACATATGCTCCCCCATCTGATTCATCTTGGACACATAGTAATTTGTGTCGTTTACTGTTAGAATGGTGTATGAGGCGGTTGATGGGCACGTCTTCCTTGCAATATTGACACCGGTAGCTTGTCATGATGAATGTTGTCAGTGGAATGACTAAAGGTTACCACCATCATACCGTTTAATTTACAAAGCGTTACCGTTCACCTAGTGTCATGGGTGGGAGGGGGAGCATGAGGAAAATAATAATGTAAAATTGACAATTATAATTATAAGAATTGTATAATGATAAATATGAGGTTTGTAACCATCAATAAAATTTCAATCACACAAATAATAAATGTAGACATAGGTTTGCTATAGTATTGTTTTTTAGTGGTAGGCATTTTACTTTAAAATAATTTGGGGATGTGACGGTGCACAAGTGATGAGAGGTATATATACAATGAGAATATTGTAGTAGTGTCTCAGCTTTTATTTATGATTATTTAATAAAATAAAACCATATTATTAGATAAATTGAAATGTTTATTTCTCAAGCAAAAAAGGATGCATTGTACAGAATCTCTAATGCTAAACATTTGAGTTCACAATCAATGGTGGAGTTTTTATCACATAAACAATCAAGGAACATGTAGGCTTGCTGTAGTGTTGTAGCTTGTTTCATTTTCAGGTGCTTCTTGAAAAAATTGAAACGGTTCTCATATGTAAACTTGATTCTATTCAAATGTTTAATGTATGCACTAACACAATCAATAATTTTATCAATAGCGCACCATTCTCCAGGTCCGATAAGAATTGAATGATTAGCCTCATCATGAAGTATCACTCTCACATCTGTAGTTGTAGAGTTCTGCATTGGTTGATTGTGTATAGTAGGTGGCATCACAATGGGTAGCATCCGTTTATTGTTAAACATTAAATCTCCGCTCACACTAGTGGGGTCTGAGAAAAAACTTCTTATAGTTTCTATTTTCTCAAAATCGGCAATGTATTTAAACCACTCTTTGTCGGAGAGAGTAACAATGTTGTTAAAGGTTACACACGTCTTAAACTCGACTTGTTGTGATGTGTAAACGTCCAGTTTCAAGTATACGTTCACTTTAGGGAGTGCTGCTTTCACTACATTTTCCATTCCAATGGGGGGTGAAATGGAGTACTGCTTGTTGGCAAACACACAGCTGTGGTCGACTGCAGAGGGTGCATAGCTTGGATAATAATTGGAATCCATTTTATTATTTTGAGCAGATGAACACGTGCAATCTTGTGGAGAGAGAGGCTCCAACTAAATGTTAGTTGACCTTTTGCACCCTTCCAGTGAGGGCGCTGTATTCAAACATTGAATCGTTTATTATTAAACAGTAAGCTGTGATATTGTTGGAAAGGCTTTTTTTAAACTCCATCTCCACTCGTATGTCTACAGCACCAGAATTAAAACTATCTGATTGGTGTGATGTATCGATAACGATCAAGGGTGTCTTTGTTTTATACTGACTAAAGTTGATTTGAGGGCTAATTGTGTCCTTTCCATAATAGATTCGTTGGAAATTCGCAAATTGATCATAGAGTAATGCGTAAGAACTCTTTTCAAAGTCCACAGCGTAATTATCGTAGGGGTAGCATTGAGAATTCAAGTACACCTTACAGTTATGCAGGTTACAATGATCAAACTGACTCATATCTTTGGTTTCTTCATTTTTTCGTGCTGTTTGTAGACCAATGATGACATAGCGGGGTTTCTCCAACAGACTGCTCGTTTTTATGGGCCACACATGTTTTTGAGCTCCGCTCGGTAACAAGGGGTATTCATACAGATCCCAAGTACGAAAAGCTATGGGAAGGGGCACATCGTTATCAATGTATTGCATTAATCGTAGTTTTTCCTTGTCAGATACCTTCACGATGGGCATGCGCCAAACAATTTGATTAATGTTTATATCAACATGCTTGGTTACGTCTTTGACAGTGGCACAGTTAACATTGGTATTTGCACGATTCAGTATCAATTCATGTTTAGCATTCATGATGACCCTCCTATAGTCTTCAGCGAAACCTAAGAGATGTGAAAGGGGAATGGAAAAGCTAAAATCACCATCAGTAATCTCTTTGATCACACCAGTGTTCCAACAGCCGCTTTCTAATGCGTTTTCACTTTCCTTCCCATAAGACAGCAAGCCCTTCATTGTGGTTGTGACCCCACAGTTTTTGGTTCTATCGATTTCGACACCATTCAATTCATAACGTATGTCTTGAAATAGAAACGCCATTGCATTGTTCACTAATGTGCAGTCTTTATTGATGGTTCCTTCAATCAGCAGATGGCTTTGATGTGGTATAGTGATGAGGTCCTGTCGGTTGATTGAAATTCTCACCTCATCATTGTTCTTGTAAGAGTCATTATAGGGGTTGTAGGGGTGAATTTCTATACTTTCAATGGTGTCATCAAAAATAACCTTTTCACCCACATTCAAGATGCTATCCGATGTGGACATATTTTGTAGCCTAACCCCTGTAGAAAGAGGGCGTCTTGTTTTGAAAGGTTTAGTTTGTTTGTGTCTTTTTTTAGACTTGTAACTCTGGACGGAGATGATATTACTTGTGGTGGGGATTGAGGTGTAGTTTCGGTGAAGTATTGACCTCGACTAATAGTCGGTGGTCTATTATCATTCGTTTTATATATAATCATGTTGATTATTGCACTTTTCTAATGTGGAGCCTGAGTGAAATGTTCTCCCCTCTAAAATTTACTAAATTACCCCGCTCGTTTACTATTCGCACATGTACACGCTGAATGTTGTTCTCTCGTTTCAATGGTAAATAAATTATATTACTGGGGCATTCTATAATCTGATAGCCGGGAGGCACGCTGGGAGAGAATTCATGGAGCACATGTGATGGTTTATTGTTAATGAATGACCCTTCCACCATACTGCATTCTATTCTTATAGAGTTGGTGATGAGTATATCTATCGGTCGATCAGATATGTGGATTACCCCTTCTTTTCCCTTAAGAACGCGCGAAGAGAATCCGAATAAAGAGCCGATGCTTGCAGCCTCCTCAAAGTGTACATCCAATTTAGGGGAGGTAATCATACACTTGGAGGTATTAACATTTGGTTCAATGTCAACAATATTTGCAACGTCACCACCGCTCAGTTTCACCATGTACTTCTTTAAATATCGTATTATATCAGCGAGCTCGTATGCGCCTTCAGGTATTTCAATAGTTTTATCTCCATAGTGAAACAAGTTATTGCTCTTATCATTTGGTATTGTATTGAATGTCTTAAAATAGACTAAAGCGCATTCATAAGGTGTATTATCGAGCTCTAGCGCTGGAAGGAAATCAACATACAGCTCAGATGAGTCACCATTCAGACTAATCGAAAATGAGGAAGACATTATTACTAATGGGAAATTGAAAACGAAATGTCGCATATTGGGTACAGTACAACCCCTTTATTTATAATATACACAAACACTCATACATGAGGATAGATAATTAAAAATGTTTAAAATATTGTTTTAACAGCATCATAGAGAAAGTGTAGACACAAATGACCACAATTTTTTGCACTGAATTTTTGCAATCTGCTATAATTGTATTCAATTCTCATTGCACCACCATTCATATAATCAATAAACTCTCTGGGGGGTCGCAGATCACCATAGCTATTAAAGTATAGACAATAATCGCCCTTTTTGACATATGCAGTCCAATGAGTTCCTGCTCCGCTTGCTGTGTCCAAATTTAATATTCCAGTTTCATTCATATGTGGTCCAGATGTTGGTAGGGTGTTTCTCATGAATATACCTCTAAGGTGTGGTATGTTTTTTCTTTTTACACATTTCATTATATCCTCATCTGTCAGCGGGTGTTTTGGTAAACCTAGTTTTTTTTTATATGGTGAGAGATAGAGCCCCATCCTGGACTTGTATGGTAGATACAATCCCTTCCCAACTGATGTCCTTTCCCCCTTGTTTTTCTTCACCATTTCATAAATATTCTTGGCTGCTGTAGTCACACCCCCGGCGAGTGTACCAGTTGCAGCCAATGCACCCAATAAGCGTAATAGGGGTAAGAAACCCCCTCTCTTTGGAAGGGGGATGACGCGTGGTGTCTTTATGATTTTGCCTCTAGCATGTTTCCTAGCGGCTTTGATGGCTACATTGATGAGAGCGTGCGTTGATGGTCTTTTACCCTTTTTATTTGAGTCTCTCAAATGTTTCCTAATCACATTTCAACTAGTTTTAATGACTTTTGATAACGGTAAGCCCATACCACGTTTAACTTTTTGTTTCATTATCTTATCAACTGCGAAAGCGGCTATTTTCTCTGAAAAATTTTTTGAATCTCGCACACGCTTTTCAGCCGTATTTGCCAAACTCAAGTCGGCTTTATGTCGTGACTCTAAAGATTTGTTTTGACTGTAGGCAATATCGTGTAGTTTGCAAGCTTCATCCAACTCGTTGATACCTTTATCATTGCGAGCCAAACGCTTTGCTAATTTTGTACCAGGCCCACAGTAATTGTAACCTGGTAAGTGCAATTCAAAGGGTAGATTATCAATTAGACTATTAACCAGCCCGCGACCGGTTACTTTGGTGACCTCACGATACATACTGAATTCAATATGGAGGGTGGTCTTCTTAAGTATTAATCAATTCATTATACAATCACAGTTACAGTCTAATTTTCCACATTTCCCCTCCTCTTCATCATTCTCTTGTTCCATAGTTTCACTGCTCTCATCCTCCTGCTCCTCCTCTTCCCCCTCTTCCTCCTCCTCATTTTCCTCATTTATAATATTATTCTCCCGATCTCTCTGACAGTATGGACAATATTTTCGCACAAAAAACGCTAAATCGAGTTGTGAATGATGAGGGTCTGGATTGACATCGTGTTTGTGACACCAGAAATACTCCTGTATGTCAGGGTCATTTTTCAAATGATCAGGTAGTATGCCTTGCCAATGACAAATGTTTCTATTAAAAAACTTTAAAAGCACTTTTTTAGGTATGTCCTGCACATCTTCCTTTGTAACATTCACAAATGCCATGTTGATAGTATAAAAGTAACGACTCTCCCCAACCGCTTTTCACAACAGAATGAAACTCAGAAAACAAGACACGTGTATAAAGGTACACAGTTGGGATTTCCATAATGGTATTATGAATCAACATCAAAATAAACACAGCGCTTTACTTCCGAATAGTGTGCGAAGTCTCATCTGTGGTCCGTCCGGATGTGGTAAAACAAATGTTTTATTATCGCTATTGCTAGATCCGAACGGTTCAAAGTTTTTTAATGTATATCTGTACTCGAAATCTCTTCAACAACCCAAATATGTTTATTTAAATGAAATATTGAAAAGGGTGGATGACTTGTCATTTTATACATTCCATGATAAGAGTGATGTCATACCTCCAGAAGAGGCTGAAGAGAATAGTGTGGTTATTTTTGATGATGTGGCCTTGCAAGACCAGGATACTATACGACAGTACTTTGCAATGGGATGACATAGAGGTTTGGACTGCTTCTACCTATGTCAGACTTATAGCAAAATACCTAAACAGTTGGTGAGAGATAATGCTAATCTAATAATACTGTTTAAACAGGATGAGATAAATTTACGACATGCTTTTAATGACCATGTTAATACTGATATGACATGGGAGCTGTTTAAAAAAGCATGTGAAACGTGTTGGGGTGATAAATATGGCTTCCTTACCATAGATAAGGAAAAAGATTTGTGTGGTGGACGCTATCGCAAGTGTTTCGAGGAAGTGATTATTGTTTGAATTGTTATAAATAATCATTTTACATTGTTTATCGCCCCATTTGTAAAAATGACGTCCTCCAACAAGGAACACATATTTGGTGATAAGCATTTGAAGAGAAAATTGGTGAAATCAGTAGAATCAGTAAAGAAAAAAATAAAATCGCTCAATTCAAACAGAGCACTGATGACCTCTTCTCTCGAAGAGACATTTCAACCAATCACAAAGCCTTTAAATGAGTTAATATCTGAAACAAAACATGTTAAAAACGAAACTTTACCTAAAGAACCTATACTCTCTGAGAAATATGAGATGCCACCATTAAAACTAAAGAAATTGATAGATAAAAAGGGTGATGACAATGATGGTGATGATGATGATGATAATGATGAGGATGATGATGGTGAGGATGAAGGTGGATACGAAAGCAGTGTGGACATTATAGAGAGACCCTCGAATATTGACTCACCATACACATATGTTTCTCGTCTCTATAAAAAGGTAAAGATCCCCTTTGGTGCCTACATGGATGATAAGAATACGATATATGTGGGTAATTCTCAACTACAGGTGGATGAGGGTAAAAAACGAATTATTGTAAATAATAGAGCTTACAACCTCACCACTGGGCTGATGGAGTTGTTATTTAAAAAAAAAACAAATGATGAACTCATAGTGGAAAGTGATATTAATCAGTATATACATATTATTATAAACACTAACGCACATCGTCGTGGCTATATTCCCACAGGTCAAATACAGGGTGATAAGAGTGCCAAGTATAAGAAATATATTAAACCCTTTGTTTTAAGACCAAACATACCAAAAGTGAGCGGTAGTGGTCATTTAATTGTGAAAAAATATCAACCCAATACTGATTTGATATTTTGGAATGAACCGAGTGAACTTATAGATCGATTACGTTTATTGATTGCGTCACAGAATGCGGGTAACACCAACCACTCTAATGAAATAAACTCTATTGTGGAAGAACTGACTGAAGCAGGAATTATTATAAAATAAAATAGTGAGTTTTAAACATACACTATCACTTTCATCATGACAATCAACAAGTTTGGTCGTTACTTGAAAGAAAACCAACAGACATCACCCTTCGGTGACGGCAATTCGCTTGAAGGTGATGCTATCGATTGTGGTGATAGAAGATTACAACGTGTTCAGCGAGCTATCTATAAGGGAGATTCTATTAATAAACAACAACTTGATGAGCAGATAATTCTTTGTCTATCAAAGATAAAGGATAATCTAAGAAGATTTAGCGGTTTGCGTGTGAGGATTGAACATTTGGAAAAGCGATTTATAGCTCCTCTGCCAACACCCCCACCTCCAACTGTTATCGGTATTCCATCAGCATCAATAGAACCGGTTCCACCAACACCCCCTACTACCAGAACTGATGCTCATCCATCGAAAACATCAACCGTACTGTTAGCATCACCGTTACCATCTACACCACCACCACCACCTCCACATCACACAACAGGAAAAGACGCTAAGCGCATCAAACCATCCCCAGCAGCCCTTCATCCGAAGGTTTAGAGTATTATAAAAATGAGTAAGGCCGATGTAGTTCAAGAGATTTATAAATATGCTAGGAGAAAATTTCCTCGAAGAAGATTCATACAGAGAGGATTGGACGATACCTGGCAAATTGACCTTATTGATTTGCAAAAATACTCTAGAGAAAACGGGGGATATAAGTATATTTTGGCTTGTATTGATACATTCTCAAAGTATCTATGGTTACAACCATTAAAGTCAAAAAATAAAATTGACACTACCGAAGCCATGTTTCGAATACTAAAAGGGAAAAGACACCCTAAAAACTTGCAATCTGATGATGGGAAGGAATTTTTCAATCATAACTTTCAAGACCTCATGAAGAAATTTAACATAAACCATTATTCCACATTTAGCAATCTAAAAGCATCAATAGTGGAACGGTTGATTAGGACAATAAAGCATTGGCTTTGGCAATCATTCGCCTTAAAGGGTTCATATAATTGGACAAGAGATATTGACAGTCTAGCACGTAGGTATAACACTAAAGTTCACTCTACCATAGGTATGGCACCCTCAGCTGTTAATAGTGTAAACTCTAATCACCTTCTTCACACGATTTACAATCATATAAAGGTTAGACCAAATGAAAAGTACAAACCAGGTGATTATGTAAGAATAAGCAAGTATAAATCATTGTTTGCAAAAGGCTATACTGCCAACTGGTCAGCTGAGATTTTTCAAATTGATAAAGTGAAAACTACTCAACCCATCACTTATACATTAATAGATGCGAAAAAGGAGCCAATCGCTGGATGTTTCTATGATCAAGAATTACAAAAAGTTAACCCTTAACTACCTACGTCCGATTTCTATAGCACAACCACCTACGAGAGGTCATGGAGACCTCTACTTGAAATGGGTCTAAAATATGTTTAAGTATTTATGTTAGAGGTACATTGGTATAAGATTTACCGTTTTAACGGTTTTAGGTATTTATTAACAAATATCGACACAACATAAATCAACAATATGTTCTTTAAACTTAACAAAATAACATTCCCTTACGATTTTACGAAAAATTGTTTTTAAAACATTTGGAACATGAGATCACAAAATATTCTGACACTATATATTATTTTCTTGGTAAATCTTAAAGTACAATAATTAGTCAAGCAAATCAGCTATAAATTTTATACAAAACCTAGTATTTTTTATAAAATTGCAAGCTATTAAAATTGCCATTTCTTTAACTTAGTCGCATTCCCTTAAATGTTTTAACAAACAAAAATTTAAATTTTGGAACACGATATCACAAAATATTCTCAAACCATTTATTTTTTTCTTGATAAATCTTAAAGTACAATAATCAGTCAAGCTAATCAGTTATAATTTTTATGTAAAACGAAAAATTTTATACCGTATCTCGCGACAGCCAATTGATACACAGTTCATACGTTTCGAGCATTGAATGCAGATTGCTTTCTTGCATTCAATTCATATGTTCTGCGTCTCCCACTGTTTTTTGGGGTCACAAGTTGAGCAAAATTACATTGCCTGGGACTCATCTGTGCTGGTAAGTCTGTATCTTTGTTGAGGATATTGTTAATATTGATTAATAGGTCCCGTAAAGAACTGTTGCCAGCTGTCCAGTGGACTCGATGTAGAGGTCAATACGTCGCGATAAGCTGGTTTGATACCCTGTGCTTCATTGACTAGGGACATTATGTTGCAAGGTCCTTGATCATAGTGATGGTGGTTCAGATGTCCACCGCAACGTTCTTCTTTTTAGGTCTTGATCGCCATTTTAATAATAGCACTTCGTCGTCTGAAGAAAATTAATGTTCGTGATCTTGCTGCACTACCGGTCTCGGTCTCGATCGTCGCTGTAATAATAGCACTTCGTCATCAGAATATAACAAAAGCAGAATATGACTAAAACCGAAGCCAAAATGACACTCATCTTAAAACCCTGGTGGTTCTAAGTTTGATTCTAAATCGCTACCTTCATCATCTGGCAAGTCATATTCATTGGAGGGCACTTCTCGTAACCATCTTTCGATCGTTGCGTCATAGAAGCATTTTTAAACAAAAACTAAACATGAAATGCGTTCCAAGTATTGAAAATAACAACGTCATAAAAATAAACGCAACCACCTAGGCAAGGCCTCAGAGACCAGTAAGATGTAATACGTAAGCACCTAGGCAAGGTCGCTGAGACCACTGACGACAGTTTTATACTCACCAAATTCTCAGAAGCACACGTCAGAACGCGTTGAACACATGGCTGGTACTGAGATGGCAGCGAGGAAAGGTACAAGGTCATAGAGGTCCGTGCCATGAACATACGATGAGTTATTCACTAATTTTGTATTTGTCTGGTCCTGAGGACCTTGCCTAGGTGGTTAAGGGTTAAGAATCCTGACATTTACCTCATTGAAAAAGTTTTAAAAAAGAAAGGAAATAAAGTTTATGTGAAATGGTTAGGTTTGAATGAGAAAAGCTGGATTGATAAAACCAATGTTATAGTATAATAATGAAAAAGATTCAAAGCTAAATTTATCTTGTCTTATTCACCAATAACCATTGTAAATGATATGAAATTAAACCACATTTTAATATAAAATATTGTTTTATTTATGTCACACCTCCACCATCACCGCCAAAAGAGAAAAGTACATATACAAATTGTAATTGTAGTATAGTCATCACACATAATATTTAAATTCGCTAAAAGCATTACAATAACAAGTGTTATATTAAACAATTATTTAAAAATACAAAATCGCTAAGCAGTTATATAGTTAACAGTTATTGAAATTTAATGATGCAATAGTCCCTGGCAGCTTTTTAGAGTAATATTAAAATAATATAGTGCTAGGGTATGAATATAACAATCAGGTAACAGGTAACTGATATTAGATGGATCATCTGCTATCTACTATCTGATATCTGCTATCCGCTATCTGCTATCCGCTATCTGCTATCCGCTATCATAGCAGATAGCGGATAGCAGATGGTAGATCGTTATATTTAACAATCATTTAAAATACAAAATCGTTAAGCAGTTATACAGTTAAACAGTTATTCAATGATTAAATAGTCCCTAACCACTATTAACAATAGTGATAAAAAAAATATTTGCAATTGCAGCACCTACAGTCATCACAATAACAAGTGCTATATTAAACAATTATTTAAAGTACAAAATCGCCAAGCAGTTATACGGTGAAATAGTTATTGAAATTCAATGACTCCCCAACCGCTATTAACAATAGTGATACAAATTTATTTGCTATGTCTATATTCAACAAAGAAATTTTATAGCACTCTGAAGGAGCGGTTTCCAAAATATTTAAAAAACAGCTGAAATTGAACCCTCAATGAATGTTGATATGCGGTCCCAAATACACATTAGCACATAATATTCGTATAAATTATCATTGTTAACATAAAATATTGTAATATATGAATTTAATTTATTAATTAACAAATAAGTCGGCATCTCATTCAGCCATAGTCTTAAAAATTCATTACTTTTTAAGTGATTAATGAGAGACTGCTTAAAATTTTGAGCATCAGTATTCGTGATTGACATTTTTTCCTGAAAACACAAAAATATTTAAATAAACAACTCATTTAAAGTTTCTTAAACTCCACTTCGAATGTGCGCCCTAAGGGACCTTTGTATATAAGAAAATGTTTGCCATCATTTAATATTTCCACAATCTCATCGTTGAGCTCCCTGAATCGGCTAGGAAGATTCACTAAACCAATATCCTTCAGACTTAAGATTACATCTTGCTTGGACTGGTCAAATTTTGAAGGACTCCGGCTACAATGGTGACGGTGGAGGTGGTGGGGTATTAGGGGTGGCCTACACCCGGTGGTTGGTTGTCAGTAACCATTGTGACGTACTGCTCCATTGGGGTGACCACCCCCACAGGCCTCCACCCGCTGATAGATGCCTCCACCTCCCAGTTGGTGGTGGTTACGAGGAGTGATGGCCCGCTTGAAGTGGTGCACCACCGCACCCTTCTACCGCTACCTCTTCCAACTCCTGTGGGGGACCCATTCCCCCACTGATGATTGTGATGGAGGTTGGTTTGTGGTGGTGGGGGTGAAGAGGTTGGCGCTACCTCATCATCACCCCACTGCCCATTTACACGATAGGGTGAGGCTTGCTGATTATTAACCTCAATACGCCTCATCAGCTTATCACACTCCTTGAGCTTTTTGTTTAGTAAATATTGTAAAACCCTACCATGCCCCCTCACTTGAACCTCTTCAATATCAGCTCTATATAGCGACATGGCGGATGTGAATAACTCAGCGAACTATAAGTCGCAAGCCCCACCATGGTTCTTAAATAGCATCAGCTTCAAATACACACAAAAACAAGTATGCATACGCACACTACCATACCTGGTTATCATTCCCATAGGAGCACTGACTATGTAAAAACTTCCCGGAAACCCAATCCATAACAACAAATAAAATAACCACTAATATTATTTTGTCTGTTACCATTTCACGTTTAAACAATTGAGTTAATTTTATCTTGAATTTATATTCATGATTTTCCTAGAGAAAGGTGATTTGCAAAAAATATTTCCTAATAAAAACAATCATCAATAAAACACATATTTATTAATTAATAATATGGAAAATAATACTCTTCAAAACGTTCTTATTAAAAAGGGTGAGTATCTACTCATAGGATTGATGTGAAGTTAGACATGTTTTAGACATCTAAAACATCACGCAGACAAAGTCGCGGGGCTGAAGTTTACTTCACATATTTTAAAACAAAACAATAATTAATATTAATCCTCCAATTAAAATTTATATTCAATTAACATCCTGATATTCCTGTTTACCGTGAATATAGCTTTGTCTCATAACGAATGGAATATTTTCACATATTTTATCCTCTAACTTTAACAATTTATCCTGTTCAGACTCTGCCCATTTAATTACATTATCTAATGTTTTTTTTATAAGTAAAGCAGTCCTTACTTAAGTTAACACCACTATCTTTATTTTTATCACCTTCAACAGCAATATCATCACTTTCAACAGTATTATCATCCTCAATGTTAGCGTATGACGGGGGTGGAGTGGTGGGGGGTTTCTTGTTCACTCGAAGTGAAAACTCAACCCCCACATCATCCCGTACAACTTGAACATAACTATCGCTTGACCATGACTGCTTCACAGTAACCTCCCGTCTACCGCGCAGCTGAGACTTTTCATGCGTAATTTCTATATGTACAACACTTATATCTTCCTCTGGTGAACACATTGTGTAATAACTATCAAGACTATCTGCTAAATAAACACATCCTGGGAACGCGCGCCAACTTGTAATGCTGCATGAGCTAAGAACTTCAACTCTAGAGTTATCCTGAGTCACGGGACCACCAATCGTAACGATGCTAAGCCCTAAACTAAAGGTACAGGTCCTTCGCCTCTTCACACTCGACTCCAAATTCCACTCCTACAACGAAGCTCTAAGAAAACCCTACAACAATTACCTAGCCTTCCAGGGACTACCACACAACCTTCCAGGGACTACATCTAAACAAACCTAAATATGAAAGGATCTTTATACAGTTGAGCTGAACATTTCTTAATACTAATGGCCAAAAAGTGATCGGTTTAACCGTTGTGAACGTCTAGATGACAGGAACCCACGTTGAAGTAGTAACTCAAGCTCTTTTAAGAGAAATCTAACCGTGATGTGTCGTCTAGCGCTTCCGTACCCATATACTGTGCTATGCTACCATGTATTACCAAATAAATGTGTATTCTCTTACTTATTTAATGCAAGCTTCTCCTATCCTACTGCTACCTTGATTCTTTGTACTAAATTAAATTTTTAACTTAACTTAATGCTATCTATCCTCAAAATATAAACTGTTACTTCCTATGTGGCTAGCCACCAAAAATATCCACAGTTCCTATAGCAAATTCAATATGGAATATTATAGATACTCTTATAAAAATTATTTAATTCTATATGAAATATCAAATTCATTTAGTCCATAGTCAGATATAGTTGAAATAGGTTTCATTAGGTAACAATAAAAATCAATATGTGAATCAACCCAAACATTATTAAGATTCCGAAATGAAGGGTAATTTAGTTTTTTAAAATTGCATGTTCTTACTCCAGAATGATTAGAAAACATATGTCTATGTACAATATGAAACTACACTTCATTACCAATCTATAAACAGGTGAAAGTTACAGGATCTATGAGATTTTATTATGAATTTAATTAATCTTAAGTTTTCATATTTGACAATATTAAATAAATTTTGTCATTACTCCTTAATCTGAGAAGGTGGTTACCTCCCTTAAATAAACTATAGTAGACCAATCTGAAGTGGATTCTAGACCTATACAATAAGTAGGAAGTCGTTATAGTCTTCACAATTAAGAACTAGTAAGGACTAGATTATAGTATAATGGAGAAGGTATCTTTATTGTGTATATAAAAAAAATATAAATTTTTGTTAATAATCCCCTACCACCCTGAGTGTGCGGAGAGTATCACTGAACGCTTTACCTATCTATTCCTGAGAAGCAAATCGAATTAAAGCGTTCAGCTAGAGGATGGGGAACTCCGCTCCTAGTCTAAGCTGAACAAACCACTGTGGGATCTCATCACATCTATGCATGACGTCCTACCTAAAGCAAAGTGTCAAGGATCCATCTTTTAGGGAAGCCTTTTGGCGCAAGCTTCTTAAGTTAACTACACAAGGTCTACTCTAAGGATTTTACCTACCTATTTAACTAGTTAAATATATGTGATGGCTGCAAAGACTATGACAATGTAGTTATAATTGTATTTATAAGATCTCTAGTACACTACTCTTCCTTAGTAGGTAAGAACCCTTCTAATTAGTTCTAGAACTTGGTTTTCGTTTGACCATACTCATAAATGTAGTACACCCTTGAAATCATGAAGACTATTGTGTCCGTTCGGAGTATCTTTCAACTCTCGACTGACTCATTCTGATAGGGAAATTACTTTCAACCCTTGTGATATAAATTGATTTAGTTCTGAGATCTGCGATGTAAATACGAGAACGAATAACTTTCATTATTGTCATCCATAAGTCCCCGGCTTCTTTTAGCAATTTACACTTCAGATACTCCAAATCCAGCCTTAGGAATGCTTTGTAGTACTATACAACAATCCACAATTTCCTTATCAAAATTATAACAAAGTTTAAAATTATTTCTGCTCATTGAAAGGGCGAATGTCATCGGTCAGCTGATTCGACTTAACTTTAGTGTTGCTATTCTATCACTGAGGCTGTAACATATGTACATTACTTTAAATCATAATCAGTAAATTTTAACTAATTATTTCTATATATATTGATGTCATATTAAAGGTTCTAAATATCTGATTGGTTTAAATAACAGGTTTCTCTATTCCCTTTCTTTATAAACTGTTACTAGATTTTGTTTTTCACTACTGACATCCCGAGTCAGAAATCAGCTGTTTGTATCTATTATACCAGACGAGATTAAAATAATTTGAATAAATGTTATGTTAGTTAATGATGAATGGCCGATTGCTCGGAGGATAAAAAAACCCCGTTCTAATATTCCTACTGGAGTGTACCTATCCCCATACCCCCATTTGCCCTAGCTAGCACCACCAATACTAGAGGCCTAAACCTCACATTTACATTTAAACGTGTATGGAACCTAGGTAAGCTAAACTATAAATTCGGGAGATTAACCCGAGGTTGGACTAGAATCAGTGTAAGTGGGTCCCCCCTTGCGTGGCTAAGACACCGGAAACGCAGAGTAACCCGCCCTAATATGTGTATATAAAGCAGACATATAAATATATAAGTATATGAGACCGAACATGGAGGTCCATTTGGCTTCGGCAAGCGCGGAAAGGCCCGCATGTCCATCACGTGTGGTCATTGCTTCCACCAAACAAAACTATCCACATTCGTAGGCTATTCACTGCACTTATATATGGCTAGTGCCCGAGCTGCCTAACTCGGGTAAAACTAGAAGAGTCTGAAAGATATTCGTTTAACAGCCGCAAGGTTAAATATCTTTCACCTGGCAACCATGTACCAAAACACTATTTCTGGCATGTAATTAAGCTTAATAGCTTTCAAAAACAACAAAATCCCACAACATTTCAATAAATAATTATAGATCAGAAAAATAATGCAATCCCAACAGAAATTCCCCTTAGAATTAAATTTAATACCTTATTGCCAAACAACAGTGTTACCCAGTCGAAGTCGCAAGAAAGAATGAATACCATCCTACTAAGCCCTTGCCTATTTATACCCAAAACTCTAGTCATTCGCCGCTGTCGACCTACTCGACTGACCCGTTCTATTCGACTGCTCCATCTCACTCGACAGCGTCATCTGTCTCGCCCCACTCAACTGCTCCATCTCACTCATCAGGCTCGCCTGCCTGGTCCCACTCGGGACACTCGATACGTCCAAGACTCCTCCCACTAAATGCTGTGTATATGGAGTTTTGATCCTTATCCAGTCTAAATAAAGCTCAATTCTTTTGTTGGCAAATTTTGTGAATATTAATTTACTATTCAAAAAATGGCAGGATGCTTACATTTGTATTCGCTAATTTTTAATACTTCTATAAAATGATGATGTTAATATTATATGGTGTAATATGATCTTATTGCTAATGTGATGAGAATTTGATGATGTGAGTCTTACGATGGTGATATATGTTTATATGATGGCGAACACATGACGTGAACATGTGAATCGCTACAACCGCCCCCCTGCGAAAGTTTGAAGTGGATTGACATCGTCAAATAACGTAGAACTTCGCATTCCCTTATTAGATTGTAACAACAATAAAAGAATATATATATATAAGACAAATTATTCTTAAAACAAATAACATTTTGTGATAATCTCGGATATTCTAAATCCGTCAGTATTCGTACCCTTAAGTGTGTGTGTATTTAAACCAATACTTGGAAAGTCACTTGTGTATTAAATCAGAATTCAAACCATAGAATAATATCATTGAATCGTGAATATATTTCTCCAAATCTCGACCACATCGTAAGAAGTGTTTGGTTGTGAGTCAAACAAGCCCTATTAGCTCGGTTTTGCCTAAACACCTCAAACTTGACCTGCCCATTGCTCAGCCTCATTTGCGAATTCACATTGTACGAATTCTTCGATGAATTGACAAAACTCTCCTCAGACAACATAGCAAGATCTTTGGTATAGATACTGAATATTCATCCTTACTTCAATTCAATAACTGATTCCGATTTCAAATTCTTCTCCAAAATCACATGAGACTCTCCTTTCTCGGTGCGTGTATCACATCAAGAATAAATAAGCCAATTTCAGCTCTATAATCATACAATTGTGTTTTTTTTTTTTCGTTCTTGTAAGACTATAGACTTACTAGTCGAATTGTGAAATAATGTTTCATTTCAAAATTATGCTCAACCATATTATTATACCAAAATCCATACAGATATACCAATTTAGTTTTATCCTGCCTTTACGGACAAAACAAGTCACAATTCTTTTTATTTAAAAATATACAGTTGGCCAATCTATTTGTTGAAATGGGTGTGTGTGAAACCTGCACGTTCCTGCTCGTGCTCGAAGAAGGTTAGCCCGTAGGCCCTGTAGAGTATTGTCTCGCACAAACTACCGCACATCGGTCTTAAATCGAAACTTCGATTTACTAAGCCTAACTTCTAAGTATGTGCAAACCAATTGATGTCTTTAGAAAATACTCCCGTTCGTACCTCTAAAGATAGAAGACCCCTCCCGTTTTCGAATTCGAATACTTTCGAACTTAGCTTGAATACATACAGACAACATCCAACTCAAAAAGTCCACTCATTCATCCTCTCATACGTCGCACTACAGGCTCCTACATTCGTTTTTCCGCATCGACTTAGTCAGAAGAACATCACCCATTATGTATTCAAAATCCATACTACTTTACCTTCCTATAATATCCCAAGTTCCCCTTTACTTCTTTCATTAAAATCAAAATAAAGATTTTCTCTAATATAAATAATAAAATTGTCCATCCACTTCACACATTTCATTTTTTTTATACTATAATAAAACTCGCAATTATTTTATCCACCTGGTTCAATTCACCTCTAACTACTCTTTTGAAAATTATCGAATCTCAACTTATTAAAGAAACCCAAAATACGTATTAATGGAATCGAACCATTACGTAATCATCCATGTAACTTATCAAATGTATACTTATTAAAGAACCTCAAAATACGTATTAATGGAATCGAACCATTACGCAAATCATTCGATGAAATATACTACTAGCGACCTCTAGTGAAATTTGCGTACAACCACATTTTTTTTTTTTTTATTATTTTTTTTTATTTATTAAGGACCTTTATACTACTGTACATATCGGTCCTATAAAAACAGAGACTACTTACATCGTCAACAAAATATAAAGTACAACTAAACTAAAAGAAAAACTATTAACCTACTTAAAAAAAAAAACAGTTTACACAATGCGAGCCAACCTATACACCATAAGTGCATAGTCTGACGATGGATTTCGAACATGTATGACATTATGACATTCGAACCTTAACTTACAATACTTATACTGCGGTACGACTTATACTATGACATCATTATTGTCCCTTAAAAAATTTCGTCTGTAATTGATTCCTTAATCGATCTTAACTAAATATCCCTATTGAATATTAGATTTTGTTTAAATATTATCGCTCTGTTTAATTAAATAATATATTTAAAACAAATGTACTCGTCTATTTTCTATAAATGTTACGTAAATCTTACGAACTAGGTAAGTGAATCTATGCCTTAATAATAGTCTACTATTTATGTCATCTTATCTCTTTAACCTGGCAACACTGTCTTATGTCAAATGACATTTTTTTTTTCATAACCTATCTATTCTATGAAATGAAAATTAACTAACGAACAGAAGAATAATGTAATGAACAATAAAACGGATTGTTATGAAGAAAACTGTGATAAAATGAGTCTACGATAATAAGGTAACTATTTTCTACGCTTGTTAGTATGTCCTGACTAAAATATTGAGCAAAGAAAAATCGTGTTGTAGTTATGTTATATTCAATGTTTGTTTTTGTTACAGAAGCAAAACAACTACGTTAACCTTCGCGCTATAGTTATATCTCAAAATGTATGCAAATATAATGAGACCCGGATAATTAAACAATATGTGATGAAATCGAACTCCACGCCACCTGTAACAGACTAACAAAATGTAAGTTAACAAAAGTTTTAACTGCGTTTGTTCATAAAGTAAATCTTGATTCTTCTGTACGCCAATTTATGCTCTTTTCTTGATTCTAATATCTTCTGTCTTCTATTTCCAGACTCCTCGCAAATCTTGATAACTTCTCAGTACAAACTAATCTTGAATATAGCAAAAATAATGAAGGATGAGTTGAACTCCCTACTTCTACTGCTGCAGCTTATTGGAACTTCTTCACAAGGTAATATTATTTATCTTACTGTACTGTTGTTTCAATTTAAAAAGAACTTAGTTGTTTAAAAAAATATCTTCATGCTAATGTTCATGGAAATTACTTAGATCAAAAATAAAGTAGGTACTTCTTCAGGGTCGACATTTGATTAATTTCCTCCTATAATTACTGCTAATTTTTTTTTTTTCTTGTCTTCATCCTATCATTTTCTCAAATCTGTTTCCATCACATGATTACAATTTTTATTCCAGTTGAAGTCGAGCAACTTAATGAACTACATTTATTTTCCAACTGCTATAAATGTTTATATCTCAAATTAAAGTATGTAAATGTCCTGTATAGCTTTCTACCTTTGTGCAATAACACATAACATTTAATCTAACTTGTTTCAATAAGTATTTATTTTACTTTCCAGATTTTTGGATTTCGACAACAAGCTCTGGACCAAATCTACTAAACATCTAAAATGTAACCAGAGTATCATGCTAATGTGTAATAAAAACTTGACTGAAGATGTATATTTATTTACTTAAATATATAGGACCACTTAATGGAACAGAATACCTTAATAAAATTTGATGGCAACAATACCGACATACTTACTTCGCTTCAAAAATAAATTAAATATATGTCAATTGGTTTTCTTGTCTGGTTCTCTGATCATACCCTTATGCTACATGTGAACATACATAACCAAGCGATTCTAATAATTACCTATAAGTGATACATGTGCCAAAATTATTTTAATAAAATTACTTTCATTTCATTTGTTTCATTATGTGTTAGGAGTCCGCCCCCCCACTTATGAAATCACTAACACTCCTACTTTCCTTATATTTGCTATATTTAATGTTTCTAATAAGACTTATATTAAACTAAAAGATTAATAACTTAATATTGTAGCTAGGGTCATGTTTATCAGATCTCATTGTGAAACATTTCCGACACTAAAATAAATCTACGCCCCCCGAAATAATAAGTCCTTAGTATCCTCATAGTCTATCCTTAATTTCATAACAAATTTACAACACAGCTTGAACTAATAACTGATGTAAAAAAATTCTTCACAACCTCATATTTTCTGTAGTCAAGAACAATGACATCTCTATTCTACCTCACTTAACTAATTTCCTACATCATTCCGACTTAATAACTAAACTAAAATTAAATTTATTTAAGTAATCATTCCATCTCCATATCATATTAATTACTGATAAGATAGCACCTGTCAGTTGTCAACTTGTCGTATCAACTTATTTCTAAGCGTTCCTATTCACTCAGCCTAGATTATGTTTTTAATTTAAAAATGAATTACCTATTATTATTTTTCCCAATTATGTAAATTATGCATAAATAATATTAAATATATCCCTAAATATCTGAATTTTATGTTATATTAATAATATGAACACATTGAGTAAAGTTGTCTACTTATCTGATTGAAACTAAAGTAATTATATTATTACTTGATATTATTATTTTATGTAACGTAAATTATTATCTAAAACTTAAATAAACCACCTATTTAATTATTAATCAATATTAAAAATTACCTTTTGTAAAGCGTTAACACAAACGTCACGAATTTGGTTGTATCTCAAATAATTCAATACCTGAATGAACTGTCAAATGTCAATTAATTTAATTACTGTGTAACATATCTAATGAAAACAAAATCACGTTGTTCTAATATAAATCTTTTGTTTCAGGTACTATTCCTATGTGAAATAAGAAAAATATCGTGTGTTATATCAAGAAGCTACTCTATTCACTATAGTTTGTGTATAAATATGCAACAAAAAGTGTCTCTTGACGACGTGCACAACGCCCATCACGGCTAAATTTTCCTTTCCACTCTCACGTCAACAATTGTACCCATAAGGGCATAATTCAAACTCAAATGTTCAAAGATCCCTTCAATAAAAAACCGCCACTAACAACTCCACTAAAATTCCAAAACAAATAACAATTGTCGATCTACAAAACGCAAGAAGACAACAAGACATGGAACCACACGGCGAACAGCAATGCGACGAATATTCTGGTTACGCCAACAATTAAACAATGATGATACGAGGCTACTACTAAATGAACAAATCCTGGTCACGCGCGGCAATTGTAATAAATATCAAGACTATCTGCTAAATAAACACATCCTGGGAACGCGCGCCAACTTGTAATGCTGCATGAGCTAAGAACTTCAACTCTAGAGTTATCCTGAGTCACGGGACCACCAATCGTAACGATGCTAAGCCCTAAACTAAAGGTACAGGTCCTTCGCCTCTTCACACTCGACTCCAAATTCCACTCCTACAACGAAGCTCTAAGAAAACCCTACAACAATTACCTAGCCTTCCAGGGACTACCACACAACCTTCCAGGGACTACATCTAAACAAACCTAAATATGAAAGGATCTTTATACAGTTGAGCTGAACATTTCTTAATACTAATGGCCAAAAAGTGATCGGTTTAACCGTTGTGAACGTCTAGATGACAGGAACCCACGTTGAAGTAGTAACTCAAGCTCTTTTAAGAGAAATCTAACCGTGATGTGTCGTCTAGCGCTTCCGTACCCATATACTGTGCTATGCTACCATGTATTACCAAATAAATGTGTATTCTCTTACTTATTTAATGCAAGCTTCTCCTATCCTACTGCTACCTTGATTCTTTGTACTAAATTAAATTTTTAACTTAACTTAATGCTATCTATCCTCAAAATATAAACTGTTACTTCCTATGTGGCTAGCCACCAAAAATATCCACAGTTCCTATAGCAAATTCAATATGGAATATTATAGATACTCTTATAAAAATTATTTAATTCTATATGAAATATCAAATTCATTTAGTCCATAGTCAGATATAGTTGAAATAGGTTTCATTAGGTAACAATAAAAATCAATATGTGAATCAACCCAAACATTATTAAGATTCCGAAATGAAGGGTAATTTAGTTTTTTAAAATTGCATGTTCTTACTCCAGAATGATTAGAAAACATATGTCTATGTACAATATGAAACTACACTTCATTACCAATCTATAAACAGGTGAAAGTTACAGGATCTATGAGATTTTATTATGAATTTAATTAATCTTAAGTTTTCATATTTGACAATATTAAATAAATTTTGTCATTACTCCTTAATCTGAGAAGGTGGTTACCTCCCTTAAATAAACTATAGTAGACCAATCTGAAGTGGATTCTAGACCTATACAATAAGTAGGAAGTCGTTATAGTCTTCACAATTAAGAACTAGTAAGGACTAGATTATAGTATAATGGAGAAGGTATCTTTATTGTGTATATAAAAAAAATATAAATTTTTGTTAATAATCCCCTACCACCCTGAGTGTGCGGAGAGTATCACTGAACGCTTTACCTATCTATTCCTGAGAAGCAAATCGAATTAAAGCGTTCAGCTAGAGGATGGGGAACTCCGCTCCTAGTCTAAGCTGAACAAACCACTGTGGGATCTCATCACATCTATGCATGACGTCCTACCTAAAGCAAAGTGTCAAGGATCCATCTTTTAGGGAAGCCTTTTGGCGCAAGCTTCTTAAGTTAACTACACAAGGTCTACTCTAAGGATTTTACCTACCTATTTAACTAGTTAAATATATGTGATGGCTGCAAAGACTATGACAATGTAGTTATAATTGTATTTATAAGATCTCTAGTACACTACTCTTCCTTAGTAGGTAAGAACCCTTCTAATTAGTTCTAGAACTTGGTTTTCGTTTGACCATACTCATAAATGTAGTACACCCTTGAAATCATGAAGACTATTGTGTCCGTTCGGAGTATCTTTCAACTCTCGACTGACTCATTCTGATAGGGAAATTACTTTCAACCCTTGTGATATAAATTGATTTAGTTCTGAGATCTGCGATGTAAATACGAGAACGAATAACTTTCATTATTGTCATCCATAAGTCCCCGGCTTCTTTTAGCAATTTACACTTCAGATACTCCAAATCCAGCCTTAGGAATGCTTTGTAGTACTATACAACAATCCACAATTTCCTTATCAAAATTATAACAAAGTTTAAAATTATTTCTGCTCATTGAAAGGGCGAATGTCATCGGTCAGCTGATTCGACTTAACTTTAGTGTTGCTATTCTATCACTGAGGCTGTAACATATGTACATTACTTTAAATCATAATCAGTAAATTTTAACTAATTATTTCTATATATATTGATGTCATATTAAAGGTTCTAAATATCTGATTGGTTTAAATAACAGGTTTCTCTATTCCCTTTCTTTATAAACTGTTACTAGATTTTGTTTTTCACTACTGACATCCCGAGTCAGAAATCAGCTGTTTGTATCTATTATACCAGACGAGATTAAAATAATTTGAATAAATGTTATGTTAGTTAATGATGAATGGCCGATTGCTCGGAGGATAAAAAAACCCCGTTCTAATATTCCTACTGGAGTGTACCTATCCCCATACCCCCATTTGCCCTAGCTAGCACCACCAATACTAGAGGCCTAAACCTCACATTTACATTTAAACGTGTATGGAACCTAGGTAAGCTAAACTATAAATTCGGGAGATTAACCCGAGGTTGGACTAGAATCAGTGTAAGTGGGTCCCCCCTTGCGTGGCTAAGACACCGGAAACGCAGAGTAACCCGCCCTAATATGTGTATATAAAGCAGACATATAAATATATAAGTATATGAGACCGAACATGGAGGTCCATTTGGCTTCGGCAAGCGCGGAAAGGCCCGCATGTCCATCACGTGTGGTCATTGCTTCCACCAAACAAAACTATCCACATTCGTAGGCTATTCACTGCACTTATATATGGCTAGTGCCCGAGCTGCCTAACTCGGGTAAAACTAGAAGAGTCTGAAAGATATTCGTTTAACAGCCGCAAGGTTAAATATCTTTCACCTGGCAACCATGTACCAAAACACTATTTCTGGCATGTAATTAAGCTTAATAGCTTTCAAAAACAACAAAATCCCACAACATTTCAATAAATAATTATAGATCAGAAAAATAATGCAATCCCAACAGAAATTCCCCTTAGAATTAAATTTAATACCTTATTGCCAAACAACAGTGTTACCCAGTCGAAGTCGCAAGAAAGAATGAATACCATCCTACTAAGCCCTTGCCTATTTATACCCAAAACTCTAGTCATTCGCCGCTGTCGACCTACTCGACTGACCCGTTCTATTCGACTGCTCCATCTCACTCGACAGCGTCATCTGTCTCGCCCCACTCAACTGCTCCATCTCACTCATCAGGCTCGCCTGCCTGGTCCCACTCGGGACACTCGATACGTCCAAGACTCCTCCCACTAAATGCTGTGTATATGGAGTTTTGATCCTTATCCAGTCTAAATAAAGCTCAATTCTTTTGTTGGCAAATTTTGTGAATATTAATTTACTATTCAAAAAATGGCAGGATGCTTACATTTGTATTCGCTAATTTTTAATACTTCTATAAAATGATGATGTTAATATTATATGGTGTAATATGATCTTATTGCTAATGTGATGAGAATTTGATGATGTGAGTCTTACGATGGTGATATATGTTTATATGATGGCGAACACATGACGTGAACATGTGAATCGCTACAATTGGCACTCGTGTTATCTCACTCTGCTTCACCCAAACATTTCTATCTGGTTCCATCACACCTTTTGGTGCCATAAACAATTTTATAAGCCACTCTCCTCGCATAACACCATCTGTTTTATCCAAAACCAACGCTTTTGTCAAAAACCACTCGCTTGCTGAAGTACATTGAGGATGATAATAATCACGTATCTCAGGCGATAATGTCACATTCTTTTTTTCACTCCCATCGAATGACTCAATAGTCAACAATATTGACAACGGCAACAAGTTTGATAAAAACATTTCACTAAAATCCGCTCGCTTTCTAGTTAGAACTCACAACATCGCTCAACCTCACACTCATTTATACTCTATCCGCTCAGTACAACCCCCCACAAAACACCTGACATTTACATCCCATTACAAAATACCTGGCATCATAATCTCATTTAAACATATGCCAAAACTTTCTGATCCAAGAAACATTGCCATATTTCTAAACGCTTCATTTAATAATCAATTA
Organism: Apotomis turbidana; assembly: GCA_905147355.2. Taxonomy (NCBI): domain Eukaryota; kingdom Metazoa; phylum Arthropoda; class Insecta; order Lepidoptera; family Tortricidae; genus Apotomis; species Apotomis turbidana. The sequence continues at coordinate 22,514,003 of LR990295.1, read as the reverse complement.
ACTAACGGCTATTTATGTAACAAATATATAATATATATACCTACACTTATCCCATACACATGTTACCGCTTTACAGCTATTTGTTGCATCAGCCAACCGTTGTTACCAAGCTACATCTTCCTGTTTTGAACATCCACTAATTGCATGAATCACACCGCAAATCCAACACAATACATACCAATCACAGCATTTACCTGTTACCAACTATTTATTGCATCACCCAACAATTATATTTTATTTAACCGTTATTTATTCATTGTTTCCATGACAACCCCCACCCCCGGTTGGGGTGAAGTACTGACAAAATTCACACACACACACACACACACACACACACACACACACACACACATACACACACACACACACACACACACACACACACACACACACACACACACACACACACACACCCCACACCACCCCACACCACACCCAAACCACCCCCAAACCACCCCCACACAACCCCCACACCTGCCACATGACGTCACTACACCACACAAACACACTGTTTCAGTATACTAAAACACTCTAACAGGAAAATATTACACAAAAGTGTTCCAGGAGTGAGTGTATTACTCTACTCATAGCAGTCTTTGTCTGCTTGGCAGTGAGGGCAGTCCACTTAGAGCTCGTCACTGATTTGACCACCGACGGCTTTATTGCCGCGTTAAATAGATTCATAGCTCGCAGAGGCAAGCCAGCCACCATTTTATCTGATAATGCAACGAACTTTGTGGGGGCTTGCAATGAATTAGCTAAATTTCTAAAACATAACTCAAACAATATTATCTCTTGCGCAGCTGAGCAGGAAATAGATTTTAAATTCAGTCCAGCTTATAGTCCACACTTTAACGGCTTAGCCGAGAGCTCAGTCAAGCAAGTCAAGCATCATTTGAAGCGCACATTAATGATGGCTAATTTAGATTACGAGGAAATGAGCACGGTATTGGTTCAGATAGAGGCCATCCTTAATTCTAGACCTTCAACCCCACTTTCATCTGATCCATCAGATTTAGTTCCGTTAACCCCTGCGCATTTTTTAATTGGACGAACTTTCACAATGCTTCCTGCTCCTCAGGTCGAAGACGCAAAAATCCACCTGCTCACAAGATATAAGAGAATTGAAGCACTTAAGGCATATTTCTGGAACCGCTTTTATAAAGAGTACGTTTCAGAACTGCAGATCCGCAGCAAATGGCGCAAAGATGGAGGCCAGCTGCAGAGAGACGAGATGGTCCTGGTGAAGGACGACCGCCTGCCGCCTAGCAGATGGCTGTTGGGACGAGTGGCCGCCGTCTACCCTGGCAGCGACGGAGTGAGCCGCGTCGCCGACGTCACTACCACCACGGGCACACTGAGAAGGGCCTACAATAGGCTCTGCCCACTACCCACAAGATTGGACCAGCGGGACCTGCTCCAAGGGGCCCAGCCTGTCAACGCGCGGGATCTCTCATAGGCCCGCTGAACCCTAAAATCCCCGCCGCCGTGCTACATGCTGCTGACGCCGCGCCCCTGCCCCGCTGCCGGCTCCAAACTCCAGCGCATCGCATTCCTCCGACGGCACCTCGGCGCGCGCCCGCCGGCACTGACTTACTATTCTAAACGCAAACGAATTCATTTTTTTTTGTAAATATTCTTTTTTATCATTAAATAGTTTGTAAATGTGAATCAGTTGTCGGCTACATCATTTCGAACCTTCGCCAACATACGTAGTAGTGATTATAAGAGGTTCTCTTTCGCAAGGTACAAATAACAGTGTATGTGTGTGTTTCCCTCTAATCTTCTTTTAAATCAGACTCTTGTTAGAGTGGTCGTGGCTGTTTGGATGCTGTACATGGTTTATCTTTGCTCCCATTTCCAATTTTGTCTCCGCTTGAGAATTTAAAGCTTTGTTTTGCAATGGTTCTCCACTTCCGGCGATTGAGAGCGTTCCGAGAGCACTCGACCGTGGGTGATTGGGTCGCTATTTTTAACCTCCGACGCAAAATGAGGGGTGTTATAAGTTTTTCATCACACTTTGCTCGTAAACAAGAGCTTACATGCTAGAAAAGCGGGCGGTATGTCGTAAATTACGCCATAGGGCGGTAAGTAATTATAACACACTTTAAGATTACATGCTAGAAAACCGGGCGGTAAATCGTATATTACGCCCTAGGGCGGTTAGTAGTTTTGGTATTCACTACTACTACTTTTGTTTTATTTCCTCCAAAGTGTGATGAAAAACGTCGTACGTGACTCTGGTGGTAAAAGAATTCCTAACTCGTGTCATTAAAGCCCTCGCCTTCGGTTTCGGGCTTCTAATAGACACTCGTTTACCACCCTTGTTACGTAATGTGTATCTGTGTGTTTGTCTGTGGCTCCCAAACGGATGGACCAATTTGAGGGTGTTTTTTTTTTTTATCGAAAGACATCTTTCGAAATGGTTCTTAGCCTATGTTCTGTGGAAATAGGACCAGTAGTTTCCAAGATATTTAGCTTTAATTGGAACGAATGACAAGAACTCACCCAATATTGATGCTAAGAATTCCAAATTTTGTAGTTATGTTCAGTTTTAGTAGCATTTTCTATATCACTCATTGAGGGTCTCATGATGACCAGCTACTTGTGTCGGGGGTGTTTTAAATGTTTAATTTAGGTTATTAGTATGTCTGTCCTACGGGAAGGAGTTTGTCCTCTGCACCGTTTTCCTTCGACCCGTCCCTCTAGTATGCAAATTAAATACCTACGGCATTCGTTTTAAACAATAAATAACCAAAATTATAGAAAATGCTACTAAAACAGAACTAAAAAAAATCTCAGCTTCAATATTGGCTATAAGATCTTGTCACTTGTTCCAAATAAAGCTAAATATCTTAGAAACTACTGGTCCAAATATAGCTGAGATCAGTCTCGACGGACAAGTCTCTCGATTAAGAAACTGCACTCAAATTGGTTTATCCGTTTGGGAGCTATGATGCCACAGACAAACACACAGATACACATGTTGAACTTATAACACCCCTCTTTTTTGTCGGGGATTAAAAAGTATTAAGTATCCACTGAACCGCTCTAATAGCGACACATCGTCATCAACAAATGAAGATTGAAACATTTGGGAAAAATCACAACAACAACAAAATAACATTTACATTGGTAACATTTACAATAATGAAAGTGAAAAGACGTAACAGATAACTTTATCTTATTAAGTTAGGCTCTTTTTCGACCGTGTGAACTCGACCTTATTAAAAATATACGGAAGTTTAGGTCTCGTCCTATCAGACTTCTTCACTCACGCTGTTCTAATAAAAACTTTTTTAATAAACTAGTATGGTCGAAATTTGAAGTAACAGAATTAATAAAATAAGACCTTGATAAAGTTATAACTTTGTAACGGTAGGAGGAAAATGCTTTAAGGACGAAGACATTTAGCACAATCGTGATTTTGCGTTATCTTAACGCTAAGTGTATTATGTAACATAACGCTTTTGTTACCTTTGGTATTTTTGTACACTTGTTATTGTAATGCAAAGAAAAAGGTAAAAAGGCTCGCTCTCTTTTTGGACGAAAAATATTCACCGTAGTATTTGACAAAGCGAGCGAGGCTTTTCCGTTTACTTCTAATCTATCTATCTATCAGCCACTGCTAAACATAGGTCTTCCCATGACTCGCTACAAAGTGCGATCCCGTGCAGTCTGCATCCATTGATTCCCCGCTACCCTCACGAGGTCATCCGTCCGAATCGGGGGCCGACCCACGCTGCGCTTTCCTATAAGTGGTCGCCTTTACCACCCCAACGGCCGTCCATTCTCCGGGCTACTTGTCTTGCCCATTTCAACTTGGACCAAAATCCTTTGTATGTCCGCTGGCCTGGTTGTTCTCGTGTACAGGTCGCTTTCCTCAACCGATTCACGTGGAATTTTGTGAGAAGCACCTCTAGTACAACTGTGATGTACGATTCTTTCTCGTGCGAGAAATGTTACCTGTCTCTATCTTCACAGTACTGTGAGAGAGTGACGGGCGATACTATGTCACGCTACAAAAGTTGCGAAGCCTAGTTGTGTTAGACGGGCTGGTTCGATAAATGTTATTTTTTGACAATGCAGTTTTTTCTTTTGTTTACAAAATGGCAAAGATACGGGGGTTGAAAATGTAAAAATTACATAAATCAGCCATTTATAAACAGAATCGCGCGGTCTACATATAACACACGGGGCAAACTAGTTCATAATTAGTTAGAGTCTAACTCAAACATTTTTGGTCCAGTTCTTTTGACAGCTTTGTTTTGTTCGGGTGGAATCTTGCAACTCAATTTTAAAGCAGATATTTTCAACCAATTGAGCTGATATTTTGCATACCTAACTTAACTGTAATGGCAATACAGTATGGTACGGGGGTGGTCATGATGGAGCCGGAAGGTGGCCCTAAAAACTCTGTAAAAGATAAAACTATCCTACCAAGTGTGGGGTCTTTAGAATCTTCTCAGTGAGCAATTGATGGACGTTCAAAGAAACGTACAGTCGGCTATAAAAGCTTGTCACAAAAATGAAATTAATAAAACTTATTCCCTGACAAAACGCTCTAAATCGAATCCATTATAAATCCATAATCCATAGACAACGGAGGAACCAAATCAAATCTCGCCGAGACGTAACGAAGCGTCTCTCAGAGTAGTCTCTGCATTACCATACATTATTGACGTGGAAAATCGCTTTGAATGACAAGATGAAGGGAAAATGTATATGTATTATTCAGTGGGGAAAACATTGACGGTTTTATTTATAAAAAGGTTCCCTTTTTCATTCGGAAAGGATGTATTTATGTGTATTCAAACAGAATTGGATTTTAGTACAATATAAAATATACAAATGTGACCATGTATCCAGTTTCCGTTCGCAGCTCGCATGGCGTCCTTTCCGTGTTCGTCGTTCTTTCATTCATTCACATTCTTTCTCTTCTTTACAATGTCATAGTAAGATACGTCCTTTGGCAGTGCGACTCTCCGTTACCTCAAGGAGCATGTGTGTTTATTTGTATTTATTTCCTGTTGAAGTGTGCAATGAAGAATACTTTAATGCACAGCTTTCCTCATTCTTAAATGAACGAGTCCTATTTACTTCAGGTGGTGGCCTTTGATATTTCCCAACATAAAACTAATAGAAATGGTTATAATTATTATTTAAACGGTTGAGTTTTGTGCATTTCGAATGTGGGAAGCAAAGCAACTGACTCTTTCCCTCATTACTCGTGTGCTCTGTCTTGCACAAAGATGGGGAATGAAACCATTCTACATAGCATGAATTAATTGAGATCCGTTTGTCGCAACGAATATTCATGCAACCACTTATTATTCCATTTACGATTGTCTGTTTTTCCAATCCATACCAATCCACACTAATCCATACTAATATTATAAATGCGAAAGTGTGTCTGTCTGTCTGTCTGTCTGTCTGTCTGTCTGTCTGTCTGTGACCTCTTCACGCTTAAACCGCTGAATCGATTTTGATGAAATTTGGCATACAGATAGTTTAAGATACGAGGAAGGACATAGGCTGGTTTTCATCCTGGAAATTATACCTAAAAAGATTGAAAAGTGAGTGAACATTTCTGTTAGGGTGCGGTAACCCTGTAGGAAATGTAATTATTAGACCAAAAGCACAATTGCTCTTACATTTGCTTAGGCGCTTTTAATAATCCCTTTTATCAAGTTCCACGCGTACGTAGTCGCGGGCAAAAGCTAGTACTTAATAAAGATATGGATCCATTAAACTGCATTCATATCTGTAATTTTAGGGTTACGTAACTCAAAATGAAAAATTCCGGCTACGTGAGAATCAGACTCGCGCACGAGCTGTTCCGTAACATCAAATAAAAAAACCGGCCAAGAGCATAACGGGCCACGCTCAGTGTAGGGTTCCGTAGTTGCTCATCCTTCACAATAAACTGCTGTTTTAAGCCCGAGGTTTACGTTAAGAAAGATTTTAAGCTCTATAAAAAGGTCGTAAACGCCCTAGAAACTATAATCTCTTATTACCTTCTGGAAGTCAACTTACGACCTTTTAAAGAATAAATACGAAATTTTGTTCAATATACTTTTCATTGAAAGTACTTATAAGGCCGAGGGGATAAAAGTTACAGGGGGGGGGGGGGGGGGGGGGGGCACTATTTTTTTTTTGTTTTTGGAGTGAATACTATGGCTATGTATAAAAATGGTTCACATTATAAATGTATCAGAATTACGAACAAAATTCCAGAAGCAATTAAACAAGAACCAAACGGAAAAATATATAAAAATAAACTACAAAAATTATTAATTGAGAAATGTTATTACTCTGTAGACGATTTTTTAAATGATGATACATTATAAATGACATATTTAAATTATTAATTAAAATATTGAAATAATTATGTAAATGATGTTACCAATCAAATATTTTTTTATTTTATTATATTGTATAAATTCTATATAAACTAAAACGAAACAAACTGTTCATAATTTAGATGTATTAGTGACGAAATTATGTCCTATTTTTGCTATTTAAATATGTATTACGCTTACGCATGCTAGTATTAAGTTATTGTGTGCCCTTACAGGGCGTCATGGTCTGACAAATCACTATTATGTAACACCGTAATCTGAATGTACATGACTTTACAACTGAATAAAGAATAAAGAATTAATTAAGAATTAATACTTACTTACAAAACTGCTGACTTTATCAAAAAATAATGTTAGAAGACCCCTATTATTTTTACAAGACCTATTCAAAGACACCCCACAACTAGTGCTGAAAAGAAAAAAAAAAACACCCCCACTTTAGGTGGTCGAGAGGTACCCGAAAAAAAAATTTTTTTTTATTTTTATTTTACCGTTTTGTCGGCGTTATACATACTCATAATCATACTAAATTTCAGCTTTCTAGTACTAATGATCACGGAGCTAAGCCGCGGACGGACGGACGGACGGACGGACAGACGGACATGGCGAAACTATAAGGGTTCCTAGTTGACTACGGAACCCTAAAAATTAATACTCTGCCACAAATTAAATTTTTATTCCGATTGGCCAATTTATGTAACATTCACAGCTTTGTTGTATAATCTGTCTGATATTGCTCAATGCTCGCTGAAAATGTGATTATGAAATCCAGGCATTATTCTCGATGGAAACATTTATTAGGTACATATAACTGGCACAAAGTTTCACGCCAGGGACATTTCAACAAAAGTTATGCAACCTTCACTTTAGTGAAAACGAATGACTAAAAAGTGGATTCCAGTGTCCAATTGAGATAGGATCACAATCGCTGTGACATTCGTTGTAGTTCCAAGAAAAGTGAAATATAATTATATACGTAAACCTGGGGGGTAATTCGACCAATTTTGGAGATCTCTCCATTTCATCGCCATCCGTCACTTTTGACGTGTCCCTACTTGACAAGTGGTGATATCCCTAGAACATCGCAACTTCGTCAATCCGGTCGCGCTTATTTGCGTTTCCTTTGTATGTGACGACATAAATAACAGGCGCATACTTTAACTTGAACGTGTAGCGTGCGATACCTATCCCTAGAACATCGCAACTTCGTCAATCCGGTCGCGCTTATTTTGCGTTTCCTTTGTATGTGACGGCATAAATAACTTGGCGCATACTTTAACTTGACGGTGTAGTGCGTGAAATTAGTCAGTTACGTTTCGTTCAAAACAGAAATTCATATGCATGAATAGCATTATCATTATCGCCTTCGTATTTCCAAAATTGAGATGAGATATGTTAATTGAAGCTCATCGCATTTTAATGACAGTTCAAAGGCAACATCACTGTTATCTAATAGATATTTGACGTTTGGCGATCTCTCAAACGGAATTCTCGAATTAGGTCCCTGTGTTTTTATCACGCAGGGTTGCCAGATCCAAACCTAATAGCCGGATAGACCAGTCAGTTTGGCCGGACATTTGAGTAAAAAGGCCGGTCTCCCTACATTATTGAGGATGTTGTGTTGTGTCTGTATTAATAGATACGACAATTGTATGTAAAATCACCGGCGCTCGCTCGTTTACGAAAGCCTAACAAAAGCCGGACAAGCCGGACACCGTTTATTTTAGCCGGACACGCAATCAAAAAGCCTAACTATGTCCGGCTTTATCCGGTCGGCTGGCAACGCTAATCCCGCCTGGTAGGTACTTATGTCAACTTTATGTTAGCAAGACTGACTCAGGCAGCTTTAGGCTACCTGTCCGATGGGGCGGAACGGAGCTGTCTAAAATGGACCAATCACCTTCCTCTGATTTTAATTCACTCCTATTAGGCTTCACGAAGGTGCAGCCTGATTGGTTAATTTTCTCCACTGCGCATCAGTGGACCTGCAGCTATCGAGCATCATAGTGCTTTGGTACACCTTCCGCTTTTGTTTGGCCGAAATTGGCTTGTGTTCGCAGCCAGTCGTAGCGGTACATAACATTACAGTTTACACCAATGCGTCATTAATGGAACAGTGTTTATTTAGATGGCGAAACGGCGTGGCCCCGTTGTTCCGACATCTCGGGTGTTGGATTTGGTAGGTTGCCCCGGAACCGACGAAACACGACACCTTTCGGCCAGAAATCAGCACACGCGATGGTCGCCTGGAGCGGCCGCGGCACGCGCACTACAACTACTGATATAGGAATATTAAAGATGTTGTTACACTTATGTAATAATAAAAATGAATAATAAGAAATATCGGACAACTTCACACAAATCGATCTAGTCCCAAATTAAGAGGAAGAAGGCTTGTGTTATGGGTACCAGACGACGATATACGTACTTATATAGATAAATATATACTTAAATACATAACAACCATGACCCAAGTACAAATATTCGAGTTCAACACACAAATATTTTCCCCGGCCGGGATTCAAACCCGGGACCGCCGGCGCAGTAGGCAGGTGTCTACAAACCGAGCCAAATGCGTCGACGTGTAATGTAAGTAATTTGTGGATAGCTTGGTTGGTCTCACACGTCAGAATTCTTTTATGTATTGTGTTTGTTGAGCAATGTGTGTAACTGTTTGTTCTCCCATAGAAAATATACTAACTTTGATTCGTAGGGAGTAATTTACGCATCCATAAAATGCATAACACAGTGATTATGCCATTCAGATATTAGGTACAGTCAGTAGCAGAAGTTTCTACGCACGTCAGGTGCACACGGACTCTGCTTTATAGAGAATAAGGGTTGTACAGATAATTTGTGGGTGGAGGAACGACGTACGTGATTTTATTCCGTTGTTACTTCATCACAGTGATACTTTGTAACGGTTGATCACTGTTATTTATATCCCATCTCTAGTATCTATTATCAAACCAGATTGGTAAATTAAAAATGTCTTAGTGAAATGTTTGTCTGGCAGTCTTAACTAATTGAAAGAGACAGCTGCAAATGAGACAGAACAAATAGTACCTCATCATTCATTCAGGAGAACAAATGGAAATTTCCAGGTCTGGTTGAAAAACTTTTAAGCAATGAAAACTGCTTCAATATTTTAGTACCTACAATAAACAAAAGTTTCTGCCTTTAATCACAGCGAGGAGACAATACATTATTTAGTTCCCTTTGTTGCATAATTATTTTAGAGCAACAGATGATAGATTGATTCATAGAGTATGTATAAAGGGTGTAATCGTTAAGTGAGACAAGGCAATTACTGTGCAACTATAACTAAAACTGATATCGAAAGAACGTTACTCAATAAGTAACACATCAACAGCATGTTCCTAATAAATATAAAAGTATCCGGTCGAACGACCGGTCGGTCGTCCCAGGTGCCACTGGGGAGACGTGGTGGAGGTGGATCTGCGTAAGCTTCAAGCCGAAAACTGGCGAGAAACTGCGCAGGATCGGGACGAGTGGCGTACTCTCGTTTTGGAGGCTAAGATCCTAATAGTTTCTTCGGTTTCCGCGGCTGTCACACATTTACATAAAACAATTTAAACGGACAACGGTATCTGTAAAGCTACCGAAACGTCAAGGAGGCTCAAATAATTAATATAAGTACGCGATATAATCCGTTTAAATTGTTTTATTTAAATGGCTAAGAGTTTATTTGGGTCACTCAGCCAGTAGTATCCAAAATATTAAAAAGAATGCTTTTTGGCTCATGATGTCATATCCCGGCATAATTATTGCCACGATGTTATCCAAAGAATCCAAACACGAACAACATCGTAACACGGAACTATTCCTAACTGAGCCATGCAATTAAAAGTTGCCGAATTCACGTGCTCCTGATTGCTACATTAATCCCGGAAACGGCTCTTGCTCAAGTTATTCTGTCGGTAATAAACTGCGCCGTTTGTCATACGTGGGTGCAGGATTGCGTTCAGGGGAGGGATGAGTATTGTGCTTTTCCTAACTGAACATTTTGATAATCTATACTACAAAAGTCTAACATTGTATTGAAAATGTCTCTCCCGCATTCTCAAGCCCCGGTTAGTCGTATTGACTTCGCCGGAGATTGGGAGGCACTATGTGGTGCTTTGGGTGTGGAATCGGGGTCATCATCATCATCATCATCAGCCTATTCTTGTCCACTGCTGGACCTCCAACTGCCTCTCCAACTGCACGCCAATGTAAACGATCCTCGGCTACTCTCATCCAGCTCTTGCCAGCCACCCTGCAAAGATCATCGCTCCACCTAGTCTGAGGGCGTCCCACACTAAGCTTGCCGATCCGCGGTGTCCACTCAAGAACACGTTTACCCCACCGGTTATCGGTTCTTCGGCTAATATGGCCAGCCCACTGCCACTTCAAATTGCTAATACGGTGAGCTATGTCGGTAACTTTGGTTCTCTGGCGGATCACTTCGTTCCGAATTCGATCCTTCAAAGAAACTCCGAGCATTGCCCTTTCCATAGCTCTCTGACCGACTTTAAAATTGTGGACCAGCCCAACCGTGAGTGTCCACGTCTCGGCACCGTATGTCACTAATCGGGGTCGCAGGGGCGTAAAGACGCACCTGGTCTGCCGGGCATCACTTTGTGAATGTTTTTTTATTGGAAAAGGGTCAGAACAATCTTAACATCGTCACGCAGCAACGTGATGCCGAACGTACAGCGCCATCTGTTTGTGACAAAAACAATTAACATTACCTATGTACTATTTGTGTGTATACCATTAATAAATCCACTGGCTCCCGATTGCTACATTAATCCCGCAAACGGCACTTGCTCAAGTTATTCGGTCTATAATAAACTGCGCCGTTTGACATAAGTGTGCAGGATTGCGTTCAGGGGGGAATCGCTTTTGTGTAAATGACTATACTTAAATAAATAAATAATAAAGGGATTTGCTCAAAAAGAATAGGAGAGCACCTTATACGACGTGATGCTTTTATCAATAACATAATAGGAGGAAAGGTTGAGGGGAAGTGAGAAAGAGGAAGGCATAAATTTTTTTAATATGACAGTTTTTATACTAACTCAAGGCAATATTTTACTCTGAAAAAAAGTATGGTTTTCATGGTAGGATAGTGATAGTATTTTAACGCGAGTGAAGTCGCGGGCAAAAATTTGTTGTAAAAATTAACAAAATGTATTAACTATTAAAAAAGTTAACTAGTAACCAAGATTTGCACAGCTCCTAAAATGTACCCAAAAATCACGAGATACGACACAAAACTAGGAAAACTATGTACATGGAACGAAAGAGTCAACAGGCCATAAAAATTACATTTCGAGCACGTGAGCGAAAACCAATTACTACGGTAGTCGAGAGCGCGAAACCGAGACTGTTACAGCTGCGAACCGACGGTACAGTGTCATTCTATTCTGTGTTATACACTCCATTGGCGCACAAATAAAAAATAACTCTCGCTCAGAGATGTGCCGTTCTCGAGATCGTTTCCTGATTTGTATAGGGAGAGAATGTACTCGTGAACATTTCGAGGAAAGTATCCGGAAATTAACGATAACGGCATGTCTGTACTCTCGCGTGGTCCAGGAATCGAAACTTTAGATTGCCGGTCCAAAGTTTTTATCCACCCGACAAGAGACGCACTAAACGTACACCTTCGAATTTGCTATTTTGATCCTTGTTTCTACTAGAAAGAACAAAAAATATTTGAACACACTCGTAAATAACATAATACAAACAAACATTTACAAAAATTGAGATCGTGTGCAAGCAATGAGGCCAGAGGCCGCAACGCTGGTTGTTTGTCCGTACCACATACTGTTGATAAAACGACCACCCACAGAAAACACTGGGCTAAGACGGTTGTGGAGATTTCGTAAAATGCCAGCGAAACTCATTGAAGTGCTAGGGCCGTCACTCGTTGTTGTCATACATCATTTCAATCGATTTTCGCATTCTACGATTCCTGGTTAAGACATATGATTAATTCTATCAAATAATGTGGCTCTGTGAACTGTAGACCTCGCAATAATTTAGGGAAATGGCTGAAATATGTCTTTTATTCGGGTTTAAACTCCACACCCCAAGAATTAGCATGTAAGATTAGTGCTAGAGTAATGAATAAATAAATATCTCCATCATTAGGAAAAAATCGAAAAACTGAATCGTCAATAAAATATATTTGTACTTATCGAACCTTCTCTCCACTGGTTGAGAAATGCGACCTCTACGTGAGTACAGCCAGAAAGCATCCGGTCATACATAAATTCTGGGCCAAGCTGAACCGCTGGCTTCGGTCACTCGGTCGGTCAGTGTAAAAGCAGGAAAAATACTGCGTCGTAAGCTTTGTCTAGAGTGTACTAACAGTTGCTAGCCTACGTCACGGCAGAATTATTCCCTATAAAGACATTCCCACTTCGCACGGGCAAAATGGAAATTGAGAAACAAGTGGAATCCTCGCGAAATTACATTAACTCTTCCCGAATTGAAGGCGACAAAAAATATAAAGAAACCTTTGAAATGTGGGTATTTCGCTAAAATAACATCTGTTTTTATCCTGAGAGCGGTGTTTTTAATTCGTTATGTATGATGAGTCTTGGTGAGATTACTGGAGTCTAAATCCATTTACCTACGCAAGAACGAACAAAAACACACCTTGTTCACACGTGCGTAACACTAACGAACAATAATGAAGAATGGTTTCGTGTTCGATGTTCGTGTTTACAATGTTTTTGTTCATTCCTGCAAACACCGCTTATCATCTTTGGGTTGTTTGTTACGCAGTTAAAATGTGAAAAAGTAATTTTCTTTATTGTATTAAGCGGTTTACACACACGTGAAATTGTCAGGAACAAGGTTGTCTGAGCACATACTCAGTGTACGGAAGCCGGACACGAATAATTCCGCGGTCGCTGAACATGTCGTCGAAGCCGGTGCGTCTCATTTTGTCCGTTTCGATAAAGCAGAGTGTTGGTACGTGAAAAACGTTATATACAACGTAAGGTACACGAAGCTATAGAGATCGGACGGCGCCCGAATTTTAATAGAGACGGCGGTTGGGCTTTACCTCCAGCATGGAAGCCTGTGCTTCCGGCGGCGAAACATATTGTGCGTTTGGACAATCCCGTGGACACCATTAGACAAGTGTGCGTAATGTCTATGGATGACAAAAGTGACGTTGCAGTGCTCGACGGACAAGTTGCGGGCTTGCAAACACCCGCCGCCCCCGCGCCATCCGCGCACGCGCTTATAGCGGAGCGTCTATCAAAGAATCAGTGACGAGGTTGCCGCGGCGGTGTACGGGCAGCCGTCCCTGATGAAGAGCTTCATACGAGTTCGAAACATGTCGGGCCGTTCCTGACAATTTGACGCGAGTGTAAACCGCTTAATACAATAATTAAATAATATGTCTCACGAAAGTTTTAATAAGAGGAATTTTCTTATTACGTGAGATTTTTTTTAGAACTTCCTTCTTGTTTGGTGGAGGCTTAGTCACATAAAAAAATTGGGCAAGTGTGAGTCCAACTCGCGCATGAAGGGTTCCGGACCATAATCTATAACAAGTTTGTTGTATGGGAGCCCCCCTTAGATATTTATTTTATTTTATTTTTAGTATTTGCTGTTATAGCGGCAATAGAAATACATCATCTGTGAAAAATTCAACTGTCTAGCTATTACCGTTCTTGACACAGCCTGGTGAGAGACGGACGGACGGACAGCGAAGTCTCAGTAATAGGGTCCCGTTTTTACCCTTTGGGTTTCAGACGAACCCGAAAGCCAGTAAGGTTGAGCCGTCTGTACTTATCCCAGGTTCTATTATAGACTTGCGTATCTGTCTTTTTGATGAAAGAAACCTTTAAAACCCTTTAACATTGAACAAAACACAAAGAAAAATTGAAATGCGTAACCTGTCAGAAGAGAACGGGTATCAAACCCTGTACCACTGGATTACCGGTCTAGCATGTTAACCTCTCCACCACTCTAACGCCAGATAATCAATGGTTCAATATAAAAAAAATGTGGTTTTATAACTAGGAACCCACATTAAAAATAATGAGACAATAAATTTGATACTTTTAAAGTTGGGAACTCATTATAGTCTGGTTGCTTAAGTAAATAGCGTATGGCAGAAGAGAAGAGATTACTTATTACTTAATAGTACACAATTATTCAAAAGCCACTAAGACCCAGCGTCAAAGCTTCCAGCTTCCCCGTAACTTAATTATCGGCAAAGGAGTGTTTTAATTTCAATTTCTCTTCCCCGGATTACTAAGAAACCTATTTTCAACCATATTTAGTACGGGGAAAGATACCTTTGAATATGTAAAGAACGGTACCGACATTAAATGATAATATTTCGCTCGTGTTTGATGTTTTGCTGTTCCTTGAGCTCTATGATTCTAATGGGGTATTATATCGTATAGTGATATGATATCGGTTAAACGCAGCTCACATTAAAGCGGTAATTTCGGGTTTTGTACCGACATACTTAGTGGAAGAAGATTAATTTTTTTTGGTGGCTTTCACTTCTTGCTGGGTTAGCAAGATGTATTTCGCCAATGTCGACGTGTAGCCATATCACATGGTAGGATGGTCGGTATTGAATTTTGATTTTTGTGAAAGGATCGGCGAGGCACCTAAAACATTTGCATTTTAAACACTGACTAACCATCCAAGACAACATATCAACGTCAAACTCCTTTATTAACTGGGTTACTGAGTAAAAACGTCGATAGTAAGTACGTCGGTACGCTATTCCGGTTGCACTCGTCTGGCAACCCTGCCGGGTATCGAACCTGGTACCTCTGGATTGCCGGTCCAGATTTTTTTAGTACTTAGTCAATGTTCAATTTTAAAGTGCGATTGATATACCACCAGGGCTGACCAGCAGGGCTAGCGGGTACGTATTACAATCCCGAAAGTTCATAATAGAAAGAAAGAAAGAAAGAAAGAAAGAAAAACATTTATTCGGGGACAAAACATAATTGCGTAAAAAAGTGACAAACAAAGAAAAAAAACTAAACATAAAAACTATAAATAAGTACTTAAGCTAATTATGTAATGAGTGCCTCGAAACGGTCCCACCTCAGCATAATGCTAGCTCCCGAGAGAGCCAGCGCTGATCTTCCGGTGGGACCATAGGTGGCGCCACGGCACGGCACACACGAAATACAGATCGCGCTCAGATTGCATTTAACCTGAACGCGACGTCCGACAAGCAAATGCTGTCAGCCTGTCACTAGTGTCACTGTCAATAATAAAAATTGCATTGCAGTAACTCAGGTTACTTTCCTTATAACTTTAAACAGCCCAGAATTCTTTATTATAATGAAAATTATTATTAATATTTACACACGAAAAATAGACATACACATGGACAGAAGAAACAAGCGAAACCATAAAGTAATACAGTGAATATCAGGGGCAACAAAGAAAAAATTAAAAAATGAGACCAACACACAAAATATTGGACATAAAAGTAAGTACATTTACCTACAACTACTTAAGGCGCTATTTAGAAACAGCTTGTATCCAGTCTCAAAGTTTCCTGTTTAAGTTGATGTTCATATACGAAGTTTGTAAGTTTAGTTTTAAAAATTGAATAATGTTGCAGATTCCTGACTGGCGGTGGAATATTATTCCAACATTTCGTGGCGACATATCGGAAACTTCCTCTGAAAGCAGCTGAAGCGTGTTGCGGAGTCATTAGCTGTAAACTGCACTGGCGGGTTCCACGAGTTCTGTGATTGGAGAACCATGACAACTTCTCATACAGATAAGATGGTGCTTTGTGCTGTATTACTCCAAAGAGCAAACATGCCAAGTGAAGTTTACGACGGTGCTGCATTTTAAGAATTTTGTGATCATTGAGAAATGGTGTAACATGGGCCCTCAATGGAATATTAAAACAGTATCGAGAGCAAGCGTTTTGAACGCGCTGGATGAGCCTCTTTGTTTTAGCAAGAAGTAATAACAATACAGATGGTCAAAATACCGAAAATCAAAATACCGAAAGAACCAAAAAGTCGATATTCGATATACCGATGCTCAAAAGACCTATTTTGAAAAGATCGAAAGTTCATAATCTCGAAATTTTATAATCCCGAAAGTCAACCATTGTCAGTAAAATGCCAATGAAAAAAATTTTTTTTTTCTTTTAAGAATATGATCATAACTACAACAAAAGGAGCGTTTTTTAGGGATATAAAAAAAACTAACCTAACCGGGCCGAGTCGAATCTGCTCTGAAAGGTGAATCATTTAAAGTTTGAGAATAGGTTGAGGTGAATCAATCACCTTTCAGAGCAGATCCGACGATAATAAACAAATAAATAAAAATGTCTAAAACAATCGGCATTTTAAAAGGAATAAGGCCTCTTAAGATACGACCTATTACCGTACCACGGCAGAACATATCTTCTTATAAAACACCATTGGCGGCTACTCTAAGTTTGTATTATATTATCATCCTGCTCAACAACTTGTGGCTCTGTGTAAATCTCGCGAGTTTTTTTCAAAATGGCTGAAATTTGTCATTTTTGAAACTCTTCAATGAATTTTGCTCGCATTTTACGAACCCCTTATTATGTTCAGAATTATATCTTCTTCTTCCTTCTAGACCTGTTCCCATTTACTTGGGGTCGGCCTTCCTTGTCCTCAACTTCCATTTAGCACGGTCTTGTGCTGCGTCTTTGTTCAGAATTATAATTATGTTTACTATATATAAGTTTTCTTAGTAAATTTTTGTAGGTATATGGTATTGTTAGAGGTTGGATAGAGCCCGATTTTATTTTACTTCACAGTTTGTCTACAGGTATGCATCTCTAATTTATATTAGTTTTGTAACATAGTACTCTTAGATGAGTTTTCTATTTTGAGAAGAAGAAGAACATAATATTTTGAAATTTTGTAACTTTTCATGAGATATTGAAAAATATTTATCTTGCTATAATTAATAAACGGTTATTTTAAATATCATTTTGAATTTAATTGTTATTTATTCCGTTCCCAAGATGACACAGAAGAAAAAAATAAGTAAAATATACTCGTTTACCTACCGGTTATACGTACCTAATTACTAAAAATATATAAATTTTACTACCACGACCTAATATTGCCATAGTGTTTTTAACACGTCAGTAGAGTAGTATATGATAAAGACTCGATAAAATGGCCTAGTTTTCCAATTTTCGGCCGAGATTGCAAACAAACTAAAAATATGTAACTCGCAAAAGAGAAAATCCTCTAAGCTCAGCTTACCCCGAGTGGTTTAATAACTACGTGTATGGGTTCCAATGTTACGGTGTTCCCAACTGATGCAATTCTCATACCGTTCTCATACATTTGGGAAAACTATTTAGAATTAGTAATGGGGTATCGACAGTTTTGTCAACGTATAGACGGGGAGAAAATTATTTCTTGAAGATGTCAATCGATCCTATATTTTAAGAGGATTATATTTTATTTCTCGTATGGCATTTCAGTCACTGGATATAGGTAGGTACAATTAATTTAATTTAATTTAAAGGTTGAAGTTTTCTCCAGGTTATCTCTGGCAATTTCAGTGAGGTTTTTGATGTCTTCTATTCCTCCTGTGAATTTGGTGATAGGACAGTCGAATACAATGTGCTTAATCGTCTGGTTCGGTTACCCACAAATGGGGATCAAATGTATATATTATGGTTTTTTATTTGTTGTTTTTATAAGCGAAAATTAAATGTGTGTAGAGCTGGAAACTTACACTCGAGGCACTGTTCCTTCCACCGTTTACCCACATCATAAACCGAAATGTATGACATAACCGTCATAGACGATTCTGTTTATTGACGTCGCGTAATAATGTACGACTGTAAATCAATTGTACTGAAAAGGGCAGCCATGCTCATAAATGTCAAGCATTCAATTAGGAAGGATACGTTTGTAGCAAATAAGGGGCACTTATTTGTGATATCACTGTAGACGGAGAGCTAGGTCATCGTTAATAATGTCTCGACAGAAATTTATCAAAATTGCAAATCTTTCCAAATGGAAATTTCTTGGTAATTATTAAAATTCATACGAAACGGTTTTGCTCACTTCGTTTAAGTCGAATATTGCTCGACATAATCTTATTGAAACTTTCTTGAGTCATATTTAAATATTGTATTAAGCGGTTTACACTCACGTGAAATTGTCAGGAATGGCCTGACATGTTTCGAACTCGTATGGGGCTCTTCATCAGGGACTGCTAACCGTACACCGCCGCGGCAACTTTCTCACTCAACATGGGTTTAGCTCAATATATTGCAAAATTGAAGATATCGCTAAATTCCGTTGAAACAGCGCCCTGACTCTTGGTCTACTGTGCGCTTAATAGCTGACAACCCTAAGAGGTCGCTTTGTTACCTGTACCATTCATAAGTGGGCGGCCTTTTCAAGGAATCATCCTTGTCTCAAATACTAGGATGATTAATCTGAATTGTCCGATATTAAAAAATGCCGCTTATATTGCTTATAGCTTAATTGGGAACATCGCAAAATTCCGTCAAAACAGAGCCCTGCCTCTTGGACTACCGTGCGCTTAATAGCTGACATCCTTAAGGGGTCGCTTCGTTACCTGTACCATTCAGAAGTGGGCGGCCTTTTCAAGGAATTTATTTATTTAAACTTTATTTAACAGATCAAACTAGTACAAATGGTGGACTTAATGCCACACGGCATTCTGTACTAGTCATCCATAAGGCTAAACAGAAACATTGAGTTGTTGCAGGGTCTATAAGGTTCGGAGACAATAAAAAAAAAAGGAATCATCCTAGTCCCAAACACAAGAATCATTAGTCTGAATTGTTCGATATTTAAAAACCGCGTGATAAGATCGCGTATATTGCTTATAGCTTAATTGGAAATATCGCAAGTCTTTCGAATCAGCGCCCTGCCTCTTGGACTACCGTGTGCTTAATAGCTCAACTGCTGACATCCATCTCTAAGAGGTCGCTTCGTTACCTGTACCATTCAGAAGTGGGCGGCCTTTTCAAGGAATTATCCTAGTCTCAAATACTAGGATGATTAGTCTGAATTGTCCGATATTTAAAAATGCCGTATAAGACCGCGTATATTGCTTACAGCCTAATTGGAAATATCGCAAAAGTCTGTCGAATCAGCGCCCTGCCTCTTGGACTACCGTGTGCTTAATAACTCAGCTGCTGACATCCCTAAGAGGTCGCTTCGTTACCCTGTACCATTCAGAATTGGGCGGCCTTTTCATCCCTTTGACATCGCGAACGCAGTATAATGGTATTGAGACAAAACGGTAAATAAAGTACAGAGGTCAGGGAGTTTTTTGTGGCGTCACATGGAGGGAAAAAATGTACGGAAATGTACATAAATAGAAAAAGAACCAGGAGTTTCTTTGCGACATCGAATTAGGGCGCTAATTCGGGTACTTTGAGATATCGCCCAAGATAAGCCATCTCTCATTAATATTGAGACACTTCCATGTACCTGTACCTTTCAATGTACCTTACATTGAAATAATTTTTTTGTGTGATCTACTACAATGTCATCAGGACTCGAACCTTTTTTACTTTCATAATTTACCATTGTATCTATATTTATAAACATAAAATGTGGTACTACCACATAATAAAAATCTATAAAAAGATTCTATAAAACATTAATTAAGCTATGTCTCCGTTTTATCTCAGGTACCTATATCGCCTGTAAGTTATTAAAACGTGAAGTTTGCAATTTGGCATTTCACGTTACTACCCGGTTAGATTAACTTTGCGCTTGAAAGCTTTATTTATATTTCACAAATAGTTTGAGATCGCTTTTTTTACGTCCGATTAGGCATGTACCTGAGAAATCACTTTAATTTGGCGTCTTTTGGCTGGTGGTGATATTGAAATTAAAGTACCTGATCGATTATACAAATTTGTATTGTACCAACGGTGGTTAACAAGTAAACAATAAAAGCATATATATATTTAGTTATAATTTCCAGAACAAATAACTGATTCGACTTTATTTACACGGCGGCAAAATTCGATTCCAGGCAATTATCAAAATAAACTAGGTTCAATGGAACCTAACCAGCGAAATGTAAACATTGAGTTTGAACAATTTAATTGGTTTAAACGAACCCAATGGAATTGGGATTCAGTTTCAAAACAAGTAATTTGGCGCCTAACCACGCTGATTCAGTTTAGGGAAGTTCGGGGTCGCTGCAAGGTTTATAGGTGTTGAATAAATCATTTACTGTAATGCCAAAACGATATCCTATCTCTACTTCGAAATATTGATAACATTTTTAAGTATTTTTTTCCTGCAACCCGTGATATTTTCAGAATTTTATAAACATCGTTTTAAAGAAACCATTAGGTTAGGTTAGGTGTGTCTTATAATTATTCTAAAAAAATTACGGCTAATGGCTTTCGGACAAATGAAAATTTGGCGAATCGTTACAGATGGGAAACAAAAATTGGTATTTCAGATAGGTAACCCTGTATACCAGGTGGGCCCTGTAACAGGAGCCTCAAACTGAATAACATTTATTAGACAACTTTTAAAAATAACTCACTTATAATGTAAACCTGTAAAATTAAGTTTATTCTAAGAAGCAATTGTATTGCGAAACATTTGATATTTAGTAAAGTGACAGCTATGTCAATGCTAAGGCGATGTCAATGTTGGACGGCGTACTTTAAAAATGCTAAGTATTTACTTTGTATGAAATAATGAATATGAGAACAGTATTTTTTATTTAAGTTTCTGAACAGACTGATGTTGTTCAGTTTGACGAGTAAAATCTATGTTTTAATTTTTTGCTCCTATTACAGGACCCACATGGTATAAGTAAGCAGGTGTAGAAAAAACCTACTACACTATTAAAATAATTGTTAATAGTAGCCCAAATGTTATCTTCTAGCTACATACATAGTATATCGGAGGACTGACAAACTGAAGGCTACTTGTAACCAAAATAAGTTGTGCAAAATTTGCATAATTTCGGTTACTATAGCACAATTTGGCTATTCCTCTAGTAAATTTATGAAACATAATTATGTCTCATTATTTTTAATGACACACCACATTTTTTAAGTAATCCATTGATACAAAAACCAAAGCACAAAGAAAAGTCTTCCGCCAGATTACGCATTTCAATTATTCATTGTGTTTTGATTTTTGTATCAAATGGTTTAATAATTCTCAACTAGTTGAGCAATTTTTTTTTTCAGTGTATGTAAGTATCGATTGAATTAATCAAACGTCTGAACTATTCGGAACAACGGCCCAGCAACAGCCATATGATAATAGGCATTGGAGCCGACACCGCGCCTTAATACAACCCGGCGGTATGCGGAATGGAATTTAATATAATATGTTCAGTTGGCGCGAAACGCTTGAGCTCTGTAGTCGGTACCACTCGTATAGATATTAGCTATTATGTCGGGAGGTGCCACTCGGGAAGATACCAACTATTATTAGAGGGAGATAACAGTTGGAGATAATGTTTATTGCTCACATTGATATTCAAATGGTATACAATAAATGTCGGATATTTTACTTATATTATCATTAACCCAATATCATTTTAAGTCAGTTGCAGTCGCTGTTTACATAAACAACACAGCTCCACCAAATGCGTCACGATTTTCACAAATATCCAATAAAATGCAGTTCAACCGATTCCGTTGGGATTTACACATACCACCAATAAAATACTGAGTTGAAATTTGGAAACATCAAAACTTTATTTTGCAATTATGACAAAACTTGTAGTTGTATTTTACAATATTCATTCAACATTTGAATTTGTCAAACATCAGAACTATGCAAAACAACGGTCCAGCAACGGCCATATGAAAATGGCACCAGAGCCATGCCGCTTCGTAATACAACCCGTTACCCGACGAATGCGGAATGGAATTTAATAATAATATGTTTAGTCGGCGTGAGACGCTCTAGAGCTCTCTAGTCGGTACCACTATTCGAGTAGACACTTGCTATTATGGAAGGTACCACTCGTGTAGATACTATCTATTTATGAGAGGGAGACTACGGTTGGAGATAATGTATTGTTCGCAGTGATATTACAGAGCTAGATTCGATGGTAATACAATCTAGGACGTTAAATTACCATTATAACGCAACATAATTTTATGCGGGATGAAATACGGCACTATGGATCTCTCAACTTGACTTGAAGTCGGGTGAAAGGTAACTTATAGTGCTTATAGCTGTCTATGAATTCTCAGCTACTCATGCATTAAAATGAGTTTTAATTTGTCAAGCCGTTTCGCCGAGTGGATCCGGCAAAGGCACATTTTTCTATATTTTCAGGGTTCTTGTTTGAAAACCTTGATTCATAACGGTTGGTAACAACACCAAAAAAAAAACATGTTTGTAATTCTGACGCCAATAGTCATTTACCAAAGGATGGAAGCGTGTTGGAATTATTGGAAGAGTAAATGTTCAACTAAGTGTATGTTTAGCGTAGTTTTAAGCTCTCGCGGAGAGGGATGAAATTCTACCCAATTTTTCAATTTAATTTCATGACCTCGATAAACTTGTTTCCCCTATTTTATTAGTGTCCAGATTTTTTATTTAGATACCTCCTTAATAAGTACGTGTAGGCTGCCTGTCCACAAAAGCGGAGTGGAGCGGAAATGTGTAAAATGGACCAATCAATTCTCAGTTCAATCATTTCTCAGATATATACGTCATGTTTTGACTAAATGCGAGTGTCAGATGCTTTGCCACTTATTTATCACGTTATAAACGCAACCATCGTAGTCCCTCTGATTGGTTTATTTTCCCCGCTCCGCTTCAGTGGGTTGGCAGCCCTAAAATCAGATGAAAGTGTAAACAAAATACCACAATACTCATCTAATTAACCCGACTTCTAGCATACTATATTGAGGTCAAACAGAGCGCGACTCAGTTGCTAGTTTGCATTACTCCGATATGAAATCTAGGTTCGGTAGCAATGCAATTTAATTATTGCAGGAATTTAATAACTTGTTCACTCATTTTACTCATATTTGAGGGCACAGATACGATGTAACATACATTTAATCTCGACATTTTATACTCGAGAGATATTTGAGTTTAGCTCAGAGATGCTGAGATACATTTATTAACATAGCATTTATTAGTTACACAGTTCGTAATACTACGTTCTTCTTCTACCTATGAAATTGCATACAAAAGTATGCAAAACCTAAAATATAGGTTTATAAATAATGACACAAAGGTAAATTAAGAAAGAAAAATTGAATGCGATCCACTACAATCCAAGCGGGATTTGAACCCGCGACCTCTGCGTTTCCGGCGCATTGCTCTTCCAACTGAGCTATTTGATCGCTACGTCAATCACACCAAATCTTTCATCCCTTAATTCTTTACGCTACTGGAGTGCCCTCTGTGTCACATATGTTTTTAAAATGCTTATGCGCATTAGCCATACCCTAAGGATGTGCGCTTTACACGCACGATCCCCAATCCCCATATATTGATTTACAGCAAGTGTGAAGACTGCGAGAGAGATGGCGATGTTCTAAATATTTGTATAGAATCTTTTTATCGATTCATATTTTTTTAAGTGTTAATACCACATTGTTTTTATTTTTATAAATAAAATAGGTGTTCGGCATTTTTCATTTTTATTTACCAACCCAAAGTAAAATGCTACATATACTTCAGTATTTTTTTTTATTTATCTTTATATATTTTAGCGATGAAAGTTAACATATCACCTTATAAACCAACAATAACGAACTTCGATGTATCTACTAAAAATAATACGACACCTTGGGTCCGTGGGGTCCCACCGCACTAAGACTCTTCAAAGTCTTCAAAGATATCTCGAGAAGGCTAATTGAACCTACTGGCGACCAGAGCTGGCGGTTTCCTCGCTCAAAAAAACAGTTTGGTGGTTCAGCGAGGAAATGCCTCCAGCATTTTCGGCACTATGCTGCAGGGGCCATATTTAGATTTTTTTATCTTTATTTTGGTATAGTTTAGTTTTATTTTGAGGTTTAATTTTACTACTTATTAGTATTTTTACTCAAATCACGATAAGTGTGCCTATAATATTTGAAGAACTTCCTTGATTTCTCTAGAATCTCATAAACAGATCCTGATCTGCCAGTAGGAATGACTAGACTAAACCCTTTCAAACAATAAATATCCAAATTGGCCTACCCGTCTTAAAGTGATCGGGTAAACATCAATGCAGTGATGATGGATGAACTAAGAACTCCTCTCTTTTCTGAAATGGGTTAGAAATAATAATAAATAAATAAATATAAATAAATAAATAATATACTTTATATATAAATACTCGTAACATCCATGACCCAGGCGCAAATATTCGAGTTCATCAAACAAATATTTGCCCTAGCCGGGATTAGAACCCCGGACCGCCTGCTCAGTAGGCAGGTGCACTACAAACTGCGCTTACCGCGTCGCCAAATTAATGGTAATGCTCCTTTTTTAATGAACCTTACACATCCCGTGTAGAGCAGAACGTGAACACAATGTTCCAGCAAAAAAAACCCACAAAAGCAACACAGCACCCTAGGAAAAAGAATGTCAAAGTGCATAAAGTCACAACTTTTGCTTTAGTGAAGCTGCTTTAGCTCGTAATTATGAAGGTATTTCTAGTTATGTAGTAATTTCGAAACGGGACCGAGTCATTTCAACGAGAAATCGTCGAGGGCTCTTTCAACCGCCAACTTCAGCAGTGCTGCTATTTTAGATAGAAAACTACGAGAGCCTTAGACATATTTAAATACGAAACGCGTGTTCGGTTGGCTGCCGCAGCGAGTGATTGGCTCTCCTGATAATAAATAATAAATAAATATTAAGGAACAATCCTACACAAATCGACCTAGTCCCAAACTAAGCAAAGCTTGTACTATGGGTACTAGACGACGATATACTTAACACTTTCAACACCGGGAACCCGGTCCGTGGGCGCTGTGCTAGTAGTAAATTTTCGCTACATACGCGTTTCCCCATGTTATCGGCTACGCGCGTAGCGTTACGAAATCGTTGGCAGTGAATGTGATAATATATAAATAGGTACATTTATAGATAACATCCATGACCCAAGCACAAATATTCGAGTTCATCACACAAATATTTGCCCCGGCCGGGCTTCGAACCCGGGACCGCCGGCTCAGTAGGCAGGTGCTTACAAACTGAGCCAACCGCGTCGTCATAAATCACTTACCGATTCGAAACATGTCAAGCGATATTGGACTTCTACGACGTGATTAAAACCCGTTTTGTATTTTAATAGATCTGCTATTGTTGAAAAAACTGGCCAATCGTGAGACGTGCTCGGCCACCTTGGAGTCACACAATATTTTTGTTTTACTTAAGTACTACACTAATAAGACACCAATGTGCACCAATGTTCTTGGCTCCGCCTGCCACTTTCGTTCGGGCAAATTCGGCGCGCGTTTGTAGCCAAGACACGCGTCGGTCAGTCACAGTCATGCGATTTTTCCAATTGTGGCGAATTTTAAACAGACAACTTAATACATTTCTCCGGCGGCTTTTGCTTAGGTCAAAATATAGAGAAAACCTTCTATACTGTTTTTATTCTATACAAACAAATCCCTGGAAAAAGAATCTCATAGAGCGCAGTCGACTTTAGCACTTGATACAAAGCTGCTATTTATAAAAGTATTTCTAGTTATGAAGTAGTTTCGAAACGGGACCCAGTCGTTTCAACGAGAGATCGCCGAGGGCTGTTTCAACCGCTAACTTCAGCAGTGCTGCTTTTGTGAAAAAAAAAACGGTCAAGCGCGAGTCGGACTCGCGCACCGAGGGTTCCGTACAGATACTTTCCATCCTTAAGTGGTTAAGTTTGCACCTGGTATGTATAGCGCCCCATGAGGCAAAATGTCTGAATGCGCCTACACCGTTAACAATAAAAGTAAGTTCACATATTTTGGGTACCATATTTTCTCACTTTATGAACTCGACTGTATGCTTTAATTTAAACTTACAAGCAACTACTATTTGGCTTCTGTCGCCCCTGTTATAAGTTATGAGGAAACCATATTTCTTCCGTGATTAAATTTCTCGAGGTAACGCTTGAATTAATTTATTATAGGGAAACCAAACTACCGCGACGACGCCACATTTACACGTTATTCGATATTTTGTCTAAAAATTTTAATAATACAATTAGGTATACTTACTTAAAGTATAAAAAAACAGCTGTTAATGGGTTATCTAGACCGAAGTATATATAGTATTAACATTACAATCAATGGATACATTTCTCAGCTAGTTTTTGCGAAGAAACGAAAAGAGAACGACATGAACGAAAAGTGAGATATATTTAATTATTGTATTAAGCAGTTTACTCATGTGAAATTGTCAGGATCGGTCCGATATGCCACGAATCAGTGATGAAGTTACCGCGCCGCTGTACGGGTAGCAGTCCCTGATGATGAGCTCCATACGAGTTCGAAACATGTCGGGCCGCTCCTGACAATTTCACGTAAGTGTAAGCCGCTTAATACAGTAATTAGAAACATACATTCTATAGCGCTTTATTCAGTGATGGAACCCCAAAAAATACTTAATACTGTTTCATGCATATTGCACATAACGAGATGACTGCGAATTTTTCCCTCTGAACTATCTTTCAGTACGAGTGTGTTGAATTATATACAAATAATCTCCTCCAAGATACCAGTGACGACATCTGTCGTCAATCTGTATACAACTACACTCATATATTTAATCTGTGTACCTATGTAATTTAAAAAATAAAAGTTAGTTCTTTGTTAACTGCCAAACCGTCGTTTCATTATAGGTTATGTTCCCAGCTGATAATTCGTTTATTCTCGCGAAAACTTGCAAGTTGTGCTGTATAAGTTCTAGCAGATTGAGAATACACTGTGCCAGTTAAAATGACGTCCAATTATGCAGTTAGTGTACCAAAATTGAAAGGGCGCGAGAACTATAGTGAGTGGGCCTTCGCAGCGGAGAATTTTCTTATACTGGAGGGGACTTCGAATTTCATCACGCAAGAAGTAAAACCAGAAGAAGCCGCGGCTGATGCGAAGACAGAAGCCAAGTTAATCTTGACGATTGACTCGTCGCTGTGTGTACACATCAAAGACTCGAAGACTACTAAAGGGTTATGGGAGAAACTCAAGAATTTGTTCGACGACTCCGGCTTCACCAGAAGAATCAGCCTATTGAGAACTCTAATTTCGATTCGTCTAGAAAATTGCATATCCATGACTTCATACGTCACGCAGATCATTGAAACAAGCCAAAAATTTAGTGGATCGGGTTTTAACATCAATGATGAGTGGGTCGGTTCGCTACTTTTAGCAGGATTAACCGAAAAATATTCGCCCATGATAATGGCGATCGAACACTCCGGAATTGCAATAACGGCGGACGCCATTAAAACAAAGTTAATGGATTTAGAGGAAGACAGTGGCGACGTGAGTGGAGCATTTGCGAGCTTCCGAAAACATCATAAGAGTGGCAACACTGGTGTAACCAAAGAGTATGGATATACGTCAAACTCCAATGTGTCAAAGTCAAAACCGAAGGTTATAAAATGTTATAATTGTAAACAGATGGGACATTACCGTAATCAGTGCCCCAGTTTTAACAAAGATTCATCGAGTAACAAGTCTTATGAACGTAAACAAACGAACGCGTTCAGTGCCGTGTTCTTAAATGGCGGTTTCTCGAAGACTGACTGGTATATCGACTCGGGCGCAAGCGCGCATCTAAACGCCAATGAACATTGGATAAGAAATGTTTCTGTTGATCATGCGATCAAAGAAATTGTGGTTGCGAATAAGGAAATGGTGCCGGTTAAATGCTCTGGTGATGTGTCGATAGCGACTTTGACAGATAACTGCGAGTATGATGTAGTTATCGAAGGAGTATTGTGTGTTCCTAGTTTGACTACAAATCTGATTTCTGTGAGTCAACTGATTGCTAAAGGAAATAGAGTACAATTCACCAACAGTGGCTGTGAAATCTACAATAAAACTGGTGAATTAGTTGGTATAGCTTCATTGTTAAACGGTGTCTACAAGCTGAGACAGCCTGAAGCGTTGATGGCTGCAGCGATGGAATTAAGTGATATTTGGCATCGTAGGCTTGGCCATATCAACAGCAATTACCTAAACAAAATGCAGGATGCCGTGGAAGGGTTCACACTAGACAAAAAGGCAGAAATTTCGAAATCGTCTTGTACAGTGTGCTGTGAGGGTAAACAGAGTAGACTACCCTTTCCACAGAATGGCAATAGAAGTACAGAACTTCTGCATACTATGTGGCCCATTCAACAATGCATCACTCGGAGGTTCCAAGTATTTCATATTGTTTGTGGATGATTTTAGCCGCATGATCTACATTTATTTTATGAAGAATAAAAGTGAAGCTTTTACTTGCTTTAAAAGATACAAAGCACTGGTAGAAAACCAGTGTAATAAGAAGATAAAGATTCTGCGATCTGACAATGGGAAAGAATTTTGCAACAAGGAATTTGATGATTATCTTAGGAATTCAGGGATAATTCACCAGAAGAGCAATCCGTACACGCCTGAACAGAATGGTTTGGCTGAACGTTTTAACCGTACTGTGGTGGAAAAGGCTAGGTGTCTGTTATTTGATGCTAACCTTGATGAAAAGTTTTGGGCTGAAGCAACTAACACTGCAGTCTATTTACAAAACAGGACTGTAGCATCAGCTCTTAATGGGAAGACGCATTTCGAGATGTGGACAGGTGCTAAGCCAGACATCAGTAATTTGAGAGTTTTTGGGAGTGTTGTGATGACACATATACCTAAGGAGAAGCGACTCAAATGGGACAAGAAGGCTGAGAGAGGCATTTTAGTCGGCTATCCAGATGATGTGAAAGGGTTCCGAATTTATAATCCCAGAACAATGGATATTATGACCAGCCGTGATGTGATCATAATTGAGAAAACTCCGGCAGCAGAAAATGCAGTTCACATCGAAGAAAAACCAACAGAATGTACTGATGTATTTGTGGATTCAGTGGGGGACTTCTTGGATGACACAGGAAGTGAAGATATGCAGGATGCTGACGAGACATATGTACCAGATGAAGAAGATGAAGACTCTTCTGCCAGCAGTGCGGAAAGTGTAGTGAGTGTTGCAAAAAAGTTTAGTTCCCATAGGGAGAGAAAACAACCAGACAGGTATGGTTTTTCTAATGCCTGTATAAGTGGTTGTGTAGAAGATACTTGTGAACTTTCACTTGAAGACGCTCTGAAAGGACCTGAAAAAGAACAGTGGTTAGAGGCAGTGCGTGATGAGTTGCAGTGTTTTCATGACAATAATGCGTGGGAAGTTGTTAATATTCCTAAAGATAAAACTATTGTGCAATGTAAATGGGTTTTACGCAAGAAATATGACAATGAGAACAAAGTTAGGTATCGTGCCAGATTAGTCGCTAAAGGTTTCTCTCAGAAACATGGTGTAGATTACACCGAGACTTTCGCACCGGTGGTGAAACACACGACCCTACGACTCTTGTTTTCATTGTCAGTACAACTGGGACTTGATGTCACACATCTAGATGTCAAAACCGCATTTCTAAATGGTGACCTGGAGGAAACCATCTACATGCAGAAACCAGATTGTTATGATGTTTCAGATAGTGCTAACAAAGTTTTAAAACTTAAGAAGGCCATCTACGGCCTGACGCAAGCCTCAAGAGCCTGGAATAAGAAAGTAGATAGTTGCTTGCTTGAAAATGGTTATTGTAAATCAAAATTGGAACCTTGTATGTACACAAAAAATTTTGGTACTTACAAAACCATTGTGACACTCGTATATGTAGATGATTTTTTCATATTCTCAAATTGTAAAAATGAAAGCGAACATCTAAAGAAAGTATTGTCAAGCCAATTTAAAATCAAAGATTTAGGAATAGTAAAACAGTGTTTAGGTATGAATGTTAAGTTTAATAAATTAGATAGGTCTGTAACATTGGGTCAAGAAAATTATATTAATATGTTGTTGCGAAAATTTAATATGACAGATTGTAAAACTGTTGAAACTCCGATGGAGGCCAAATTGAATGTAAAAATTGATCAAAATGTTAATAATCAAATACCTTATCAACAGCTCATAGGGAGTTTGATGTATCTATCTGTTTTAACTAGGCCAGATATAACATATGCTGTAAATTACCTGAGCCAGTTTAATAACTGTCACACAGATGAGCATTGGGGGTATGCCAAAAGGGTTTTAAAATATTTAAAAAGAACTGTAAATTTTGGCATAAAATATTGTGTAAATGGAAATTCAGAAATAAATGGCTTTGTTGATGCTGATTGGGCAAATAATACTCTAGATAGACGATCCTACACTGGATTTTGTTTTGTACTTGCTAATGGTGTAATATCTTGGGAATGTAAAAAACAAAAAACTGTTGCTCTATCAAGCTGTGAAGCTGAGTACATGGCTATATCAGAAGCCTGTAAAGAAGCCATTTATTTCAGAGCTTTGCAATTTGAAATAACAAATAAAATGTATGTTTTGAGTTTGTTTAATGACAATCAGAGTGCACAGAAGCTGTCGACAAATCCTGTGTTTCACAAGAAATCCAAACATATTGATGTGAAATATCATTTTGCTAGAGAGTGTGTCTCGAATAACATAGTAAAATTAAAGTATTTGCCAACAGCTGATATGCCCGCTGATATGCTCACAAAAAGTTTGTGTTCCAAAAAGCATTATACCTTTATGGATTTATTAGGTGTAGTTATAATTTAGTTTTTAATTTTAAGATCAGTTTTTTTTTAAGATTGTGGTAGTAGAGCGTTATGATTATTTGATATAGTGGGGGTGTTGAATTATATACAAATAATCTCCTCCAAGATACCAGTGACGACATCTGTCGTCAATCTGTATACAACTACACTCATATATATAATCTGTGTACCTATGTAATTTAAAAAATAAAAGTTAGTTCTTTGTTAACTGCCAAACCGTCGTTTCATTATAGAGTGGAGGCTGCTTTTTCTCTACTCACACTCTAATAACGACTGCAGCAACATTTAGGTGTATTAAGATACTAACGTAAAGTATTTTCATTGTTTGATAGTTTTATTATTTTTGTAACGATTTTATTAAAAAATTATGTTTGTAACAGGTTTTAGCCGATGGAATCAAATGGTACATGCCGCGACATGATTGAGCCGAAATCTTTCGTTTAAATCCTGGTTTCGGCACCAAACTTCTCCCAGTTTGAAAACATAACTTTTATAGGTTTCCCTTGAATAATGCCATAGATTATTTGTTAGGAAATAGTGTGTGGGATGTCATTTGTTAGGAAATAGTGTGTGAGATGCCCGTAATACTGCCCCTTTGTGACGAGGCACCGCGGAATGTGAAATTGCGCCCTATTCTTAAAATTGTGCGCGTGAGAGGACTGCAAACGCCATATCCTTATCAAAAGGCCGTATCTTTTCTATGATTTTGTTTCCAAATTTGTACTTGAACGTTCACAAGCAAGGTTTACTTTCAAAAAATGAGGAAATGGAAATGAGTTCCTTTGAATAACTGCTTCACAAATACGAGATGCGGACAAATTAGGTTTGAGGGGGAGTCCACAATTGATAAGTATCGTAGGGACTTCAATTTTTGTTACTAGGGCTAAATTTTAACATTTCGCTGGCCCAACATTACAGGGTTCTATGTTACATTTTCAGGGTAATTAAAATTAGACTTAATGTCATTATGACAATGTTAAAAAATGAACGTCAAACGTCAAACATAGTACCCTGTAATATAATTATCAAGCCAGCGATTTGTGATTAGGTACGTCCGGGATAACACCACTATATTATATCATATTTATTTTAGCAACGTGATCTATTTACATTTTAAATGACAACTTGTCCGTGACACCGCTCAGGTGGTTTATTTATTTAAACTTTATTGCACAGATCAAACTAGTACAAATGGCGGACTTAATGCCACAAGGCATTTTCTACCAGTCAACCATAAGGCTAAACAGAATCATTGAGTTGGTGCAGGGTCTATAACGTTCGGAGACAATAAAAAAAAATTTTTAGAAATAAATACCTAATATATATGGTGGTTGAATAATATATGTGGTGGTTGTATTTCTAATCAATTTACCATCAAGGCAAGGGCAAATATTTGTATGATGAACTCGAATATTTGGGCCTGGGTCATGGATGTTATTTGTATTTAAGTATGTATTTACCTAGTGACCATAACTCAAGCCTACTAGAGCTTATTGTGGGACTAAATGAATATGAGGTTGTCTGTTTTTTGTAGTTACGTTTTAGCCCTGAGGTCCATTAATGGCAAATACTAGCTGCACCGCGCGGTGTTACCCGCTCATCCCACAGGAACACTACATTTTCGGGATAAAAAGTAGCCTATGTGTCAATCCAGGGCGTCAGCTACCTTCATACTAAAATTTATCAAAATTGGTCCAGCTGTTTGAGCGTGACAAAGTAACAAACATACACACAGACACACTCACAAACTTTCGCCTTTATAATATTAGTGTGATTTCTAAGCACGTAGTCTCGCTAGACCATCCATTCCATTGGTCCGCGGTGGACTGTACCGTGTTGTATCGCAGAAGCTAAGGTGAGACGGGATAATGGATAATATTCACGGCGCATTAATTTTTAAACCGGTTCTTTCAGAGCCGTTGCATTTTATAACGCTGTGAAACTTTACACAGAATTTCCGGCCCGCTTGCAGCCTCTGGAGGGTCATGTATTTTTTTTCCTTTACCCTCGTAAGGCCAACTGTACAAATACAAATGACAAAATCATCTTTAAAATTCTTAAAAATTAAATGCCTGTACATGGGAGATAATTATTTTGAAAAATGTTAGTGGATTAGGCTGTGAGGTCACTGACAACATTCTTTTTATGTTTGTATGTATGTCTATCTGTCGGGATCACTCCAAAATTCCGAAGTTTCATTTCTCTGAAACCATCAATAATCCGAATTTTAAAAATTCCGAAAGTGAAAAGGTGAAATGATCGTTTTCGCCATGGATCATAATATTTTACATACTATAATTAGGTTAGGTTAGGGTTATAAGATATCCCAAAAAATAACTAAGTATCTTATCAGAACATGGTTTACGGAATGATGAAAATTCGGAATGATGATGCATCTGGGCAAATGAAACTTCGGAGTATTGTAGTGTACCCTGATCTATTCTGTCTGTATCTTTTTGGGCCCTCGTTATGCATCAACGAATGGACCAATTATTTATTTTTGGCACCCACTTTTCCAGTAGGATAACGTTCGCCGGTATTCTAGTTTATTAGTTTTATTACAATTACAAAACCTATTCTCCATTAATAATCTTAATAGCATTATGCAGGCTGGCATTTGTTTTGTATGGGCAACGATTGCAGCGCGAAGAAAAAGTATCCTGTAGCCATCTTTATATCAATCTTTAGATATCCACGATTGACTGGTTCAGAGTACTTTCCTAGTACTGTGCAATAAAGTTTAAATAAATAAATGTCTCAATATTCAATAACGAAATGTCCCACTATTGTTCCAAAATGATCTAACATCAATCCTGGTATTCCCTTGTTTTGTCTAAAAATTATTTGCCTAATTTCAGTTTGCCTAACAACTTTTAGTATAACCAACGGTATGCCTAATTTCAGTTTTCATAATTATTGTTTCAATAAATGATCACTTTGTCGAAACTCGTTTAGTCTAATCATCACTTCAAATAAAGTTTGTTTCGTTTAATATTAGTTTAACTAATTCTTATATTGCCGAAAGTTATTTTAACTAATGATTATATTGCCGAATGTTATTTTAACTAATGATTATATTGCCGAATGTTATTTTAACTAATGATTATATTTCCGAATGTTATTCTAACTAACGACCAGGTTAGGTTAGGTTAGAACTGCGACCACAACAGGACCGAAATGCTGCCAGAAAAGTAGGTTAGGTTAAAACCGAACTTAATGGGTTAGGTTAGGTTAGAACTGCGACCACAACAGAACCGAACTGCTGCCAGTAAAGTAGGTTAGGTTAGAACCGAACTTAATGGGTTAGGTTAGGTTAGAACTGCGACCACAACAGAACCGAAATGCTGCCAGTAAAGTAGGTTAGCTTAGAACCGAACTTAATGGGTTAGGTTAGGTTAGAACTGTGACCACAACAGAACCGAACTGCTGCCAGTAAAGTAGGTTAGGTTAGAACCGAACTTAATGGGTTAGGTTAGGTTAGAACTGCGACCACGACAGAACCAAACTGCTGCCAGTAAAGTAGGTTAGGTTAAAACCGAACTTAATGGGTTAGGTTAGGTTAGAACTGCGACCACAACAGAACCAAACTGCTGCCAGTAAAGTAGGTTAGATTAGAACCGAACTTAATGGGTTAGGTTAGAACTGCGACCACGACAGAACCGAACTGCTGCCAGTAAAGTAGGTTAGATTAGAACCGAACTTAATGGGTTAGGTTAGAACTGCGACCACGACAGAACCGAACTGCTGCCAGTAAAGCAGGTTAGGTTAGAACGGAACTTAATGGGTTAGGTTAGGTTAGAACTGCGACCACAACAGAACCAAACTGCTGCCAGTAAAGTAGGTTAGGTTAGAACCGAACTTAATGGGTTAGGTTAGGTTAGAACTGCGACCACAACAGAACCAAACTGCTGCCAGTAAAGTAGGTTAGGTTAAAACCAAACTTGAAGATGTAATAAAAAAAACGTAAAATAATATACTGTGCAAATTAGGCAAACTGAAATTATACAAAAATTGTAGTAGGCAAAATAGCGTTTATAGGAAATGTAATTATATTAGTTGAATAATAGATAAAATGAAATTATATTTACAAAAATTAGGCAATATGAAAATTCGGCGAAACAAGATTATGCAAAATATTCATTAAGCGAAATGATTTTAGACTAAACGAATATTAGGCAAACTGAATAAATATGCAAAGTAATTTTAGACAAAATGAAATTAGGCAAATCAAAATTAGGCAAAAAATTATTAGACCAAACAAGGGTAAACCATCAATCCTTCATTTCGTGATGAGCGCACAAGGACGACCGATCAGATTGATATAAGAATCAGAGTTTATGCTAGAAAAATGATACATCCACGCGGACGAAGTCACGGGATCTAATCTAGTGACTGATAAAGTAACAGGTTAAATACCTTGAGCCTGTGCCTCTTCGGTAAGTTCAAAGCTTCTGTCTTCATAAAATCGAGTCATCGGCATCAGAAAACGTTAAAAACCGATCGATAAGCTATGTGGAATTGTTGTGGATGTTGGTTATCACTTAACCAATCATACAGCACTTAAAAGTGACTGGAAATATTCAGAGAAGAAGACCAAGAGGAAGAAGTCCAATGCGCAGGACCGATCAGATTCGAGACACAGCGGTCACCAAGTTTCTCGACGCCACGCGGTCTGGAGTAAATAGATCGAAATAAGTGGAAAGCGATCGTCCGAAAAGTGATAAATAGAGGTCACGACCCTCAGCATCGAGGAATACGATACAAGAAGAAAATAACAGCACTTAAAATGAAATGAATGAAGGGAAGGAATTAAAATCAATCAGGTTCCTGAATAGTACCCACAAACGCAAATGTATCCGAATAGGAAACGGAGTGACCAAACACAAAAGATTCTAAGCGTTTGTCTTTGTGTCTTGCTGTTCATTGTGTTTATTTTTTTGTCAGGTTTCTCATTTCTGTGTTTGGTAAGTTCCAGTAATATAATTAAAAGCGGACCGCAACGATATAAAGTGGAACAGTACTGAGCATTGACAGAGCACAAAGGATTCCGCTTTTGTCTTTGTGAAGTCTTCTAGTTCTTATTTGCCTCCCATTTCTCATTTTTGACTTTAGGGAACCTTATTACTCTAAAATCCAAGCAGACAAAGCGACGGGGCCTAATCTAGTGTCAAGTTACTACACAGCTGCCAGTTCCTCGCGACTGTGCCTATTCGGTAAGTTCTAGTAATGTGATTAATAATAGCACACAGTGACAATTAGAACAGTAAGAGCGCTTTTATACAATTCACAAAAGCATGGTTCGAAACTTTTCTCTTCCTGAAATCCAGCCCTCAGTAAATATAAACATTAAACATCAATGCAGATGAGATATCGTGGAGATTGTAGCTACAACTGATTGGTAAAGGTTCTTCAATGATAAGCACGAACTGAAATGGGACTTCTAAAAGATGAATTAAGGGCGGAAAGATGAATTAGAATCTGAATCAGAAAATAATCATAGAAATAGATTTTACACAAAAATCACGCGAATGAAATCTCAAGGCCTGATCTAGTACCTGATAAAACTGAGCAGCTGCCAGGAGCTCACTGAGTTTGTATGTACCTATTCGGTTCTAGTAATATGATTAAAAGCGGAGCACAGTGTCACGAGGAACAGTAAGTACGGTGACAAAGCCGCACAAAGGCATAGATAACAGTTGGAGAGCTGATAAAGCTTAACAAAACACCTCTGGCGAGAAGAACAAAAGACGTTTTGAAGCTGCTGTCTTTAGTATCCAGCCGTCAGTTAATGTAAGCCTCAATGTCGACCGCCATAAATATAGGGGTTGTTGTGATTATTATTTTGGATAAGCAATTACATTACATTTCGCCCTGCTCCAGGTCAGTGAAAACTAGACGAACAAATGTTTTCATTAAAGCAGTAACGTCTGCTAGCGTAAACCAAATGTTTACAATGAAGCGAAAAATTGTATGGTTCAGGCAGGGTTAGAACCTTTCCGCGCCAACACGGACGTCCTACCTATGGGACCACTGAACCTGATGCGAGAGCTATTGAATTTTTCAACCAGTTGCTTCTTGCAAGCCTTAGGGCATCGTAGCGCCATCTAAGGTGAATTATATCAAAACAAAATCTACTGTTAAATGTACCGATTTTGCAAGCCTATCTTACTGTCAAAAAACTTGCTATTCCTCAGAGACAAAGGACGATCCGAGGCGAGGAAATTGAATATCTCGAGATTCCACGGCGCTTTGAATCCCTTCGTCATCGCCACGAGTGTGTCCCGACCATTTGATATGCCGTATGTTAACTATGAGAAAGGGTCGTCAGGCTGATAATTTGAAAGTTTTTTCATTAGTACAGACCACCTATTGTCTACCATTGTTTAATTTAAGATTTCTCTTGTAATATCTTTCTTGTTGGTGTGCAATAAAGTATTGTATTGTATTGTATTGTATTGTATTGTATTGTATTGTATTGTATTGTATTGTATTGTATTGTATTGTATTGTATTGTATTGTATTGTATTGTATTGTATTGGTGTTAATAATTGCCACGGAAAAATATCGTTCTGTACATACTTTTACATTTGACATCCGTTCAATTAGTGTTCACTATAAAAATAAAATGACTTTGCCTGTAAGTTACGATATTCTCCAAATAATAAGAGATGTGCATTATTTGGCCCTATGGTTCACTGGTAGCGAATGTCATTTGGTTTAAACCGCTATTTGCACTGACTTTTGTCTTTGGTCCTGGGTTCGAATCGAAGGGCAAATATTTGTGTGATGAACTCGAATATTTGTGCCTGGGTCATGGATGCTATTTGTATTTAAGTATGTATCTATCTATATAAGTATGTTTATCGTCGTCTAGTCTCCATTACACAAGCCTACTAAAGCTTACTGTGGGACTAGATCGATTTGTGTGAGGCTGTCTGATATTTATTTATTTATTTTGTTGCATATGCATTGTTGTTGTCCACAAAAGCAGAGCGGAGAAAATGATCCAATCAGGCTGTCTTTGTGAGTGCTGTAGATCTGAGGAACGTGATTGGTCCTTTCTACACATCTCCGCTCCGTTTCTGTGAGCCGCCTGCTCGGTTCTCCTCCCTCACTGTGTCTGTAACTTTATATAACAGAACGCTCGCGGTGAGAAAGCATCTTTATACGCCCGCACGTCAGCACTCCGAACTAGTGACCCTATTCACCGAAGTTGGTGATGGGTCGTGACACTCGAGACATATCCCAAAGCTCCAGCTGAGCTAGATCTGTCCACCTATGTCACAGTGCGAATCTGTACTATTGCAAAACTGTTAGGTATAAAATAATTATCTCAAAAATGGTGAAATATCGTCGTAACGTGTATCATATTATAACGGTACTAAGTATCAAGTTTCGGGCGGAACAACTCGAGAGACCTGTACAGGAATTTCATACAAAATTAAAGGCCGGGTTTTTTTTTTTTACATGGCGTCGTGTTCACGGTCAGGCTAAACAGCTGAATTTTTTATGTTATTTTTTTTTTTTTTTCATTGCGTATATTTGAGAAAAGCACTTTACATGCCTTAGCCGTGAAAAGGGCTTGCCGGCTTCGTATCACTATTCTTCTATACTATACCTACTCACCCGGCAAGCACTTCTTTCCCGGCGTCTGCAGTAATGTACTATGTAAGTATATTTCTGAGAATGAATACGCCTAGAAACCTAGTCAGCGCTTGAAAGTGAAGCCAGGGACCTAATTCGAGAATGCCGTTTGATATATCGCCAAACGTCAAATCTCCATTAGATAACAGTTATATCGCCGTTGAACTGTCCTTAAAATGTGATGAGAAGGCGATGAGCTTCAAGTGACATATCTCATCTCAGGGCCCTAATTCGAGAATGCCGTTTGAGAGAACGCAAAACGTCAAAACTCTATTAGATAACAATGATATCGCCTTTGAACTGTCATTAAGATGCGATGAGCTTCAAGTGACATATATGATCTCAATTTTGGAAATACAAAGGTGATAATGAATGGCAAAAATGCATTCATGCATATGAATTTCTGTTTTGAACGAAACGTAACTGACTAAATTCACACACTACATGGTCAAGTTAATGTAGGCGCCTGTTATTTATGCCATCACATACAAAGGAAACGCAAATTAAGCGTGACCGGATTGACGAAGTTGAGATGTTCTAGGCATATCACCATTTGTCAAGTAGGGACACGTCAAAAGTGACGGATGGCGATGAAATAGAGAGATCTCCATCATCTCTCTAAAATTGTTCGAATTACCCCCCAGTTTTGGTAAGCCACGGGCATAGTTTCGTCCGTGTATATCATGTGTATATCACGTGTATGTCCGTTATACGCATCTGTCACAACGTCAATGTCACGAGCAAGGTTCACTAATGTTTGACCAAAAAACAAATATTAATTAGGCAAACGAGACATTTGACAAAAATATCATATTACAAAAACTCACTTAGCAAATGATTAATTTACAAACACTACACTTGGTAAATGTGTTAAATAATAAAAAGTCAATTGACCTTTTTCCATTTCACCAAATAATACGTTTCGCAAATTGACAATTAGTCAAAATATCATTTAACAAAATGTTATTTCATAAAAAGTTTTAGTCTGTAATCTGTAGTTGGGTAATTTATTCCGCTTCTATCTTAGGATCTATCCACTATGCTCTACAATCTGTATCTACTAATAGAGCAAATTGTACATTTTCCTCAAGTTTGCTCTAGGAGTTTTACGGATAGAGCAAATTGAAGTTTTTTTTTGTTCTGGCGCGCCATGGCGCTTCGCCGACTGCTGCCGCGGTACGCTCGCTTCGCTCGCTGGGCTCGCGCGCTGTTGTGCTCGCAGTTCGAACATAACCTAATCCATTAATGAACCTATCCACTATGCTCTACGATCTAAAATAGTAAAAATAGTAGAGCAAATTGAAGAAAAAAAGGTAGATTTGCTCTAAAAAAAACAAAAAAAAAACATACGAAACACTTGTCAAATAATACATTGTACCAAACGTTTTTAGATCAAGAGTAGTTTTGTCTGACAACTTAGTTGCTAAGTGATCATTTTGAAATGATTATTTATAAAATGTAAATTTAACTTCTGATCATTTGGAGAAGTGAGTCATTTGTAAAATGACTAGTTGTAAAATAATCATTGGTTCGTAGAATACACACATAAAACCAAAATCGGCTTCATCTTTCGCAAATCTTTGGAATAAAGACTCTCGTTCTAGGCGTATTTATTCTAAGGTATATTTTGTAATATTTTACAAGAAATTAGTGAAGGCTATTTGGAGGTCACAAATTTGAATAAGTGGTTTTATTTTATGTATGGAACCTCGTCACACGAAAGGAAGTAGATGAATCCCAACTGTTTTTGGTACAAAATTCACATTATGCTTACAATTATGTTATTTACCTGATGATGCTAAGCATAAAGAGGGCTAAGTATTTTGTTACGGGGAAACTACGGGGATCATTTAGCGCCCTTAGCATCGTTTCCTTGAAGATTTTTTCAATTGCTTGAAGACCCAGTACCTATAATATTCTGATCTGTCTAAATAAATAGCCTTTAAAGCGGAATTTTATAATACCGCTCTTGAGGTCAGATTTACTCAGTCACTCAGTTTTTATTTTGATAAAGTTTGGTATGAAGGTAACTGCCCCCCTGGATTAACACTTGGGCTACTTTTTACCCCGAAAAAAAATGTAGTGTTCCCGTGGGATGAGCGGGTAACATCGCGCGGCGCAGCTAGTTATACAATAAAATAAAGTCGGCTAAATCTACAATCATTGCTGGCAGTAAATAATTTCCAACAAAAAAACTTCTTTCGCTAAATTTCTCGGCATCCAGCGGTAGGTAATTCCCTGGAATTATGATGAAGCCCACTCCGGGGTGATTTATATCGTTAGGAAGAGGCTGGAGCTTTCTTATGCTTCGCGAAAGTTTGAGTAAAGCTTATAGAAGAGCTTGTTCGGTTGACAGAAAACGAGCGGTTTTTAAATAAAACCATGAAAAATAGCCACTTTATGCAATGTCGGTATTATAAAACTTAATGTAATGTCAGTGCCTAGAAGACATTTAAAAAAATAATTAAAATATTCGCAGGTTAAATTGTATTTTTTGTATGTTTATAGGTCCATTGATTAGATTTCTACTACCTAACCAATAATATGAGTCACCCGTGTAACTCAAATTAATGATAAAGCATTTTTGGGCATAGCAACAAATGTTGGATTTGACAAAAACATAAAAAAATTACCGGCCAAGTGCAAGTGGGACTCGCGCACGAAGGGTTCCGTACCATTATCTGTAAGTTTGTTGTATGGGAACCCCCTTAAATATTTATTTTATTTTATTTTTAGTATTTGTTTTTATAGCGGCAATAGAAATACATCATCTGTGAAAATTTCAACTGTCTAGCTATCACCGTTCTTGAGATACAGCCTGGTGACAGACGGACGGACGGACGGACGGCGAAGTCTCAGTAATAAGGTCCCGTTTTTACCCTTTGGGTACGGAACCCTAAAAACGTGCAGGTCTATGACAAATGATCAGACTGTTCTCTCTTGTTCCACTTTCACGGTCTCCAAGGCATTTGCAGTATTAATATTTGTTTGTTTCCGAGTATGCGTTAAGGCACTCAGGGGTTTTGCGCGGATGACTGATGGGGAAAAACGCTGCGCGGGAGCAAAGTGAGCCCTTTGCGGCCTTCCATCATAAAGAGCGAAGTAACTCTTATCACAGGTTTCCCTTTAAAGTTAAAGCAACAAGTTCTGACTTGTTTTTTAGGGTTACGCGTTATGTTAAGCGTACCCAAACTGTGTTAACGGGAGCTTATTACTAAAATTCTGTACGTTTGTCATACGGCTGTTTGTATCTTCGCAACCATAGCATGTAGAGACTTGATCGCATAATTTATATACCAGAAATAAAAAGTAGTTAAAGGTTAAAGGGGATCCCTGTACAATAAATCTGTTTTTACGGTTTTCTGTGTAAGTTAGCTTGCATAGAGATAGAGCCATTACATTTATAAAGATGTAGCAACAAACACTAAAAAAGTTAGTCTAAAAAAAAATATATATATATATATATATATATGTTAGCGGGGGATCCGTAGTGATTTTTAAATGAAACAATCACGTGATGGGCAAACTGTATTTAACGACCTTCTTCTTCGAGTGTCTGACCAAGAATGCGGGCTTAACGATGTTGCAGCCTTTTATAAGGCACTGTCAACAAGATGCACCTGCACTCTTGAGTCAAATGACCAACTGAACATCCAATTTTACTTAATAGGTAAATTCATTGATTCTAAAGCAATTAATCGTAGTTTAATTTCATGTATTAACAAATCTAATGTAATTTATTTTAATATTAATTTTATTTATAATGAACATTGGCATGCAAATCATTATTGGTCTACCCACAAAGTAATACTAAAGATTTTACGAAATAAATTAAAGTAATAGAAATTGTTAGTTCATTGTAGTTGGAGAGGCGCTAACATATATATATATATATATATATAAATGGAGCATAAATGATGTACCTATGTAAACACTTTATCACATTCAATTATATACTTAAATACATAGAAAATATTCATGACCCATCAATAATTATTCGAATTCATCACACAAATATTTTCCCTTGCTGGAATTTGAGCCCAGCCCAGCATCTGTAGCATAATTGTCATACGCGA
The DNA here is from genome assembly GCA_905147355.2 of Apotomis turbidana. Lineage (NCBI taxonomy): Eukaryota > Metazoa > Arthropoda > Insecta > Lepidoptera > Tortricidae > Apotomis > Apotomis turbidana. The sequence continues at coordinate 22,471,122 of LR990295.1, read as the reverse complement.
TTATTTCGCACGCGAGATAATTACCCGTCTCTTTTTGTGTCGTAATGTAAGAGAGTGACGGGTAGCGCTATCTCGCGCGATAAGAGTCGCGATACATACTGGCCGGGCTGGACCTCACTACCCCTGCACCTACTGAGTCGTCAATAAAGTCAAAATTGTCAAGAATCCTTCTCTTTAACAGGACCGTCTTAAATTTGCAAAAAAGTTTAGAAATTTGCCGTGTTATTCACGCACTATCTACTATCTATATTTATCTCTCCATATATAACAATACAACTTGTACGCAGGTAAATGTTTTTGCGAACTTTTCCCACAAACAGCGGCAGGCTATATGGCGCTGTGGACGATAAGCCTGCGCCTGACAGGCGCCCGATAGCCGCGTTTGTGGACGGATTTTATCATACACTGTGGGAGTACTTTGTGCCGACAAACCACAAAAAGGGGCTACTAAATATTGACTGACTTATTTATTTATTTCAGATAAAAACAAAACTTTTTATCCAGATACCAGCTTATCGGTCTTCGACAGGTTGCACTTCGGTGAGTGTGCACTGGGATTGCACGAACTGATTCCACCATCTCCATTTCGACATTACGGTACACGGCGTGGACTTGGGTTCCACCATTATGTTAGTTGATATTCCATTAATTCGTACAAAACGCTTTGAGTCTTCTTTTCTTATCAGGACAGCAAAGGAGTGGAACTCTCTTCCTGCGCACCTTTTCCCTGAAAAATAAATCTTAAATCTCTTCAAGTCGAGAGTGAATAGGCACCTTCTAGAAAGGCATGGTTCATCTTAGGACTCAACGTTACTTAACAGGTGCGTTCGAGGTTAAATGTTTGTCTATCGCACTTAAAAAAAACTTACAATAAAACTAAACTAGAACACAATAAAGTTAAACTAAATCTAAGAGTGGTCCCTGCGGCATAGTGCCGAAGATGCTGGCGGCGATTCCACGCTGAATCGCCAAACTGTTTTTTTGAGCGAGGAAACCGCCAGTTCTCCGGTCACCAGTAACCGGGTCGTGTTCCTTATTGCCGAGTAACATCAATAAGCCATTTGAAGAGGTTTAATGCGCTGGGAACCACAAAATACACATGTCAATATTAGTACCCTTAGGGTCACACATATGTATGTATGTATGTAAACACTTTATTGTACATAAAAACAAGAAAAACACATTACAAAAAATAAGCATGTACAAAGGCGAACTTATCCCTTTAAGGGATCTCTTCCAGTTAACCTTTGAGCAAATGAGTGCTAAACAAATGTAAATGGTAGACAAACCAAGCAACATGTACAATACAAAGGAGTAACTATAACTATACAATAATACACATGAAAATGCAAAAACCAACAGAGAGAGAGAGAGATAGGTAACAGTCAATATAATACATATACGTATATCGGGGGGCACGGCAGTGCCCCCGCCAAGTCGAGCGCAAAGCAAACACTGCCGTACCATCCTTTACTGGAACCATTTCGCCGCATTTTCAGGCCCCTATTTGAGCACCTCTGGATAAGACCAGAACGCAGAAATTTTCGTCATCCAGTAAGCTATAATCACATACTTAAAATCCAAAGTTTCAAGTCTGTAGGTCATTTTGTTCCGAAGTTAAGCGAAAGCAAAGTTTCGCATTTACGACACTCACTCACTCACTCATGATCATCAGTAAAGAACTAGTACTTCCCATAAATTCAGAGAGCTGAAATTTGGTACGGGGTTAGGGTTTAATGGCCACATAAAGCGAAAACTATAAAAATTGGGCAAGTGCGAGTCCGACTCGCGCATGAAGGGTTCCGTACCATGAAACAAGTTTGTTGTATGGGAGCCGTTAGCATAACTCTACAGTGGATCAAAGGACACAGCAACTCGCGTGGAAATGACGCAGCTGACGAACTGGCGAGAGGAGGTTCGGAGATGGAAGTAGAGGGACCCGAACCAATCATACCTCTGCCATTCGCCTGGTTGCGCAACACAGTGCGTAAAAACACGAAGATAGAACAGCAACTATACTGGTCTAACTTAGGTACCTGCAGGCAGAGCAAAGAGGCCCTTCCGACAATCTACCCCGGGTTGTCACGCAAGCTAAGGCAGCTAAAGAGGCCGCAGCTCCGGCTCATAACTGGAGCGATAACTGGACATGCCCTACTAAACAAGTACTTATTCACTCTAGGTGTTACAGACAGTCCTCTTTGTAGAGTTTGCATGGAGGCCGAAGAGACAGCGGCCCACGTCATTCTCGAATGTCCTGGTGTGGCCAAATACCGGGCACAACACCTCGGGGCTCCGAGGTCACTCCCAGAAGTCGTCGGCAACATCAAGGGACTGCTAGGCTTTCTGGTAGAGTTGGGTTGGCAAGAGTAGTGCCAGCAACCCTTCACGCAAAATAGGCGCATTGTAAGACGTCGAGTTGCGGAAAACTAGCCCGCGATAACCTATAACCTATATATGGGAGCCGTTAAATATTTATTTTATTTTATTTTTAGTATTTGTTGTTATAGCGGCAATAGAAATAGATCATCTGTGAAAATTTCAACTGTCTATCTATCACCGTTCTTGATATACAGCCTGGTGACAGACGGACGGACGGACGGACGGACGGACAGCGAAGTCTCAGTAATAGGGTCTCGTTTTTACCCTTTGGGTACGGAACCCTAAAAACTAGGATAATCGAAGATCTGGAGTACTCTGATTAGAAAACACAAGAGCCCAACCAAACTATAAGAGATCGACATACCGCCTTTACAAAAATTATTCAACTTGTTGTGTTCGGTTGGCCGCCGTCGCGACTGATCGTCTCTCCTGATGATGGATCGCGTACCGATTCGAAACATGTCGAGTGTTATTCGATTTCTACGACGTGAGTAAACCCGTTTAAGTATTTTAATATTCAACTTGGTGGGCCGCTTCATTTGATGTCAAAAATCCAAGGTCTGAAGTATTTTGACGACGCGTTTGGCTCGGTTTGTAAACACCTGCCTACTGAGCCGGCGGTACCGGGTTCGAGTCCCGGCCACGGCAAATATTTGTGTGATGAACTCGAATATTTGTGCTTGGGTCATGGTTGTTCTATGTATTTAAGTATATATTTATCTATATAAGTATGTATATCGTCGTCTAGTACCCATAACACAAGCCTTCTAGAGCTTAATTTGGGACTAGATCGATTTGTGTGAGGTTGTCCGATATTTATTTATATTATTATTTATTTGATGAAGAACCCTCAGCTGGTCTCAGCTGTATTAGAGATATGGTAATGCCCCCTTCTACTATTGGTACATAAAAAAATCGACTGTCATTGCAAAAATCCAGCGTAGACACACATCTTCTAATTTTATCTAGCCTATAGCGTCCCACAGCTGGGCGGGTTACGAATTACAATCCCGAAAGTTCATAATACCTACAGTTGAAATACTGATGGTCAAAATACCGAAAATCAAAATACCGAAAGTTCAAAATATTCGATAAACCGAAGCTCAAATTACCATTTTCAGAAAATCGAAAGTTCAAAATCTCGAAATTTCATAATCCCGAAATTTTTAAAATCTCGAAATTTTATAATAGGTACCGAAAGTCAATGAGCACTTTGAAAGTGTCAGGACACTAAACTAATCTGACTTTTCCGTGGAACCGATCTGCTCCGGTGCTGCGGGATGTTCAGCCCTCCGCAGCTTCGGCTTTTTAACCCTTAAATTGGCAAGACATAAAAATTTAAAAATATGGTTTTATATATATTTAACAAACTTTATTATCGTATTAGAGACCTTAGAAAAATATTTAAAAAAATCTAGAGGTGTGCGTTTTTTGGAAAAACTATGTACACCACAAAGTACACTGCCAATTTATCAATAGCAATGACCTCTTTGAAAGTGTACACTGCGGTTAACGTTGCCAAAGGATTAATGAAAAACAAGTTATGAAGAAATAAGCAATTTGTTATTAAAACTATGGTGAGACATCTTTAATAATTATAAAAAAAAAACGGTTTAAACTCACGTAAAAATTGTCAGGAACGGCCCGATATGTTTCGAACTCATTTGGAGCTCTTAGCACGGATAGCTACGCCTGATGAAGAGCTCCAAATGAGTTCGAAACAGGTCGGGCCGTTTCTGACAATTTTTACGTGAGTTAAAACCGTTTTTTATAATTATTAATAAGCAATTTATAAAAAAAGAAAACATTATTTTGTGTGAATTTGACGAAAGCAGTTTCTTTTTTTTCACAAAGCAGGTGGTTGCAGAAAGTTAGGTTCATCTTCAGAGGCAGACCCGATCCGAACATGCATTTAATGTTGGTACCAAAGCCAGGATTTTTGTGAACGTGTTTGTTTTAAGCACTGCACAAAAATAAACAAGAATACGATATAACAAAACATAAAAAAACACAAAAAAGACAATAAATGCATCCCATAAAACAAAAAAAACCATTGCTATGAAATTGGCAATGTACACTGTGGTTAACGTTTACTATTGAGGTAAATTTATTGTTCAATTGGCAACGGTAGCCACAGTGTACATAATGATTAATAAGCCTTTTATATTTTAACTCCGTAAAGTACATACAAAAAAACTACTTGATTCCATTCCTTGGATTATCAGAATAAATATAAACACACAAAATGCATTCCTTACATAATAAAATATAGCAAAATGTTATTAAAACTTAGCCGAGGTTGCGACAAGTGCTTCCGCGTCGATCTCATTTTGACATTGACAAGTTTCTAAAGGTGTGGCTAGTATAAATTATTTTTTCTGCCAATCACAGTAAATAATGTTGCTGATTTTTGTTATTAGTTGCTGGAATATTATCCTGTACCGATGTCAGTATTTTTCATAAGTGAGTGTACACTGAAGCTACCGTTGTCAATTTAAGGGTTAATCACCTTCGGCGACCAGCCTCAGCCGCTGCGACTCGCTTGATGCCCGCACTTTCTTACGCTAGGGCCACAGTATAATAAAGAGTACTAACGTACTAGGGCGGAGGGGCTGCACATCCCGCAGCGCCGGAGCAGATCGGTTCCACAGAAGAGTTCACTTATAAATAGTAAGTATAGTAGTAGGCAAGTAGGTTACGTAATTTAGGTTAGTATTCTTTGTATAAAATAAACATTAGAATCTGTAAGACTACAGAAATACGAGATAATTCTCGAGAGTTTAAATAATATTCCGGATTACAACCTTCAGGCAGGATCATAGTCTTCGGGATTATAATCTTCGGGATTACAGTCTTCGGGATTACATTCTTCGGGATTACAGTCTTCGGGATTATAATATTCGGTATTTCATCCTTTCGATCAAACGTTCTTTCGGGATTTTAAACTTTCGGTCAAATAAACATTCGACATTTTAATTTTCGGCCTTCCGTCCATATTCGGTATTTTGAACTTCGGCATTGTAATACGTACCCGCTGGGCGAATGCCTCCCCTTCTGCTTTTAATACGCATATAAATAAAATTAAAGGAAAACTCTGGACAAGACTAGACTGGCTTTTATACTTCTACTTACAAGTAAGTTTACAAGAAGAAATAGTCCAACGATTAACTTTATTCTACTCGAACATTACACAAATTAAATAAACAAATTACACCAAAATATTAATTTCGCTCAAAATTTGGTCAAAATATAATGCATTGGACTAAGAGAGGCGGTGATACACGTCGCTAGATGGCGCTGGCTGTATTTTAAAACGCGCCGTCGTTTGTTAGGGTTCCGTACCCAAAGGGTAAAAACGGGACCCTATTACTGAGACTTCGCTGTCCGTCCGTCCGTCCGTCCGTCTGTCACCAGGCTGTATCTCAAGAACGGTGATAGCTAGACAGTTGAAATTTTCACAGATGATGTATTTCTATTGCCGCTATAACAACAAATACTAAAAATAAAATAAAATAAATATTTAAGGGGGGCTCCCATACAACAAACTGGTTATAGATTATGTATATAGGTATATATAGGTACGGAACCCTTCATGCGCGAGTCGGACTCGCACTTGCCCAATTTTTTTTCCGATAATCTTATATGGCGAAGTGGCAACCAGCCGCGTTACAGTCGTTTACGACATTCTTCTACTGCGCTTGGAAACGTTTGCTAGGGATTAGGAGGAATTATTTGCATTTCGTTGATTTCGCTTATTATTTCGTGAGGTTTGCTAAAGTGAATTAGCAGGTTGTTATAAAACAATATGCCCACGTTTCTACAAAAAGAAGTGAAATCCCACCAAAAACATTCTGTAAAAAAGTAGCCAAGTCTCGATGGAGCTGCTTGTTTATCTCTAAAAAGTAATGAAATCTAGACAAAGTCGTACCAAGTCTAAGGTTCCTTACTGCGATTTCTTTATTATTATAGTTAATGTGGTGTGACTTGGCCGTTGAAGGGTACACAAGGGTACAAAACCAGGTGCTCCATGACACCATTGCACCAATCTGTCGCTAGAACCGCTACAAGTCAATTTTGTTTACACGTAATGTTATATCTGTTGTAACTACCTATGTTTGTTAAGCGAGATAATAGCCCATACTGGTGTACCCTTCAACGGCCTAGTCACACCACATTAACTATAATAATAAAGAAATCGCAGTAAGGAACCTTAGACTTGGTACGACTTTGTCTAGATTTCATTACTTTTTAGAGATAAACAAGCAGCTACTTTTTTACAGAATGTTTTTGGTGGGATTAATATTTTAATTTATGTGACAAGTTTACAACTAAAGGTTTTATAGTGCTACGCCCGTAGCCCATAGTGGCGTGGTGTGAAGCAAATATCTGTGCAAGCATAGACCGATTTAAGCTTAATCATTAACAATAGGGAACATTTTCTAAAATGACCTAGCCGGTGGGAGTCGGCTTCTATGTATGTCTATGTATTTAAATATCAGTATGACGATAAATTAAACATAGATAATGCTCATAGAATTGACACTTTAAAAAAATATTACACTTCTATCAGTAATAATATTAGGTTATATTTATTTAAGTTCATCATTTGCAAAGGCTTTAGAATCGCATTATACTTAGTACATGGTAAGTATTAATATAATCGTGAGTGGAATTCAATGAAAAGCAATCAGGATATTACTATTAATTTCAATCCTAATAAGATTCTTTCAATAGAATCACTTAGAAAATTCCTTGCCTTACATAACTTTAGTTAGACTCGCATTCTTTCTAAGTTAAACCATTTTATCTTCCATGAAATGCCTTTGAAAAGAATCGAGTTCCATTCCTTGCACAGCGATCCTTTTAAAATCTTTGTGCTTGCAGCATTCATTAAGCGTTAATGCAACCCTTGAGTACGACTGATATTTATTGAGAAAAAGAGAAAAGGGCAGCTTTATTCCCGCTAAGATATCGGTTACACGCTCATTACCATTATTGTTTTTATTGTTTTGTATTTGATATGTATGTCGGGATAGGGTTGAGATGGATGGGTGCGGTTTGTGGCACATTAGATGAGCTATCCGACATAGTTGTAGACGAGGAGGTAGTTCGAGCGAGACGAAACACTTCAGATACAATAAACTTGATTTTATTCCTTATACAATGAAGCACAAAATAACAGTTCCTGGCATAGAGGTCTGTAAGCTAGGTTATCGAAGCCTCGAACAGAATAGTCTTTATTAAATTAACACAGTATTGTTGAGTTATAACACTGACTGTATACAACTTGGTATAGCACAACGAAACGGGACAGTTCCAAGGCAGTAGTGCACTCGACGGTGACCCAAAGTGAAGTGTGGTGGGCGTTCGCTGAGCGAACCGCCAAGACTCTGTCTAGCACGCCAAAACTGGTTCAGGAGGGCGCTACTGTCGCCTTCCAATAGCGCGCAGGTTTCGTTTAGCTTCCATACTCATGACCGTCTCCGACATGTATGTTATTTTTAAGGTATGTAGGTAGCCAGTTGCCTGAAATGAATGTTTCCATTCATTCATTATCAGTTCTTTTGTTTTTTTAGAATGTCAATGGATTCTTTTTTGGGATCAAATGTTTATATGACTTATTACACTTAACAAAGTCAGACTAGGTACCGTCAAATCTCAATTTCCCTACATCGTGCTAAAAACGCTCCCTAAATGGCCTAATCGTGACGTCAATATATGTAATGGGTACCAATATTTGTATGGAGACAATGAGTAGTTTGCCATCTTCACAAAAGTGCGTTCATGGCTGTCATAAAATTATTGTTTTATTACTATATCAGGATGCTGAAAAGAGTTTCGAAATTTCCCTTGCATCAAAAAAAAACATAAAATTTGCATACCTTCGAAGTCACATAGGTATTTAAAATAATATTATTTTTTTAATATTTTTCTATGTTCATGAATCATGACATATTAAGCAAATTTTATAACTTGTTTGTGAATTGGGTTTGCACATGAAGCCTGCACTTCTAACACAACTATGACCCCCAACTCTTTCTCGCGCGAGTTTTGAGATACGTAGTAATTATGTATCATTCTGTAGCGAAGCAACTGTAAGAGAATGACGGGTGATGCCGTCGCGCGACACGAGTCGCGAACCATAGTTATGCTAGACGGGCTAGTTTGCTTCTCTTTCTAATAACCGTGACTTGAGAAACCAGCACGCAGTTCTTCCCTCTTCATCGGCAGGTGCTACATTTTCACTGTGCCGAGGCTGCCACTGTCGAATAGGACCTATTTGACAGCCATAGAGAAAGAGATGTTATTTTGTAAGTATTTGTTTAATGAATAAAGTTAATGAATATTCAATACGCCGCACTTTACTAGACGCTGCTTAAGTAATTTTTTTTTAGATGCAAGTGGTCAGTGACTGTTTCTTGACGGTGATACTGGACTTTTCCCTTATATAAAAACTTCAGGTAATCCCTTATTTAAAAACTCATTAAACGCGAGCTAACGATCACACGTATCCCACCTGTGCGGTGTTCCAGCTTCAAAGGGGCTCGGTGGTCAATTTACATAATTTCAGCACTGGCTCACTGGCTTGAATTTTCGGCTTTTTGACTACCTGAATGAAGAAATGTAAAGTGACAAGTGACAAAGTTGATTCAGAATGGGCTTATCTTTATCCGCAAATTATGTATCTTGCTAATTATTTTTAAGTTTAAGACATCCTGCCGTCTTTGAGCCTTAGCCTCAAATGTAAGTTTCAAACGCAACACAACACAACTTCTCGATTATGTTTCACCTATAAATAACATTTTCGCAAGAGTCTTATTAAACCCATTGTTAGACATATTTAATTATTGTATTAAGCGGTTACACTCACGTAAAATTGTCAGGAATGGCCCGACATGTTTCGAACTCGTATGAAGCTCTTCATCAGGGACTGCTACCCGTACAGCGGAGCGGTAACTTCGTCACTCATCACAGTCATCGAAACACGTCGGGCCGTTACTGTAAACCGCTTATGAGGCCTCATACATTTTTAAATATATTGATCATTTCAACCAAATTTTTAAACTAAATCTAAAAAGTAAGCTAAGTTTAAAGTGAATAATACTTCTCCCTGAGTGAGTGAGTTAAGTTGAAAAAAACAGTTCTCTAAGTGAAATATGTCAATTTCGAGTAGTTATTGAAACAAAAATTATCAATAAAAATCAAACTAAGTAGGTTTCGAATATATCGCAATACTACCAATGTTATGTTCCCCGCCCAGGTCTACGGGCAAACAGGGACCCATCAACCATTTAACCAGCAAAACGTAATTCCTGGCGGGAACAAAGGCGGGGCGGTACGCGCCTCTGAACTTAAATCTAGATTATACCTGAAGCACTAACCTTCGCATTTGAGCCGATGCAGCCCAATTTCCAGCTAATGTGAGTTAATGTTTTGTGTGAAATGTGTGTGAATGTGATTGCTGGAGCGCCCAAAGTCCTGTCGGCGACCGTAACGCCAGCTCCGTCCAAAACCACAATTTTCACAGCAATTAAGAACCAAAATATAACCAAATATTAACGAGGTGCCTTAGGCAACCAAAACTACTCGATTCCAACAAAATATAAAAAGGCGCACACAGAAACACGTGTGTTCAAATCGCCATGCCAAAAAAAACGTCAAGAATTCAATTTTTATAAATAAATGGCTACTGTCCATTGGGACAATTCTGCCAGCGTCAAGGTTGGAAGCTACAAGTAATCGGTTGTCAAAGTTGTCAAACCTCCAAACACCGCGAACATTTAAACAGTAAACGTCAAGTATAATATTTTAAGTGTCATTTGTATTTGTATTTCTTTATTCTTGAGGTGTGCAATAAAGAGTATTCTATTCTATTCTATTCATCTATTTTTAGATTCCATCAAATTAAGCCACAAGTCGGGAAAAAAAGACGCGGAGACCTGTAACTACGTGATAGAAGTTAGCGCCCTTATTCGGAAGGCTCTAATAACTAGTGCCAGAGTATTTGTTAACTGGTCCTCGTGCCATGTGAGGGAATTCACACTGGTAACCCGTTGCTACAAATGCCAGCAATACGGGCATGCTGCGAAGTCGTGCAAGATGGAGGTCGAGACCTGTGGGCATTGTGGGACTGAAGGTCACACAAAAAAGGATTGCAGCAAGAAGACGGAACAGCCAAAATGCGCTACCTGCCAGCGTTACAAGAAACCCTGTGATCATGAAACAGGTGATGCCGATTGCCCCGCCAAGCAACTAGCCGAAAAGAGGTACATCGACTCTATAGACTATGAAGGCGCCTAAGAGCGTCGCAGTTTAACTTTATCCTCCTAGTACTTATCTTCTCACTTTAGTTACGTATGAATAATGATTTAATTGCTGACATTGACAATTTCTCTGTATCTGAGTCTAATGCTTGTGATGTTGAAAGTTGCAAACAGTACATTTACACTGGCCGTAATCCATCACTGACTATACTAACACAGAATATCCGCAGTATTTACAAAAATTATGATAATTTTCTAGTATTTCAGCAAAGACTTGCTATAAGTTGCGACGTCATTGTATTAACGGAGTGTTGGTTAAGTAAATATAGTAAATTTCCCCACCTTCCAGGTTATAAAGTACACAGCAATAAGGTTAATTATAATCAGAACGACGGTGTGGTGGTTTACATAAAAAATAACTTGACTGTTACCATTGAGGAACCAGATATAAAGGAGTGTAATCGACTTTTGATCAAGATTAATCCAGATTATGCTATAATAGCTATATATAGACCACCTTCCTTCAGAAATGGTGATATCTTTAGCGAGTCATTAGGGGAGACCCTACGTGGCCTCGCCTCTTATAAGAATATAATAGTTATTGGTGATATAAATATAAACATCCTTCCTGAAAGTAGCGACTCTGCGGCCCAGGGCTATCTAGACATATGCTCATTCCACGGATTACTCCCTGCACACACGCTTCCTACCCATCAAAGCGGGTCCTGTTTAGACCACATTATGCTCAAGTCAACGTGCCCAGCACAAGCACTAGTCACCAACTCTTCGGTTACCGACCACCATGCTGCCCTACTAACCTTATTTCATAATCATCCTAATACTTATCGCACATCAATTACCTCGAAAATAAATAATAACAAACTTGAAGAAGATTTAGGTAACATCGATCTTGACCCAGTTTATAGTATTTCTGCTGACGCTGACTCTAGCATGTCATACATGATTAAAAGTGTCCAACAAGCAATATTAAATAATACAACATACGTACGTGCCAGCTGTAAATTCCGCAATATTAAACCTTGGATCACACCGGGGCTCGTACGATGTATGAGACACAGAGATAGATTGCATTTTAAAGCCAAAAAGAATCCGAACAATTTGTTATTGCAAGTGACCTACAAAAGATATCGTAATTTCTGTAACAACCTGCTTAAAAAAATTAAAAGCGAGTACGACAAAAAACAATTAGAAATGGCTGGAAAAAACAGTAAATTGATCTGGAAGTGTGTTAAAAATGTAACTTATACGGCAAACCTACGAGAAACATCTTGTGAATTGTTACAAGCTCACCCCTCGAAGTCATCATCCGTTGAGAGCGCAAATGATTTCTTCGTAAATGTTGGAAAAGACCTAGCTGATAAAATGCAAAAAAACAAGCCGCTTCTCTCTCCCCGCGATCATTCATCTAAAAATATGGTGAAATCATTTGTGCTTTTAAATACAGACGAACAAGAGGTTGAAAGGATTATTAATAATTTAAAAGATAGCTCTGCGGTCGGCTGGGACGGCATTTCAAACAAAATGCTTAAACAATACAAACTCATCCTGATTCCACCCCTCACGCACATTTTCCAAAAATGCCTATCGGAAGGAATTTTTCCGAGATGCCTAAAAAAAGCGGTAGTTGTTCCTGTATACAAATCCGGCAGTAAGGACCAGGTAGCAAACTACAGACCCATCTCACTTTTGCCTGCCATATCTAAAATATTGGAAAAAATCATTAATTCTAGACTAATTAAATATCTTGAAGAACAAACTCTTCTATTAAGAAACCAGTTTGGCTTTAGGGCCGGGCTATCAACTGCTGACGCTGTTCATGAACTAACTAATTACCTAGTCCAAGAACTTGATAAAGGAAATCAGACAATAGGAATCTTTATGGACCTCGCAAAAGCTTTTGACACCGTCCCCATTGCCATTCTTCTCCAAAAGCTAGAAGCACTTGGTATTAGAGGTACCCAACTCAAATTACTCGCAAATTATCTAGATGAGCGCACCCAATGCGTGAGGATAGACAATAATATCAGCTCCGACTTAAAAAACACCGCTTACGGAATTCCACAAGGAAGCGTGCTCGCTTCCACCCTATTCTTGATCTATATTAACGACCTTTGTGATCTTAAAATAGGAAATGGTAAATAATCTCGTACGCTGATGACACTGTACTGCTTTTTTCCGCTAAATCGGCAGATGACGCACATGAATATGCACAGCGAGGCTTTAATAGCGTCAGCACCTGGTTACGGCATCACCTACTAACACTTAACCCAGATAAAACTCAGTATGTAAGATTTTCCATGCGTAAACCTAGTGTAGACATAACCTACCGCAAGCTCTATGCCCACATATGTAATAACATTTCAACTGTCAAATGCAGCTGCCCGGACATAACGCGTACCGACAAAATTAAATATCTCGGAGTATTAATCGACGAAACCCTCTCGTTTAAATTCCATGTGGAAGCGCTGTGTAATAGAATCCGTAAGTTAATATTTGTTTTCAAAAAACTGCGGTCAATTGCGGATGAGCAGCTCCTCAAGACAGTTTATTTTGCTCTTTGCCAATCAATAATAACGTATTGCATAACGTCATGGGGAGGTTTGGCTAAAACCACATTACTAAAATTAGAAAGAGCCCAAAGAGCAATCCTAAAGGTCCATACCTATCGTCCTTACCTCTACCCTACTAACCTTATATACAGTGAATGTAGAGTACTAACAGTTCGCCAGTTATTTATCCACGGCACAGTATTAAGGCAGCACTGCATAACTCCTTACAGCACCGAATATAAAAACAAGAGGCGTAAAGATATTGTTTGCTCCTATAACATGCAAGCAAAACATGCTTTCTCTACAAGATTTTTCATATTTCTGGGACCATTTCTTTACAATAGACTAAATGCGAAATTGGACCTATATCCACTAAGCTTCGCTCAATGTAAGAAAGCGCTTCGTGAGTCACTACAAACTATGACGTACGAAGATACAGAGAACTTACTGGCTGTCATGAAATAAATATTTGTTTAGTTGAATTAAGTTCTTTTAGTGTAAATTTTAGTAGTTAAGCTACAATAAGATTACTGTAAGATAGATGAATATGTACTTAAATTAAATAATGTAAAGGCTTTCCCATTGCCTGAAACACAGGGGCAACCCTAGTTCAGGTTATGTAAATTGTGAATTCATTTGTTTTTTTAAGTATAGAATTTAACCGTCACCTCTGTACATTATGTTTTTTCAATAAATTATTATTATCCTGTATGTCGCACCCGCTCACGGGACAATAGTGTCCCGGACCTTTGGGAGGCGTGCACGGAGCCGAAGCCAACGCGTAGAGGCCCTTTCGACAATTTAATGAAATGCAAGGTGTACATCGAGCGGATGCTGTCCCTATCCGTGTCATGGGACGCACACAGAGACAGCGCCCGCTAGGTGCAAGAACTATTGATGGAGACATGGAATCTAAATACAAATTGGGCTATGGGGATGAAATGGAGGACTGGCTAATTGGGCTATGGGTTGAGACTATCGGGCGTCTACCAGCAAAAGTGTCTCATAGCAAAAATGGGACTGGTAGACGATGACTCGCCTCCCGCTAGATGGGCCCCCACAAAATAGCGACACATAAAGTGGCCTAAGGGCAACACCGGTGCGGAAGGCTAAGGGCGGAGAGGTGTAATACTGGGCTTTAAACCGAAGCCAACTAACCCCTTACGTTTCCACATCCACCCCCGAGCCGAAACTCTCACGACTCCACTCTGCCCGGCCGGTTAAGGCAAGACAGAGGCGGAGGCCCCGACCCATCACCCCCCGTCAGGATCCCCCAGTAGCGCTCAGGTACGTGGGGTCGCTACCCCCCAACAGCTCGCCATAAGCTGCCCTGCGTGACTGATTGCGCTGGTAAAACCAGCGGGCGATGGGGTCGTCACATCCCTACGCCTTATTATTTATTTATTTATTATTATTATTATTATTATTATTCTATTCTATAATTTCTATTAATAGAATGGCCTTTAAAATCGTAGTGTCAGAATGACAGCTCGGATGCGTTCAGTTTTATGCAAAGTAATGTCGGTCGGGACAGAACAACCAATGAATCTCAATAGCCCTGTTCTAACTAGTAACATTGATTGATAATATGTTTTAAGAATCATGTTTGATCATAGAGAAAGAGGTCGAAATCAATCAGCATTTTTGAACGGATATGGCTCCATATACAATGGTCTCAAACGCGATTATTTTTTGCGTTAAAAGCAAACTTTCACTAAACATGTGTTACAAGTAAGTAACTAGAAGACTGAAGACCGAGCCAAATACATTTTTTGTGTTAGATGTAGGTAAACGAAATAAACGGAACACCAGCATTTGAACATACCACAGCACTTATTTAAGTGATGATAGTTTTTAATGCTATTTTTTTTTCTTTCCAGATCGTTCTGAGAACATGGAGCTGAATTTAAGAAACTTGGTTGAAAAGAGGTAAGTTTCATTCGCCCTGTACGTTTCTTACTTTAACAACTCAAAGATCTCTTATAATTTCAACTGTTTAAATAAAAAAAATGGGGAATTTTGTGCGAAATAAACGACATTCGTAGCCTTTTGGGAAAGACCCAATCAATTATTCGTGGAAGAAAGTAATTAACAAAGAAACTCGATAACACACCGCACCCTTACAACATTTTAACTGGCAAACTGTGAGTACTAGGTACTCCACTCATAAATATGTAGGGACTTAACATATTAGATTACACCTATTTAATTTAATAAATTACGGGTAAATTAATTCACGTTATTACCCATCCCTGAAATTAGGTGTTTCGATTTTTACAAAACCTCATTTTCGATTTGCTATTTACGGCTGGAAAACTCAACATTTCTCCCGCGTCCCAGAAAATAAAATACTCTTCATTTGGGCGCCACGTCTTAAGCCATTCAATTTTATATTCGCAAGCTTGAAATTCACGGCAAACCTCACATCCGCAAGTTTGCATTTCCCGACACCTGCGTGGCTTCGTCACATTCACATGAGATGGAATATTTGGAAGGGATATAAAAAAAAGCTTCTACCCTCTGACTTTATGTTATGGAAAGTCCTGTTTTTCATCCTTGGTTTTGGCACATATTTATTTTGTCATTTAGTCGTTCTATTAGCGTAAATAAAAACGACCCATTACTTAACTCGGCTCATATAAATAAAAAATATGTATTTTTCGACGTATGACAATACGTGTGAGAAACCAAAAGGATTTCGAGAATGCGAGTAAAATTGATTGAAATTATGTATTGCAACCAGTGACGGCCCTACCACTTTTGTGACCTTTGCTCGCATATTACGAACCCTGATAAAGCATTTTATGAAAACACTAAAATATGTTTTATTATAATTTAAAGACTATTCTTTTGTAATTTTTACTATTTGACAGTACATATATGAGTACTGCAACTGCATAAGAAAATACCAGTTTTCCATCTGAAAATAGAAAAATCGTTCTTGAATCGTAATCTTTCAAATTTCGTCACGAATAGCGTGCCGTTCAAGCTCAGCCGAAACCATATGCAACGTGCAGTTTGCACCTTATCTCCAAAAGCGGATTATATCCGTATCGGGCCCACTGCCGCTTCCCGCTTCGTAAGCTATCTATTGTGTATAGCGATAAAGCTCTGGCGTCTTTCCACAGATGTACGGATCATAAACCGCTTTTTTGGTATTCATTTCGTCTTGATGTATAGTTTTGAAGGACATTTTATGGTTGTTGTTTTAAAGGAGAACGTTTAGCTAGCGGTAAAAGCCAATCAACTGTTTCAATCAAACAATTTGCGGAAATTTATGTGATACATTTTGGAGTAACTCAATGGAAAAAATTGTAGGGCGTAGTGTGAAATTGGGCTTACCATGGTCAGAATAAGCAACTTTACCGACTCAGAAAATTTTATTGAAAACAGAGGAAAAAAAAAGAAATCGTCAACAAAATTGAAATGGGCCCAATTCAACTAATATGTTATCTTTCTTTTGAATAAGAGTCAAACCGTATACGATGTCTAGTTTGTACGTTTTACGTGTAATTATAGTGGACAGATACATAATAAGAGTGAGTGAGGCACCGCCGCCAACTATAGCCACCGCTCTCTGCTGCCGGGGAAAGTCGAACGCACTAGAGCACGCGGTAGGCCACCGATGAGATGCACCGACCAAGTCAAGACTGCACTCAGTGGACCACTCCCCGAATTGTCAAACGTGCCACCACGCTTGATGTGACGACCACGAGAGTGTGACGACAAAGAAAAAGGAACACTTAAATAATCATTTATATATACCATGTTGCGTCAATGCTATTGTATTTGTAATTTTTTATATTCATCCAAATCGCAGTAGGTAACTAAGAAAAGGTTTAATAAAGTGTTGAAAAAATATGGGCTTAAAAATTTCTTACTTAAGCAGGACACGATATCTAACATATCCAGTTGTTGGTAAAATATCTCGGGAAAACTTAATCTTCTAGTCTGCGTGATGTCATAAATTTGGCACTATAAACGCTACAGGCTATTTGATAGCTGTACGAGATATAAGTTGAATACCACTCTGCCTTTAAACTTCCTTTACGCAAAAATAAGTCTGTTAAAATGTTCCCGAAGAGCCCATTTATTACGAAAGTATTAAACACACAAAATCCATTGCAGAAAGTTCCGTATAAAATTCCAGTAACATTTAAATACGGGTTCCGTACAAAAGTCCAGGGGTCCGTAGTCCGTATTGTGCGTACGTCACGGAAACAATGTAAACATCCTGACGACTTGACGTTAGGCCAAATTGCAGTCACGACACGGTGAAGCTATTTGCACCAGCTATTTAACTTCAAATTAACCGGTAACATAATACTTTAAACATTATCTAGGATATGGTTGGGCTTTAAGTTTTCAAAGTACACAAGGTCTAGGAAATCAGTACATTTTCGAGGTAGGTAGGAACACCTTAAAAGATAAATGAGTTTTTTGTAACTTTATGAGATAATCGTATTTTTCTCAGTAATACCATAAATCAGTTTTTTGTAACTTTATGAGATAATCGTATTTTTCTCAGTAATACCAACTAATGGTGGTAAAGCCTGACCAGAAAGATATGAGGATTGTCAAGAGGGCGCTATTTATAAAATTTATATGGCAACAATTTTGCAACCAATCGCAATCCACTATAATGACATTAGTTTAAATACCTGTCAGTTTCACTATGTTAATCTCGTAATATCATTTAGTGGAATGCAATCTTTTCCTGTCAATTTTTCGTGTAGTAAACACGAGTAAACTTTATTTTGCGATTGTGAATCGTTTTCGGCATTTTCTTTGGATAATTTTAAATATTTGTCTTTTAAAGAAATCACCACGAATGACATTGACATTGTTGACAACCATCATAAAATCATTGCCAGTGTAAGAAATTAGTTCCAGTGAAATTTCGCAACATGGCGCATCCTCATATATTTCTGGTCAGGCTTTACAACAGTGTTCCGCGGGACATGTTTGCGGAACACTGCTTTAGATCGCTTACGCATAAATACTCCTAAAAAAAATAGTTTTATAAAAATTTACTAGTTTTAAGACTATCTTAAGATATTGACATGCAGGGGTAAAGGATTCAAACAATACAATATAACATAACATCTTATTTAATAACCATGGCCAATGAATAAATCAAATGAAATAACTCTAGTCCCATGCCTTGTAATACCTAGCAATGTTTCAGTTGAATCCTACATGGATTCGCTTCTATATTCTAATCTAAATAATTAAATTCTAATTAAGTAGCTAGTGAAGTTCCTCCATCCGTTGTTCAAATGTTTCACCCGTTAAATATCACGCGGTTTGCTTAGATTTGTCACAGAGAGGGCATATGAGTAACATTTCCGTCTCGAGTTTAAACTTACAAGTTGAGATGTGCAGTGGGCAAGTCTTATAAGGAAATAAAATAAAAGTACACACCCATTGGAAACATTGTATTTTTTTTTTTCAAATTGGGGAACTGAAATTTAACAACAAGCGATTTATTCGTTATAATATTGTATTTTATCAAAATTAGGGGAGAGTTTTGGTATTCCACCTTCCTATTTCGCGACTTTTCTGCCCTGTATTGAAGCGATTTACCGCGTGACACGAATCTCATTTTTGAGTTGTTCTAGAGCAGCTGATGCTTCTCGGGTCTAGTTGGATGTTGATAAACTGGCAGTAATATCAGTACTGTGGCACGGCCGGCCATTATATCGTAATATATGCTCACGACTTGTACTCGGCGGGTTAATCCGGGCATTTGGTGGAAATTCCCGCCTTCGTATGATAGTAGTTGGGTTAATTGCTTGAACTGTGTTTATATTAAATGCTGTTATAATTCAAATCTTTCCTGTATTTCCCTTAATATTGTTTAAAAAAAAATTGCCCAAGCAAGCAAAGTGTCCTCGTTACACTTTTACCTAAAACACTTTCGTATTTATTTTAAATGTACTTTTGTCTAGATTTCCAGCTCTTCTCATCTAGAGGACGCAGTTTTTAACCGATTTCTTTTTTTTTTGAGTAGTGGCGTTAAAACCAATGAAGAGGTTTTGAGTATGGTAAAGGAACACCGTTGCTTACTGAAAACCATCCAAAATAGAAGAGGACGGATGATTGGACACCTGATGCGACATGATGCTTTCTTTGTGAATATCCTGGAAGGCAGTGGACGGGAAAAGAGGCAGAGTAAGACCAAGAATTACGTTTTTTAGTCAAGTGAAAGAGAAAGTGGGCACTATGTCGTATCAGGAGACCAAATCACTATCAAGAAATAGGGAAGAGTGGCGATTACTCCACCGACAAGAGCGAAGCTCTTAAATTATGAATGAATGAAGTGGCGTTAATGAAATGTTTTTTTTACGTTATTATATCGCGTTCCAAAACCCTTCTTGAGTCCCTCCTAGACCATAAAAAGACACGTTTAGGACGCCCTTAAGTCTTGTCTTGCAACACGCTACAGGCATTACCAAATTAAGGAAATTCAAGAATAGCAGAGCATCAAAATTCTGGCAAATATGACTTCATTTAATTTGGGGACCTGAGCAACATGCGACATAACGTGATAGTTTGCGGTAGTCGTGTGTTTGATTTATTACTCTAATTCTCATACACTTAATGCCCAAGTTTTGCGTTCGATCTGTTGTAAGTAGTTATACTTCTATCTTCTATATTCAGTGGCAGTGTAGGTTCGAATCCCGGCGACCGGCAAGGGCAAATATTTGCGTGATAACCTCGACTATTTTGTTCCAGGGTCATGAATGCATTCCATGTATTTAGGTAATATTTAACTCATTATATAACTATTTTGTCCTCCGCATAGTACAAGTATTGCTTAGTTTTTACTTTATCTCGTCAGAATGGTCCACGTATCTACGCCCTATAATAAAATAGGTACCTACCTAATATTAACGCTCGACCCCATCTTCGTTTAATCCCTACTTAGATACTGTAAATAAATGAGACAGCTGAACCGATTAATAAATAATAACTAAACCAATATTAGGGGACAATAATACACAAATCGACATAGTCCCAAACTAAGCAAAGCTTGTACAGTCGCCATCAGACATATCGCAGCATATAAGGCGTTCATAAATATGTGAACATGTACTGTAACGCCCAGTCAATAAGAGTCGTGTTCAGATATTTATGGACGCCTTATATGCTTCGATATATCTGATGGCGACTGTACTATGGGTACTAAACGACGACATACATTATATATAAATAAATGCATGACGATGTTATCTATCATCCATGACCCAAGAACAAATATTCGAGTTCATCACACAAATATTTGCCCCGGTCGGGATTCGAACCCGGGACCCCCGGCTCAGTGGGCAGGTGTCTGCAAACTGCGCCAAACGTGTCGTCAATAACTCACGAACATCCAAAATGTAAATCCTTGAGCGGAAACCAAAGAACCCGGAAGACGTAATACACATACCGGCCATACCGGGGCCCGGCGTTTACCGGACCGGGGCGTATACCGGCCCACCGGGGCGTAGACCGGCCCGCCGGGACAAGCAACGACACAACAGACAAGCTTGTTGTTAAGCGTCTCGGCATATTTCCCGGTGGGTACAAAGTTGGTTTAACCCAGGCCAAGAAGCTTCTGTTTCTCATTTCGTTTGCGGTATTTTCGTATCGATACGGCTCAAACCTTCAAGAAAAGAGCGTACTTCCCATACGAAAGGCTGGCAACGCACTTTCTGTAATGGGTACTCGGTAAAGACGCTAAAATAAATGACATCAAAACAGAGCTGTCAAGTAAGCGTCCCTGTACCGAATACAGACTGTTATAAATGAACTGAGACGTCCACTCTCGCTCTGTCTGATGTGGTCGTTACGCACGGTAGAGGCTAAGATTAAAAAAAAATTAAAAAATAATAAAATAAGCAATATCAGCAGTTACATGTGTTTGATGAAGAAAAAGTGTTTAGTGCTTTATATAGCTGATGGTAATCGCTTACCATTAGACGATACGATCCTTTGCTGCTTATAAAATAAAATAAAATATAACACATTCAAACTTTCGTAAGACATATTTCATTATTGTACTGTAAACGGCCCGACATGCTCCCAACTCGTATGGAGCTCTTCATCAAGTACTGGTATCCGTACAGCGGCGCGGTAACTTCGTCACTGATATTTGATCGACGCTCCGCCCTAATAGCGCGCGCCGACGGGCCGGATCGGCCGATCCTATGACAATTTCACGTGAGTGTAAACCGCTTAGTAAAATAATTATAATAGAACTCTATTCCAACCGACTTGCCTATTGAAGAAACATTTGCCCCCTTCTCTACTGCTCTAAACTGAATTTGGTTTGGCTTGTCCGACATTAGACACTAAATAAATGAGAAATAATACAGCTAAACCGACCATTAATAACTCGAACATACGTATTAAAAAAATGGTTGCCTGTAAAGTCGGTTTTACGGGCGAAGGAAGATTTTACGTGACAACGTCTTTTTCTCGGTAGAATATTTATTTGTATCATATCCATTCACAATTTCCCTAACCACATTTTAAGTGTTACTTTCTGAACGCACCCATCACATGTGTCATTAATGTCATTATAGCGTCATTATTTTACATGTTTTAAATCTAAATATGCGATAATCAGACTATTATGCATGTATGTTGTCGATTCCAAACCCTTATTTAGTCTAGATCTACATGTAATTATTCTAAAAATACCGAACCGACGGAACAAACATCATATGTTTGACAGGTAACTACGAACAGTTTGTATTTGTATGGGAATATAAAATTATCTTTTTTATTATTTTCCACTCATTTATTCAATATTTTCTCACCGTTTAAACCTTCCCTTAACTTCCACGAATATTTCAATACTAAAATTAGCCAAATCGGTTCAGCCGTTCTCGAGTTTTCGCGGGACAACCAGCCCTCGTAACAGACGTGAGCGGGCGTTACACTTTTTCATGAGTGACTCCCAGCGCAACCTAATTTAAGACGTTGTCACGTCAAAAAGCCTTGAGCGGAAACGAAAGAACCCGGAAAACGTCATTACTTGGTTGGTGTTGGTACACATACCGGGCAGGAGCGTTTACCGAGGCGGCGGCGCGGGTACACCGGCCCATCGGGAAATATGCCGCGACGCTTTTAAGAGGAAATACCACAGCTCATTTTTTCATACAAATCTAGGTTTCGTTCTCGTCTGTTTCCTCATCCAAAACTTAACCAATCTTTACAAAATTTTAGGAACTGAATGGAAAGGAAATATTCCGTCGGACTTTTTCGATTATTGTTATAAAATTTGTATTCTAGGCGCCCATTTTCTGCAGAATTTTGGCTAAAAACAGGCGCCTCGTACCCAAATTACATAATAATAAGCGCAAAAATCGAAACGGTCCGACACAGAACATATTACATTAAGTTTGCACCTCGGTTGTATGCGACGCCATGATTACCAGTGCCCTTGTCATGAGTTTACAGTGACAGTACTCGCTGGCAACTGCGTAAAGGACTTGTATGGAGAAGTTGTAGTTCTACAAAGTGACCGCTAGGGGCGCTGTTATACAAATCATTTACGCTGTCGCTAGTGAGTACGGTCACGTTAACTCATGGCAAAGGTACAGGTGAAAACTTAACGTAAACTGAAGGTAAGGGAAAAGAAGCAGTGATATATCCCCTTAAGGGCAAGCTTCAAAGTTGGTTTAACCCAGACCGACCAGTTTCTAAAACACTTTTTGTGTCTTTTAAATATTTTATATTTTTCCCTAGTCGAAGTGAAAAGCTGAGTGATGAACACGAGGCCAAAGCCAATGACACACAGGTAAATAATCACTCCAATATAAATAATCACTTTTGGGTCACAATTTTGGCACCATATGTCAAATAATTTACTATTCGCTAGGTGCGAAGTAGGTGGTCGGGGAACCAGGAATCGATCGCAGCGCGCGCCGTGGCCAAAAAAGGAACTTTCGTCAGGCCAACTGTCACTTTTTACTAGCGAAATTAAGGCATCTAAAAATAAATAAATATGCGGCACGAAACCTGCAGCGTAGTTAATTACAAAAACAATGGCAAAAACAGAAATCACATATATTTTATCATAATTATTATATATTGTATGTTGTAGGGAGTAGCATGTTTATGCGTTTATTTTCTTCATTTTGGACATGTTGAGCAAAAACGAATTGTTTCCCATTTTATTGTAGTTTGGGATTTGAAAGCGATGTTGTGTTTGACTGAGCAGAATCCAGTTATAATAATTAATTTGGCCATGTTTAAGTGAAAAAATAAAATAATCTGTATTATTACGAAAATACAGCCATAAATGATCGGTTACATTATGCATAAAATACGTTTTTCGGTTATTTTATTTTATTTTGTAACTTACTTCTCGCGAAGACAGCCATGAAAAGGTCCGTGTGAATTACATCTGAAAGTTATTGATTTTGCCATTTTAGACGGGAAATAAAGAAGGTCAACGTTTTATCGACAATATAGATTAACATAATCGAATAAAATGAAAGAAAATTACGATATTTAATTGAAATTATTTGTTTGTTTACTTACTCTTCGTAAAGACAGTCAGCCATTTGACATTAAAAAGTCCGCCGTAATTATAACCGCTAGTTGACGCTGTCATCGCGCACCCAGCGAATACCTATAATTTATATTGTAATAGCTATAAATACTTGCGGATTCTTCCAAAGTGAAATAAAGCTTATTCTGAATTTTAGTGACAAAATGATAAAGCAAGAATTCCTAACAGAACCGTATATATTTAAATTAATGCTTACAAATCACATCTGTCATCTGTCCCACCCTTAACATCCACTTAAATAGGGACGCCATGTTGTATTCTAAAAAATGCGAAATTGAAAAACTTACTGCGCTTGAAAAGTTGACAGTATTTTATTAATAACGAAGTTGAAATGCCGTTTACCGTTGGCGACGACGAAGAACATTCAAGGAGAGGAATGAATTTTTAAAGTGTATATGCCCCACTGGAGTGGAATGAGTTGACTCATCAAAGAGTTTTTCAATTAATTTATTTAATAAGGTTTGCATAACGTGTTTGGTTTTTAAATTGTCGTCGGTTCGTTGTGTGACAAAGGTAAATCGTTTATTTTAAAGCAAAACGTGCTTGCAAATGGCAAGCTGGTCTTTACAGAAAAACAGTTCAAGTGCATATGTCATGTGAGCAAAATAAATTGATTAAATTAATCAATTATCGTATGTCGAAAATTTTACACTGCGTGCTTAGTTATAATGTAAATATAAAATGTGTGAGAAGTCAACAGCTTCGCTTGTTAGGCCTTTGAGATCTTCCACTTGGGCTGCGTATCCAGTTAGTGCACATTCCAAGACAATATGCCGTACACTGCTCTGGGCATCCGCATTCGCAGCTTTTGTCCTCGGTCCAGCCCCATATTTTCCGTAGTTGGTTGCAGTTACCAACTTCCAATGACCAACTCCTAATTATCAACTACCAATTAAACACAGACAGGTATATGATCGCCTGTTGTCTATCATTATTCAAAAATTGTATTAGTTTTGTTTTCTTTTGTATTTTTTTATTGATGTGCAAAATGTTTGATAGTTAAGTACCATAACAATTTTCAAAATTGGTTCATAAATTACGGAGTTTAAAGTAAAACACAAAACAAAAGTTACAACCGAATTGCAACCCTCTTGCACTTGAAGTTGATTGAAAATAATTCCACTAACGTGGTTGATTGAATTGGAGCACCAATCACAGTGTTCAAACTATAATGAAATTTTAAACTATTTCGATTTTTCATACTATTGTGGTACTAGCTGCACAGTCCAGAATTGTACACAAAAACACTTAAAAATACATCAATTCAAATAACATACGCACAAAGGCGAACTTATTCCTATAAAGGATCTCTTATTGATCCTTATAGATCCTTGTAGATCCCGCTATAGCGGACCTACGAAAGGAAGATAGACAAACTAACAAACACTGTATACAAAAAGTGTAGGTAATTCTATTAATATATACATACATACATACATACATACATACCATAGTTATTTACATTCATTAGTCATTGACAGCCATAATTTATTTAGATTCGTCTTGAACGATGCAACAGACGAAAACTTCGTAAGGGACAACGGCAATTGGTTCCAACTTCACAGCGCTTACTGTGATACGGAGAAAAAATGAATGAATGAATAATGATTTATTTAAATGTAAAAAAATATGGTACAATAGGTGTTACAGGAGATGCCACGACTTCGCGATAGCGGCAGCGACGGCGGTGTAGGTACGTTTATCTCGCTCACTCGTTATGCAGCCGCGCTCGGATCTCTCGCTCAACCGCTTGCCGCAACGCTGGTCGCGCAAAGGCCTGGTTACTGTTACTGTTAAGTACGCGTGTTTTGTTCTGTAGTGGGATCCTTACTATCCAGCCTGTCTAGCACAACTATGGTTCGCGGCTCATGTCACGCGACATAGCATCACCCGTCACTCTCTGACAGTGCTGTACAGAAAGAGATAGGTAGTATATCACGAGAAAGAGGCGCATGTCAAAGTTATGCTAGACGTGCAGCTATCTCATACTCGCAGACGAAGGGTTGCTTGTAATGGCACCAGAAGTCGCGCAGTCCAGGGTTCACGGCGTCCATCACCACACAGTGCGGCTCTTTGGGGCTGCTGGACCGAAAAGTATACATACGTTACGAGTGCAAAGATTTAAAAAGTGAAAAAGTATTTCTTCTTCTTCTTCATGTAAACTTAGGAATCAAATTTCTTGGACTAAATATTATTTTGACAATGTTTTGCCACTTATATCCCTCTGTGCGTTTTATCTGCTACCTACTAGCGCGCCGCACGGTGTTACCCGCTTATCACACGAGACCACTACATTTTTCGAGATAAAAAGTAGCCTTATGTGTTAATCAGGTAGTCGACTACCTTCATACCAAGATTTATCAAAATTGGTCCAGCCGTTTGGGCGTGGAGATGTAACAAACATACACATAAACACTCTCACACACTTTCGCCTTTGTAATAGGTATTAGTGTGATGAGGTCATTAACACTTTAGACACTAGCAACCCGGTAGCCGGGCGCTCTGCTCGTAGTAAGTTTTCGCTACATACGGTTTTTCGCATGTTATCGGCTACGAGCGTAGCCCGTAGCGCTACGCGGTAGTGAATGCGTTAAGGTCTTCGAGCATGCATGTGGTTGTCCCCAGAAGCAGGGCACTGCATCATAATGTTTGGTTTTTTATAGTACGCCACACTCACCACGGATATCCTAGGGTTCAAATAAGTTGAACTTTTCTTTGAAAGTTTTCCTCTAAGACAAACATAAGACATACAAGTCAAGTTACCGCTGAACTAATGACTTTCCTAGCGTACCTATTTATTTTCGTTTACTTATAAATACAATATCACCTTAACAAAAACTGCAGGTTTACAAATTAAATTGCCCCGAAAAATGCATACCTACGTACATATTTAACTTTTCCTTTCAATCATTATATCATTATGCTCTTTTTATAAAAATATTTCTGGCCTCCTGTTACAAAACGTATACGGTACCTACTTATTATTTTATTTATTTACCTGTTTTTATCGCCGTTTCCTCCGGCCCATGTCGAAAATCCTGTATTTTCAATGTCTTCTCCTGCAAAAAATCAGAAAATGAGAATAATTCCAGCATTGTTAGATTTACTTACAGGTAGGTATTGTTTACTCTATGGTATAGGTATCATAATTAAAAAGGTTACTGTGATGGTTACCCAAGTTATAAGCAATGGAAGTCTTTAGGTATACTTTGACTGTTCTTCTGACTATTCATCATTGTGAATACCATACCAATCTTTATTGAAGATATTCGTCAATACCTTTCTTTATTGAAGACATAAATAATATTATTAAAAGTATCGTGAGACATCTTTGATAATGTAATAATGATATCGCGTATTCGCGAGTCACGTAGCAGCACGGGTAGCTATCCCTGATCCCTGTGAAGAGCCCCATATGAGTTCGAAATAGAGATGGGCGCTCATGGGTAAATACCCGATAAATACCGGGTAAATACCCAATCTACCGGGCAGTAGTCGTAGTAGATTGGGTATTTACCCGGCCTTCATCGGGTATTTACCCATGAGCGCCCATCTCTAGTTCTAAACATGTCCGGCCGTTCCTGACAATTTTTACGTGAGTTTAAATCTTTTTTTTTAATGATTAAAGACATTAATAATTATGTATTTCAATCATATTATTCCGGTGCTGTTCGTTACTGTGGTTTTGAAAAGATTGTTTTACTAGTAACGATTAACAACTGGCCGATAAATTCGATTGCGGCCGATCTCGGTAATTGAACGGCTGCTATTGACATCTGTTTAGCTGCGGCCTGAACAGGAATAATCAAAATAAAATGGCATTTTCTTTATAAACTACATCGATGATTGTGACAACGCGTTTGGCGCAGTTTGTAGCGCACCTGCCTACTGAGCCGGCGGTCCTGGGTTCGAATCCCGGCCGGGGCAAATATTTGTGTGATGAACTCGAATATTTGTGCTTTGGCCATGGTTGTTCTATATTATTTAAGTATATATTGAAACCTTATTAATATGATATTTATTTAAAAATGACTACTTATGTATATTTTTTTTAATATTGGACAACCTCACTCAAATCAATCTAATCCTACAGTAAGCTCCAATAGGCTTGTGTTATGGACGCTAGACGACGATAAACATACTTATATAGATAAATACATACTTAAATACAAATGACATCCATGACCCAGGCATAAATATTCGAGTTCATCACACAAATATTTGCCCTTGCCGGGATTCGAACCCGAGACCGTCGGCTCAGTAGGCAGTTGAATAACCGCGGCGCCAACCGCGTCGTCAAAATTAAGAAAAATAAATTAAAACTGTAAATTATAAAACTTAATTAAAAGGTATCCCCCAGTACTGAGGCCGTCTGAGGCATCGTCCCCAGCACGCTCGCCGCGTTTCCCCCTTGAATCGCGAGGCTCAGTCTTAGATTCTCAGTTAAATATGTATATCGTCGTCTATAGTACCCATAACATAAGCGTTCTTGAGCTTAATTTGGGACTAGATCGATTTTTGTGAGGTTGTCTGTTTTTTTTATTGTGAACACTTACCATCTACGTTCCTCCACACCGTGTGATCGTCCACATTGCTGATGCCGAGCCAAGTCAGAAGGTGGTTCCCAGTGCAGCCGCGTATACTGGGGTAGTGCATCTTTCTCACCAGGCTTCGGATGACTTGAAACTCATGCTGAAAGCAGAATAAGAGATGTGATTCAATTGGGAATATTAAGGTTCCCGAAGGTGTCCATTAATGTTTTTCCAGTATAATTTCGGAATGGAATGAAATTGCCTGGTGAGAACCAAAACTAAAATTTATGTCACTGCTCCTTAAAACCTCGCATATAGTAATTACATTGACAATGAGATATAAGCTTTGTTTTAATTAAGTATTTGTTACTTAGTGAGGTGAACCTCGAGGTTTTAAAAAATGAAATTGGGATAAATATAATATGAATAACTGGAGAAAACTTTATGATCACAATAGGTCGGTGAGTCAATCGTTTGTCAGTACTGTTTTTATAAATTTCAAGTAAGACAGAACATCTCAAAATGGTGGATCTCGCAAAACGTATTTTTACAAGCTTTTATTTACTTTCACCTGTCCCGTTGTTATGGAATTTTGCAAATTAATTTGACCCATTTTCCGGATTCCGATTGAGCTGAAATTTTGCACGAACATGTAAATCGCATGACAATGATGACGTGGAGCTGATCTGATGATGGAGCTGGAAGGTGGCCATAGGAACTTCGTAATAAATGAAGCAATCATATTGAGTTTGGGCTCTTTATGATGTTGAAAGAAAAGTAGGTACAGTTGGCTATAAAAGCTTGCCACAAAAATGAAATTTTTGACAGAAACTTATTTACGTTTACGTTAATACCGACAACTCCGCCATTTTGAGAAATGCAACCTGTAGTGAATGAGAAATATTATTAAAAAGCCGCCATCGGTCGGAAATTGGGATATACTAAATCATTTTTCCTCAATAAGCACTGAAGGTGGAGAATTAGATTACCTGTGACTTAGGTACCGCCAGCTTGCCTCCGTCCTCAGCGCAAACCTTCTTAGCATCTTGCCAGGTCTCGGCATTGTACATTAGTCTGTACCGTCGCCCTAGCTTAGAGTTTTCTATATAGTCTGAAATAAAATGTAAGTACTTAGTACTTATCTCAGAAATGTATGTGAGTGCGTTTGTATAGTTGTTACTTCTTCTCACTTAAATGGACCAAATTTGATAATGAAATAAAGAACTTTATTCTGCAAGTAGGCCACAAGGGAACTTTTACATGTCTGAGCCTACCGGCATTTCACAAGAGGAGACCACTGTTGAGAAGAAACGCCGAAAGCATAAGTACTTAACTATACGTAGCTCTACAAGAAAACGAAAGTGTATTTTAAGATATAAGTGAGGAAAAGTGTAAGAATAAAATAGAAACTACAAGAAAGCCTGACGGTTTATCACAATTTATGTACGTTTCATATAAAATTTGGTATACTTAGAAGTAGCTGACACACTGCATCGACATGCACATGCTACTTTTTATACCTACCGAAAAACGTAGTGTTCCCGTGGATTGAGCGGTTAACATCGCGGGGCACAGCTAGTAATCTTACAAAAATGTTAACTCAAATCACAAATAGTTCATTATTTAAGTAGAACACAAGGGTACGGTTAGTAGACCAAAAGTCACAACTCAACTAAAGCAATCTTAACTCTTGGCAAAGCCTTAGAGTTGATAAATCACCAAAATGACAATACACGAAGCACGCTTCTTTTATGACGGACGATAACTAGGCACAAAACCAAACAATAGTATTGTTTTCTATAAGTAGATCGGACACAACACTAGCAGAAGGACTATACAACAACAGGCCACGTCTTCGCTTATCATATTCCGTTTAGTGAAGGTTTTCTTACCATTACGGTCGCAGAGCACCGAGGTCGCTAGTAATAACACGCACACAGACACGTCTAGACACCTGAAAATTATAATTGGTTCAGTGTTATATCCAATTAAGAGAAATTATTCGACATGATGCCCACGGCTGCGTATATCCCCGTGAGGCCCAATGTACAGTTAACCAATTTGATTCCTAGGCCATTTCGTACCTTGTCACAGTGAACGTCAATATGAAAGCCGCTTGAAAAGCAAGGTTCCATAGTGTCCTAGAAAGCAAATTGGGTGACTGTACCTGTACATGTACAAAGTAAAACTTACCTATAACTGGGACTCAGACAGTGCTATACGCACGTGTAAACGCCAAGGGTAACTACCTACATGACGATGTACAAGATTCATACGGTGTATTCTACTCGTCTTAATCACAGAGCATCTTTAAAAGATCAAATCAAGATATCCTAGTTGAGATGTTTATATAGTTTTCATTGGAAGTACTTATAAGGCCTCATTTTCATGATTTTTTCCATAATTTCTTGACCCGTGGTTGAAAGTTAGAGGGGGGGACGCTATTTTTTGGATTTTCGGAGCGAATGTTTACAAGACTGCTGCCTTTATCAAAAAATGGTGTTTGAAGACCCCTATAATTTTTAAAAGACCTATTCAACGACACCCCACACACTAGTGTTGGAACGAAAAAAAAAATTACCCCCACTTTAGGTGTACGAGAGGTACTTACCCAAAAAAAAAATTTTTTAGTTTTAATTTTATCGTTTTGTCGGCGTGATACATACACGTATACTCATACCAAATTTCAGCTTTCTAGTACTAATGATCACGGAGCGGACAGACAGACAGACAGACGGACATGGCGAAACTATAAGGATTCCTAGTTGACTACGAAACACTAAAAAATAGGGTAATATTTCTTCTACGTATATCCCAATTCTACTCGCACGGCGCGCACTTTTATTTCGCTTCGTGCGTGAGCTGTCAGAATGCGACTCGCGTTTTATACCTTTCCCAGTCACTCTTACGCAATCCAGACAAGAACCTTTCAGTTTTCACCCAAACCCGAATCGCAATCTCACGCTCACGGACTTTAGTTTATATTACTCTATTAATAAAAAGATAAACTCACCTCATAGCTACCGTATCGGGACTCGCTTTGCATTGGTGTGATAAACACACTCGCCTTATATACTATGCGGGTACAGTGCGGATGGGAATCGCTCATTCCATTATGACAGGTTGTGACAGCCTTGGCATAATTTACAGCTGTAGTGTAGGTCACACATATGATGGTATGCGTGGTTAATTTAAATAACAGTGTGCGCATGAAAAATAATGTTTCATCACTGACATGACTACAACTAGTGCCCCATGTAACAAAGTCTGCTAAGGCTGTGGACACTGGACAGGCATGTCCACGAAAGCGGATCGGAAAGGATGTCTGTAAAATTGGTCAATCACATTCCTCAGATTTAAATGCTTAAATACACTTCTTTCAGGCTCCACACAAATGCGGCCGGATTCGTTAGTTTTCTTCACTCCGCCTAACGGCCCAGCTCGTCGCTCGCCTAGGTCTAGTCGACTTTACGCGACCAGCGGCGGCGGTGAGCAGCGAGCGG
The DNA here is from genome assembly GCA_905147355.2 of Apotomis turbidana. Taxonomy (NCBI): domain Eukaryota; kingdom Metazoa; phylum Arthropoda; class Insecta; order Lepidoptera; family Tortricidae; genus Apotomis; species Apotomis turbidana. The sequence continues at coordinate 22,439,304 of LR990295.1, read as the reverse complement.
CAGACTTAATCATACCGATGTATGAAGCATGCCATGAGCCGCCGCACGCGCCGCTCTAGCGGGCGAGCAAAGCGCTGCGTCATCATCATCATTTCAGCTATAGGACGTCCACTGCTGGACACAGGCCTCCTCAATAGACTTCCACATGGGCCGGATAGCAGCGACCCGCATACAGCGAGTCCCCGCAACTCTAACCAGGTCGCCCTACACTGCGCTTGCCGGTACGTGGTCTCCACTCGAGAACCTTTCTGCCCCAACGGCCATCGGTCCTTCGAGCGAGCTTTTAAGCGCGTGGCGGGAACAAATGTATCGGCGACTAGGAAAGATGCCACGACTACAGAGCGGTGAGGGCGGCGGTTCGCGCGGTGTACGGGGCATGCATGCCGCCCCGCGCGCCACCCGCCACTAATTGCGGCTCCACACTAGCGAAGTTGACCAAAGTTCGGTGAGGCGAAGTTGGCCGAAGTATGGGTTTCCGCAGTCAACTTTGCGAGTAGTGTGAAGCTACAATAAGACCGAAGCCGTGGCCGGGCCATAAGAGGGGCTCACTGAGCGGCGAAAGTCGCGTTAACAGTCCACTCACAAGCGTGCCGGCTCAGCCTTCCGCTTGCGTTGACACTAACGCCTAGGGCAAGTCGCAGCCAGCGCTAATTCGAGTATACTTTGAGATATCGCCAAAATAAGCGTTGCCTTTTTTAACTGTTATTAAAACGTGATGTTTACGATTCAATAGCACAAAAAAAGTACCTTCTGTAGTATTTTATTCTGTGACTGAGAGTATTGACATATCATTAAGTGGCTGAATCAGTGAGAACCGTGTTTACTGATGATAGCTTTATCTTAAATATGCAGTAAAAAAACATGAGGTGTCCACTGTGATTAAAGAGTGACGCGACGCGTGGTCACTGACCTTTGTACATATATGTTTTTATCATGTTGAATTTTGCGTCTCGGTATTAAATATTTTTTTTGATTAATTAAAAAAGCAAATGTCAAAACTTTTACCAGTTTCAGTTACTCTGAACGTTACGCTCGCTCGGTTGATTAGATTTAGTACACAAAGTCCGTAATAAGTTAATTATTTATTCGAGTCAAAGTTGTTTTGCGGTACCAGTAAGCGACTAGGAAAAGGTATAGTTGTTTATTCAAAGTTTTGCCAAAATAAGTACCTACACTAACTATGAGATATAGCTGTCTAGCACAATTCTAGAGGGCATTGTTTGAGATAGTAATTTAATGGTATAAGGAAAGAACATGACCAGTCACTTTCTTTTTAAAACGTGATTTAATCACAAAGACTATAACTAACCACTCAGCTAAATACACAAAATGTATGTAACTTGTATAAATAGTAAGTTACTCACATTATTACTTTAAAAAGTAGCATATTTTAGTGTATATACATAAAACTTTTACAGTAAAATAATTGAATATTCGTCTATTTCTCCCAAACATTACCATAACAACAATTACAGAACCCCAAGGAGCAAAGAACCTCATCTCGCATCAGATTAATTGGAATAAACAATTAAATTTGCACGATTAGGTACATGTTCATTTCGGCACAATGAACGAAATTACGTTCAAGTATCTTAATCATTTATTGGAATTACCTCGTCTTAGAGTACGCCGCTGAGAGTAGAAAAGACATAAGTCCTACATTTTGTCTGAACAAAATCAACCAGAGCGTCTTTGATTTGAGGATGAATTCGTTGGATGTGAGGCATTTGAATGTACTGCTTACAAATAAATAATGCTAAAGTGTATATGTTGTAGTTACAGCTGTGTTATAAATGAAGTCAGGATTCAATAATCGATTAATCATAATCACACAAATATTACAAATGCGAAAGTTTGTGTGTTTATGTGCATGTCTCTTACTTCTTTACTCTCAAACGGCTGTACCAATTTTGATAAATTTTGGTATGAAAGTAGTTGACACCCTGTATTAACACATAGGTTACTTTTTATCCCGAAAAAATATAGTTTTGCCGTGGGATGAGCGTAACACGGCGCGTCGCAGCTGGTAATGGAATAAAACCCCACTGAACGCAAATAATTCCCACTCTGAGCGCATTTGCAGGAAGAATGAGTTTGGCAGACGGATCCCATCACCACATCTCAATGTTGATAAGAATCTTTCAGGGTTAAGCTTTAGCTTAGAAACTAACTGCTTTGACGAAGCTACTCAAAATGAGTTTTCAACTCGAACACAAAAGCACGCTATCATGCTCGATCCTCCGCCATTTCTAGCCAGCTATGGCCAGCTCTCAGCTCACGTAGACCCACCTCTACCACCTATTCCAACGTTATCATTGGATCCACGTCTACCATATCATTCCAACGAGTAGAGGCGGATCTTAATTGACCGGTTGTGTGACGAGCATCGGTGTGAGCAATAGAACTTCATCCCGCTGATCGACTCAAGTATGCTTTCTTGACTTGTCGACATTCGCCATTCTCAAGACGTGGCCAATCCAGCGTAGATGTGCTTGGTTTCGCCAATAATGTTTGGTTCAGCAACCAGTTCTGCGATCTTCGTATTCTTGCGTATCCTCCTGCTTCCATCTTCCCTCTTTGTAGGTCCCAGGATCTTTTTGAATACCTTTCTCTCTGCAGCTAACAGGTTTGCTCCTCACTGAGGTTCAGCATAAAGTCAGCACCAAGCTTCGAGATAAAAAAAATGAAAATTCTTAAATTCTAGGCATAACAGTCATCAATGAAATAAGCATTTTGCAAAACGTTTGTTGATTAAATTAAGGGAAGATAGGCATAAATGTTTTTCACGAATGAAACTCCAGGGAAGCCCTAGTTGGAAACGAGTTTAAGACGTAGGAAATGTCGAGTTCTCGAGCGACGCGGGTGTGCGGTCTGCGTTTAAGTGTTTCAATTCGTTTACCGTGTTGAATGTAATGGGGAGGTTTGAGGTTTCTGATTTGAACGGATGTACGTGCAAGAATCTGCTTCGTCCCATGATTAGAATTTCTTAATAAATTGGATATTTAACACGCAATTGTGTACTTTTGTGGCGAAATCCTTAGTGGTTACCATTTACAGCGCAAAGATTTTCTTTTTGAAAATGTTTATGTTTTCCTGTTCGAGTGTAGTGCCCCAATTTATGAAAATGTGTCATTTTCCTCTAATTTCACAGATATGATATATAAACAGGGGTTATAGTCGAAATACATTGTCAAAGACATAATATATCGAACGTATTAAATTACGTCTACTTCATATATGTACTACGAATTTACTGCAGCTTGTATATCAAAAACAAAACGCTGGTCAAGTGCGAGTCATACTATACATACCGAGAGTTCCGTATAACTTTGAATGACTATTGCCCAACGAAAAGATAAACTAGATTGAGGGACAAACTTAACTTTGCCGTGAATAAACTTAAGTCCGCATACTATATCGACATAGTTCGGGGTTAGTCTACTAACTGTAAATAAGTTCGCAATCATAGAAATACATATTCATTAAAAGTAACTACAAAACAATTAAGACCTCCCGTGTTTCACCATAAATATCTGCCCAAGAACCTCAACCTATGAACGTTTATATTAAAGACATATTTCATAGAATACTCGTTAAATTCTTCGGTAGACGAAACACATGTTTCATGTATCTCATTACACGAGTCTGGAACTGGAAAATTGTGTAACGTACGATATAAAAGTATAGCTTTACAGCACGAGTGCACAAAAGAATGGCCCACACTAAGTTCCACGTGAGACCGGCGTAAAATTCCACGAAAATTTCCCGGAAATGAAATGCAGGAAAAACCGGCGAAATTATATTTCACGCTCGCTCCTTGCTAATTGAATGATTCTTTTTAGTTTCTCATTAATTTCAGCTTGCAAAGGGAATCCAGTTTTATAAGTTTCTGTTGAGTTTCTGGAAACATTTATTTTTGTGAAATTGTGTTTTCTTCCAAGCGTCGCTGGCCGCATATTTCTCTGATTTCTTGAAATAATTTTTAAAACTTTTAATTACGTTTGCTTGTCAACTTTTCAGTAGGTATATTAAGTTGAAATATTGTACGGTAAATGAGAATTGAAGCTTTCAGTTTCACAAATGATGGCGTTTTTAAGTTAACAATATTATAAACTTAACCTTCGCGAGAACCTCCTCTTTTTGAAGTCGGATAGAGTCATACGTATAAAAATCAAGACTTGATGTTATTAAAACTATTGTGAGACATTTTTGATAATTATAAAAACGGTTTAGACTGACGTAAAAATGGTCACGGCCCGCGGCATGTTTCGAACTCATATGGAGCTATCTGAGCTAAGGGACAGCTATCTGTGCTGCTATGCGACTAAAGGCCCACTCCTTCCTGACAATTTTTACGTGAGTTTAAATCGTTTTTATAATTATTAACCAAGATGTGGCTTAAAAACTGTTTCATTAAAATAGCCCGTGCATTTTACAGTTACTCCGGTGTACGAAACCTATTAGGTACAGTGGTACAGAGTTAAAATCCAAACCTAGAATAGGATAAGATATATCTCATAATATTTCATAACAACTTGATGGATAATTCAGTATTGCATAGTACGACAAAGTTGCCGACATACTTTTGCCATTGGGCTGTAAACAAAACACGTAAAAGTTGGCAAACAACACAAACAAAATAATATCACATTGCACGAATAATAAAATCATTCGGAAGTTATTTTGCGTGTTCTCCGTTTCGGTTTTGGTTTTCCGATTGACTGGCGTTTTATTCGTAAATTGAGCACGTATCCGAATATTTATTAAAAATATTTATTTATTACTTATGAAATGTTTGAAACCATCCGTATCGTACGAATAGAAATGTACCTACACGTAGTTTCAATTAAATGTAGATATCTAGTCGTTATTTATTTCATCTTTATTGCACAAAAGAAGAACAGTATCGTTCAAAAGGCGGACTTAAAGTCATGAGGAGTCTCTACCAGTCAACTATTGGTCAAAATATCAATAGATATATACTTAGATGAATAAATATTCCCATAATATATATCTACAATACATACATATATATACATTTTGAGGGGAAGGCGGTTCCAAAGACGAGACACTCAGACGTAAAAAATTTAGGTATAAAACTTGTTCGGTGATTTGGGATGGAAATGTGATTCGGGAGAGTTCGGGTCTTTGAGAATAGAGTTTTGATTTTAGCGTTTCGTACCCAAAAGGGTGCTAACGGGACTCTATTACTAAGCATCTGCTATCTGTCTGTCTGTCTGTCGCAGGGCTACACCTTTAAGAGCTAAGAAACTTGAAATTTTTGCATGTGTTACGTATTATGGCCCCTAACAAATAGTATAAATTAAAATAGTTAAAAATTGGGCAAGTGCGAGTCCGACTCGCGCATGAAGGGTTCCGTACCATAATCTATAACAAGTTTGTTGTATGGGAGCTCCCCTTAAATATTTATTTTATTTTATTTTCAGTATTAGTTGTTAAAGGGGAAATAGAATTCAATTTTCGCTTCATTTGTAAACATTTAGTTTACGTTAGCAGACGTTACTGCTTTAATACAAATAAGTAATTCGGGTGTAGCACATCGTTACTATCGATTCTCAACAAATTTGAGACGATGGTGCCGACGATAAAGTCTAAATCTTTACGGTAGATGGCGCTACGATGCCACCCTAAGGCATGTCGAAGCAACTGGTTGAAAAATTCAATGGCTCTGACATCTGGTTCGGTGGTCCAATTGGGAGGACGCCCGTGTTGGCCCGGAAAGCCGTTAGAAACGCAGGTTCGAATCCTGTCCGAACCATTAAATTTTTCAATGTTCGCTTCATTTGTAAACATTTAGTAAGAAAATAGTCGTAATATACGTTATTTTTCCCACTCGTGCGAAGACATTTGGACTCGTTTAAACTTTTACAGCCCCTTGGTTGGGCGCAAGAGTTGGACTCGCCCGAATGTTTCCTTATCACCCCTGAGGGGCGGATTAGCGGAAATAATGTGAAAAGTCTTCCAGCCTCTTACGAGTCTTGGTGTAAAAGTGGCCAGGTATAAGCTATTTTGAGGTTAGTTTGAACATTGACGTTGGTTTAAAAATATCCTACCAAAAAAATCAGCTTTCTAGGACATTAGGAAATACCCTAACAATTTTGATGGCCATCAAGTGACGAATTCAGGGTTTTTTAGATATCAACTACTTAAATCTAAAGTATAAAAGCTATGCAATTAAAACTTTACATGGTTAATAAGGCCGCTATTGACAACATATCCCGAGAATTTTGTTTATCTGGTATAATCCAAACCCAAGTTATGAGAATTCAAAAAAACGACGAAGCACTTCGAGAAAAGGTAGGAAATGCCCTTGCGCCGCGTAGCTGGTCTTGGCGGGGGCACTACTGTGGCCCCAGATGCGTAAGAAAGGGTAGTTCCCTAACAGAATTTTCGAATCAGCTACTCTTTAGGGTTCCGTAGTCAACTAGGAACCCTTATAGTTTCGCCATGTCCGTTTGTCTGTCTGTCTGTCCGTCCGCGGCTTAGCTCCGTGATCATTTCATTAGTACTAGAAAGCTGATTTGGTATGAGTATGTGTATTTATCACTCCGACAAAACAGTAAAATAAAAACTAAAAAAAAACTTTTTTTCGGGTACCTCCCGTACACCTAAAGTGGGGGTGATTTTTTTTTCGTTTCAACGCTAGTGTGTGTGGTGTCGTTGAATAGGCCTTTTAAAAATAATAGGGGTCTTCAAACATCATTTTTTATAAAGTCAGCAGTTTTGTAAATATACGCTCTGGAAATCAAAAAAATAGTGTCCCCTCCCTCTAACTTTTCAACCACGGGTCAAAAAATTATGGAAAAATTCATGAAAATGAGGCCTTGTACCTTCAATGAAAACTATATTGAATAAAATCGGTCGAGCCGTTTTTGAGTTATCGCAAAAATTCATAATTTTCTTTAAAATGACGTAAGTGCCGCGCGTTGTCCTTATACTTCGAACATTACACGTTAGTGCCAAACTGTATTAAAACATTTCGCTCAATCTGGCGCGTATAATCGATAACTTCCAGAAGGTAATAAGTAATTACAGTCACTTTGGCGTTTACGACCTTTTTATAGAGCTTGAAATCTTTCTCGTAATTTAAACCTCGACCTTAAAACCGCGTTAAGCCCGTCTATTGTGAAGGATGGGCAACTACGGAACCCTACACTGAGCGTGGCCCAACAAGCTCTTGGCCAGTTTTTTTAAGAGAAATGCTAACTAAGACGTCGCTGCGTGAGGTTTGGCACCGACCTCAAAAGGTGATTCAAATGTAATCTGTACATGAACGGATTATTTTTGACTTTTCAGTTTATTTTAAAGTTGGTTATTTTGTTAATTTTTTTTGGCTTGTGTTTAAACGCCTACCAAATATGTTTAAACGCCTACCAAATATGTTGATAAATTATAGAAATAATCCTTTTGGTTGAGCGAATCCACTTAGCTTTGTACCCGATAAACAATACTCATTATCTGCATTGTTAGCTGTGGCCACAACTACCACTTCAAAATGTAAGGCACTATAAGTGCAAATTACTTTTACACTAAATTAGTCTTTAAGTCAAACGAAATAAGGTTTACTCTTAAACAAAGAGAACAGAGATGTTGGTCACTTCATTGTCATTAAAAGCATCGATAGGAACTTCACTGCTCTTTCACTTACGAAGTGACCAACATCTGTGTTCTCTTTGTTTAAGAGTAAACCTTATTTCGTTTGATTTAAAGACTGATTTACATTTCGAAGTGGCAGCTGTGACCACCGTTAACAATACAGATAATGAGTATTGTTCATCGGGTACAAAGCTAATGGGATTCGCTTAACAAATGGGATTCGGACTATACTTCCAATAAATTCTTAATGCCTGCCAAAACGGATGAATGCTCACCAAATAGTGTATCACAAACTATTCTATAAATAAAGCTAATAATTCTTTTTCTTACATGCTATAAAAATATGTGAACACCGTTAAAGTTAATTTCAGACCAAATAATCTATATTATTTTTAAATGGATGTCACCAATATTTTATATTATTACTTCCATTTTAGTCATTTTTGCTGAGGCAAAAATCTAACTGCTGACCAAAATGGCTTTTATACCCTAAAATTAATAAATAAATATTGAGGTTTCAATTACGGGTAGTATTTAAACGCACATCAAAAACAACCTTTTTCTATGCAAAAATAATCAAAATTTATATCAAAATTCCTGATTTCACAGCAAATATTGCACTCAAAATGTTACTAAATATACTACAATTTATATTTGTGGCGTGCATCTATTTATTTAAAAGTAAAGCATATTTAAGTATAGTATATAGCATAGCTAATAATGACTACCGCACATTATGGAGCGTTTTTTAGGGATATAAAAAAAACTAACCTAACCTAACCCGGCCGAGTCAGATCTACTCTGAAAGGTGATCAGGATTAGATGGTTACCTAGCAGAAACACTAATTTTTTCAAAAAATGAAACGCGGGGCGGGGGTCGGATTGCGGCGTTAAGAAATAAAGGGAAGCAATTGTAATTTTAGATAGACAGTAATATATTTTGACTAAAGGTTAGATAATTTGATTACACTAAAGCAAAATAGACTGCAATTTTTGGTAATAATTTTGATGTTTTATGAAAACAATATTTGGTGAGCAAAAAATCCATTTTGGGAAGCAAAAAGATATACGGACTCAACGTAAAATTATTCTGGTGTAATGTATATCGATTTTGGAATACAAAATGATTTAATTTGGGGAGCACTGTATAGAGTGGGTTTAAATTAAAAGGAGGCAATTCATTTTATTTGGAATTTAGTTTTAGGGTATAAAAGCCATTTTGGTGAGCGTTTAAATTGTTCCCATTTTTTTTTTACTTTTTAGTAATTTAAATACAATAAATAAATAAAATAAATAAATAAATAAATATTAAGGGACAATCATACACAAATCGACCTAGTCCCAAACTAAGCAAAGCTTGTAATATGGGTACTAGACGACGATATACATAATATATAAATACATATATAGATAACATCCATGACCCAAGAACAAATATTTGCCCCGGCCGGGATTCGAACCCGGGACCGTCGACTCAGTAGGCAGGTGTCTACCAACCGAGCCAAACGCGTCGTACAATACAAATATATAGCGGGGTGATCGGGAAGGTCTTGTTTGCATGCATCTCGTTTGAATTATACCTTCAAAATACCTACCCCAAAACATTGCTAGTGCTTATGGCATTTCGAGGTTGCCCTCGATTTCCCTAGGATCCCACCATCAGATCCCGACATGGTGACAATGGGACCACCTAAGGACAATACTCTTTCAAAAAAAAAAAAATTGAGAATCGGTTTACAATTGGCTTAGATATAGGTGAAAAAATAAAAAATAAAAACACATACATACAGTGAAACATAGAACCTCCTTTTTTTGAAGTCGGTTAAACAATAAGAAATATCGCGATAAGCTAATTATGATTAGTTTTGAATATATGTGTACAAAACGCTAGAGTATAAAATTCATACCTCTCCCCTTCGTCTGTGGACAGGCGGCCTAAGGGTAAGTAGTTATACCGTCATTGTTTCTGCCCTTATTTCTGTCATTTTCCAGCATTTTTCCACCCTAGTAACCAACTGCAGAATTAATTTACGCAATCGCAGTACTCAGGTTTACACCCGGATTTTTTTTCCATTTCTGCTTAACAATACCATAATCCCGTGATCGAAATCCCGGATTTGTTAATTTACGGTTCGGGAAATCCGGATTTAAACGGGACTTTTATGCAAGTTCGCAGTGTGGTCTCGCGGTTAATGTGATCGTGAACAAGAGCCGATTTATTATTGACGGCTTTATCAACTGTATGTTGATGTTTCATTTAAATTAATGTTTCATTTGCGTCGGTAATACACAATTTCTGAATCTGCATTCTTGCAATTATTATTGCAAAATAACGACTAAACGAGATTTCCAGAAAATCTTTTTATAAAACACCAAATATGAAAAGTAAAATCATAACCAGGGGCTACAGATATTTAACATATTTAGAACATAATAGATAGTTGTAGGTACTAACTAACTATGGACTTTCAAAATGGTCGACGGTCCCGGGTTCGAATCCCAGCAAGGGCAACTATTTGTGTGATGAACTCGAATATTTTGTACCTGGGTCATGGATGTTATTTGTATTTATGTATGTATATACTGTATAAGTATGTTTATCGTCGTCTATTGCCCATAACACAAGCCTGCTAGAGCTTACTGTGGGACTAGATTGATTTGTGTGAGGTTGTCCGATATTTATTTATTTTATAAAATGGTCTGAAAATAAATCATTTTAAATTATGTTATTTTTATTTATTTATAATGGAATGGACAATTCAAATGACATCTGTCCAAAAACACCTACTTTAGCAAAATGCTTTATTTATCTAAAGTTCTAATTGTTCTGTAATGCTCGTAGATAATGTTAATTTATGTCAGTCAAGCGGACAGATGTATTTATTTATTTATTGCATCCATGGTTTACATTTGGCTGTTACAGTAGTTAATAAGTTTCTCATGGGCCCTGGTAGGGCACAGCAATTCGAAGTCTTAAGTCTAATATAAAATTTAAATTAATTAAATAATTAAATTGCATTTTCAATTGACGCGGTGGTAGCCTAGTGGTTAGGGCATGCGACTTTCAATACGGAGGTCGCGGGTTCGAACCCGGCCCGTACCAATGAGTTTTTCGGAACTTATGTACGGAATGTCATTTGATATTTTACCACTCGCTTTTCGGTGAAGGAAAACATCGTGAGGAAACCGCCTACGCCCAATAAGGCCTTAGTTTCCCCTCTGGGTTGGAAGGTCAGATGGCAGTCGCTTGCGTAAAAACTAGTGCCTACGCCAAATCTTGGGATTTAGGTAGCCGACCCCGATTGAGAATTCATTCTCTACAAAAGGGACAAAGGCTAGGAGGATGATGATGAAATAATTAAATTGCATCTGAATGATAATTGTTAGTTTTTTACTAAGTTAGTTGCATGGTTGTAAGATGACGTTAGCAGTATATTATATTAATCTGTGGTATAACATCTGTCCTTTTCGATATTTATTTTTCCTTGGTGGTTTTCACTTCTTGCTGACTTTAGCATGAGGTATTTCGCCGATGTCGACGTGTAGACACATCACACAAGAGGAGAATGGTCGGTGTAGAATTTTGATTTGCATAACTGTCAAAAATTGTACTTACGCAATTAAGGAATAGCCCCTATGACATAAAATGTAACGTTACACATCCTCACATAATGACGATAAAGACCATACCGATCCGCGCTGCTCAAAAAATAAATAATAATGGTATGGAGGCAATCAAATGTATGAAAAACATTAGACGCGTGATGTTCCCTCCAGCTCCCGCGTCAAGTGTCTTTTATACAGTTTACTGCATTTACGGTGCGTCAGCGTAATTTGAGTAAAAATGGGCTAATTTGTGTAATACATTTTGTGTAACTCAATGGGAAAAATTATAGAATATAGCCTGAAATAAGGCTTGCCATGGTCAGAATAAGCGACTTTACCAATTCACCGAGTTTGATTCAAATCTGAATAAAAAAGAAATTAAGAACAAAATTAAAAATGGTCCTATTGGGACCGTCCGTTAAAAGCGGTAAATATGCCACACGTCACTGCCTTAACGCACTATCGGCGTATTTTGAGCAACGTGCAACGGTTCCGCACCTTATGGTGGCACTTCACTTGGTGTTGCGTGTTCGCGTAGTGTGTTCGCCGTGTTGGTCTAAATATTCGTTTAATGACAAACACCACAAACACGACATCCACACTTGGGATGCCAACAGAGAAAACATCAAATATGCGATGTTTGCAGTTCAAAATCAACACCAATGAGCCATGTGTATACGGTGAATGCAACTGTAACTTTTTCTAGAAATTTCAACTTCAACCTTCAAAAAAAGGCGTACCCCCAACCGAAAGGTAACGCACTTGTGACTCCTCTGGTGTTGCAGGTGTCTATGGGCGACGGTAATCGCTTTCCATCAGGCGATACGTTTGCTTGCTTGCCCATATGACATTAAAAAAATATTGCTCTATGTACGTCCTTAGAATTGAATTGAAATACTCCGCATGTGGAATGGGAGCTTATGTCGAGGTTTTCCCCCGGGGGCTATAGTATGCGGTTATTCAAGAGGGGAGTAAATAGGTTCTTAATTGGTCGGCAATGCGCGAGTGATGCTCCTGGCGTCGCAAGCGGTAACTACTTAACATCAGGCGGGCCGCATAATTGTTTGCCTTCGTCGTAGTATAAAAAGAAGTAAATCCTCCATTCATGGTCGTTATTGGCCAAATAAGGCGTACCTACTCGAACATGCAAAACAAAGTGAAGTGCCACAATTAAAGTGGAATTGCGTCATCACTGTTTTTTCATATTAGACACAACTGCCCACCCACTTAGTCCTTTATTAAATCCCTGAAAGCCCATTGTTTATTTCGCTCACTGTAGCAGAATTGTATGCTCCTATTATTTTTCCATCGGTGCTACGACAGTTGCTATTGGACCGAGTTTTTACATCGAGAGACTGCGAAAACAACTTGTAAATGTGCCTCCACAGCCATTGTTTCAGTGCGATTGTTTTCAGCTTGATCGTAAAAGAGTTTTACGGGACTTTTGTTGGCTGTTCCTCCCTCGGAAAAACTGGGACTCTGGAGATGCTCGATTTAATGGGGATAGCGTTTTGAAGTGAGTTATTTGGTGACTAAGGTTACATTTGGATTTTAGCGATAATAAACATTTCTGTTAAGCTGTTTGTTCCAGGTTTCTAACAACGTACGTTGAAATCCGTTCGGCTGTTTCGGCGTGATGAGAAGGCAAAGGAAACTATGAAACTATGATCAACATATGGCGGCAGACAGGCAGTGCGCAGCGCGCCCATACAAAATAAATAACGATCCTACATCACGCTACTTATTAAGAATTCTTAATAAATCCTTTTAGAATTATGTAATGGTATAGATATCAATAGATGCACGGATTCCTGTGTACTTATACTAATAATCCTGCAAGATGCAATTTAACAACATGTTTAGTTTAATATCCTTCAAAATCACTAACCGTCATGTCCTTTCTCGCAGTCGGATGAAAGTACAAAAGTCCCTACATAAGTGTCTCACATAATTCTGTGTTTGACTTCCACCGACCGCAAATTATACAGCAAATACAGCTGCGGAGATTGAAAAATTATCATAAGCCCTTGAAACAGTAGGGAAAATCAGTCAAGAGCGCTCCGGGGCTGGCGTCTGGAGTTTTTGTGATCCCGTGATAATGGCGTCATCAGAACAGTCTACCTGTTCATACTTTGCTAAAAGTTTTTATTACCAACACGTAGGTATCACTTCTGGACTATTATCTTATCTTAGGGATTGCTGTGATAACATATGCACTAATCGAGACCATTTTTAACCGACTTCAAAAAAAGGAGGGGGTTCTCAGTTCGGTTGTATGTTTTTTTTTTTTTTTTTTTTTTTTTTTTTTTTTTTTTTTTTTTTTTTTTTTAATGTTTGTTACCTCATAACTCCGTCATTTATGAGTCGATTTGGAAATTTTTTTTTAGGTTCATGAATAGACATCTCAAGGTTGGTCCCATAAAATTTTGGTGAAGATCGGATGACGAGATCCATGAGGAATCGAAGGAATTCCTGAAATTTTATAGGCACTCATAATATTTTTAATGTTTTTTCTAAAACTATTTAAGTATTTGCATATGGTAGTCATCATCTTCTCATGCTGAACTGATGATGGAAGGTACAACTCCTTAACAGTTAGGAGTTAGGAGATATTTCAAACGAGATGCATGCCTTCAAGACCTCCCTGATCACCCCGCCATAAGTATTTTATATGAATCACTAAAAAGCGAAAAAAAAAATTTTTAACAAAAAAAAGAACCGACTTCAGTAAAACTAAAAAGCCGAAAATAACCCGTTCAAGTACAGATTACATTTGACTCACCCTTTGAAGTCGGTGCCAAACCTCACGTAAACTTTAATATATAAATATAATAACTGAGTGGTTTGGGATCGATTTCAAAGGGTGAGTCAAATGTAATCTGTACTTGAACGGGTTATTTTCGGCTTTTTAGTTTTACTGAAATCCGTTTTTTTTTTTTGTTAAAAATTTTAAAATCATCGATGACATGTACAGTGACATCATCACCACACTTTCAGAGGCTTCTGTGGCGACGTGTGAATGTAACAGGCGTAGGAGAGGAGGATATATAGCAGGTTGGAATAAATATGTGACTGAAGCACACAGGGAGGCCAGGTTGCAGTTTCAAGTTTGGGTGCTGGCAGGTAAACACAGAAGTGGTAAGTTGTTTGAGCAAATGCAAAATGCTAAGAGGATCTTTAAGTCTAAGTTGAAGTGGTGTCAGGACAGACAGGAACAATTTAAAATGGATAAGCTGGCACTGGCCCACAACAACAAAAGATTTAAAGATTTTTGGAAGGGTACAAGGGACTTGAATGTGAAGCCTGGCCTGCCTGTTAGTGTGGAGGGCAGATCCGAACATGGGGACATAGCCGAACTATTTAAAGAACATTTCTTTGTGAAGTCACTCTTAGAAGCACGTCCTAAACCTGCGGTGATCGATGCTGGAACCATACGGATGGGGCGAGCTACCTACTTCACTGCGAAAGAAATCCAGACGGTCATTAATAAAATGCAGAGAGGTAAATCGCCCGGTTTCGATGGCCTCAGCATCGAGCACTTCAGGTATGCTGGTGCTCACCTACCTCGTGTTTTGGCCATGCTGTATAATTTCTGTTTAGGCCACTCGTATCTTCCCGAGGCTCTCATGAGGACGATTGTTGTGCCAGTGGTTAAGGACAGGACAGGTGACCTATCTAATAGGACGAACTACCGACCTATTTCACTTGCCACTACAGCAGCTAAAATACTTGACAGTATGTTTGACGCAATTCTAGAAAAGCATCTGAGGATACATGACGCTCAATTTGGGTTTAAACCCGGTTTATCCACAGAATGCGCGATACTCAGCGTCAAACATACTGTCAGGTACTACACGGACAGGAAAACCCCAGTTTATGCCTGCTTCCTCGATCTATCGAAGGCGTTTGACCGGGTCGATTATGAGTTGCTATGGCGTAAGCTGGGGGAGACTGGTTTGCCGGTGGAGTGTGTGGCCGTCTTGAGGCACTGGTACAACAATCAGACCAATCAAGTTAAGTGGGCTAATACTCTGTCTAGCGAATATGGGCTGGAATGTGGGGTTAGACAGGGAGGGATCACGTCTCCGAAACTGTTTAACTTGTACATTAATGAGCTTATAGAAGGGCTTAGCAGCATGCATGCTGGTTGCTACGTGGGGAGCACCTGTATTAATAACGTCAGCTACGCCGATGATATGGTGCTGCTCGGCCCTTCTGTTGGGGCCATCGAACAACTGCTGGCTACTTGCGAGGCGTATGCCTGGGCTCATGGGCTTGTGTACAACCCCACTAAAAGTGAGGTCATGGTTTTTACGGCGGGTAAAATCAAGCCCTAACATGTACCGCCAATTTGGCTAAGCGGTAGTCAGTTGTCGGTCGTGAACAGCGTGAAGTACCTGGGGCATGTTATCACGAGTGATTTAAAAGACGATCTGGATATTGAGAGGGAGCGCAGGGCGCTAGCGGTTCGTAGTAATATGATTGCCCGCAGGTTTGCTCGATGTTCGTATGAAGTAAAAATAACGCTTTTTAAAGCCTACACACAATCTTTTTACTCGAGCAGCTTGTGGGTTAGGTATACGAAGCGAGCCTATAGCGCCCTGCGTGTGCAATACAATAATGCTTTTAGAATGCTGTTGGGGCTGCCGAAGTGGTGTAGTGCCTCAGGCATGTTTGCCGAAGCCCGTGTAGACGGATTCCAGGCAATCATGCGCAAAAAGATTGCTTCTCTTTTAGGCAGGGTGAGAGCGAGCGACAACAGCATTCTAAAGGCAATAGCTTGTAGATTTGACTGTCCAATTCTAGCTTTCTGGGTTGGACAGATCAAGAGTGTGGCCGAATTTATTATTTAAAAATTGTATTTTATTGTGTTTTATTAGTTGATAAGTGTTACTAATCTAGTCCTAAGTAAATTGTTACTAACACACTATGGATGTAATTGTCCGAAATAAAGAATTATTATTATTATTATAATATTCTAGATTTGAATTGAAAATCAACTTTTCTATGGAGAGGATCGTCATTTGTTTTGAGTGGGCGCGCGGCGCCATCAGTTTTCATAATTTTCTTTGTCCCATAAACCTTTGAAGTCACATTATTTAAAAAAATATGCATTATTTGGATTATTATCTTTATAAATTTATGAAACATGTAATGTCTCATTTTTTTAATGTGGGTACACGACAATTTTTATTTAAACCATTAATACTAAGATCAAAGCTTAAAGATAAATTGAAAAAGAAGCTACCTGGTGGAAGAGACCGGGAATCGAACCCGGTACCTCTGGATTACCGGTCCAGCGCGTTAACCACTTCGCTACCCTAGCTCCAGGTAGACCTGACGAATTTTTCCTTATGCTTTGTGTGTCGATCTTTGCATTGTTTATTTGAAAGATTCATTCATTCATTATTAATGGGCTAGTTTTATTCATACTTATAACTACAGTATGTTGTACAATTCAACATCACTGTACACCCATACTATAGCCAGCCTCTGATGTTGCACGTGTGTATACGCGATGGTAATAACTTCACTTCAGGTTATGAAAACGGTATTAGTTAATAAATATAGTGAGACTTTATTCCGATAGATGTCGTTATTATCAATAACTTTACTGACTTGTCCTCTCACCGACAATTTAAAGATGGGAACGTGCATACCCAAAAGCTAAAGAATTAATGAAATATTAAATCAAAATATAAATTCCCTTGTTTGTCCCGAAACCCGACCACTTTTTGTAAAGTGTTTAAAGTCAACTCAGGAATTCCGGTCACGTCCCGCCGTGCTGTGCCGGCTTCCCGATTGTTTACGGTTCGCATCCCTTGCAATATTCACGGCGCGTTAGTCATTTGGAATTCGGATACGGTTTTATTGCCGGATCAAAACTGACGTGTAGTGGAAACCGACAGGTGCGAGTCGCTGCTGTCGTTTCGTGGGTTCTTACCGTATAGTCGTTTTGGTGTGATGAGGTCACATTTACAATAGTATTATATGCAATAGTTGTACAAGACGAGTCAAACGACCGAGTGACATAGGTTACGTGAGAAAAGATACCACGAGCGTTTTTTACCTACTTATACAACGTTGCAATGTCTTTATATTAGTTAGTACCTATATAAATGGCAGAAATAGTACTGGAGTAGAAAATGTGTTTAACGTCACCCTAGGCCGTAAGTGGGATTTCCTGCCCGCTATGCGGAGATAAAATCTAATTTTCTGGCCCAAGGCAAGACGCAAAACTTTAAATAAACCATGGGTGGTAATTCGTAAAGCCACAGATTGTATATTTATGACCCACGATCTAACTCCTACGATCTGGAACATTCGCGAATTCACACCTCCCTAGGTATGTTATGTCCGAAATCCCACCGTTCGTTATTCAAAGATGATTGAAAGGATTTGTTCGATAATTTTCACAAATAGTGAGGGAAGTAGTGTCACCCAATGTATGGAACGTGCAAATTTTGGTATCGGATGAATTCACTTGGCACAGATGTAGGGTACGTAAAACTAACCTAATTTAGCCCGGTAGCCATCCACTACCCCCTGGCGGGTAGGAAGGGGGGGCAGTCAAAGTTCTATTTACCCAATGCCACAAGTGTGGTGTCATTTTCTGATAAATCGGGCATGAGGAATTCATTTAGAGACATTAAATGTATAGTTTACTACAAAAAAAGGAAAATAATTACGAACATATCAAAATTGGTATGCAATTTTTTTTATTCTACTATCAGTATCTTTGAAAATCATAACTTTAAAGTAAAAAAATAAATACTACCTTAAAGGATATTTATCTAGCTTATTAAAAATATATGCTTTATTATGTCACATAAGTTGGTTTTATACAAAATAGAATACTTACTTAACTTACGTATATACTGGTAGGTTGCTTAACTTACTTATTGACTGTCGCTAATGGTCTGATGCGTCAATAATAGTTTAAGTACATTTTCCACCACAGTGGCATAATTTAGTACATTCTTATTGCTTTTTTAAACAGTTGCACCTAACACCGCACCGTGACTTGCACTTGCACCGAATTAATTCCCGACAAGCGGTAGCAGCAACTGGTGCAGTAGTCCACATTGGTTTCCAATTATTGGATACCATTTCCCATCCCCAATCTGCCGGACTGGGAAGATTTTGAATTGGCACCATTGCTTGGCCCCATACGTGCACACCCTGGTAAACAGCTCTTAGCAGATGCTGCCGAAAACTGGCTTCCGTCGGCGGAATATTCTCTAGTTGACGGTCTTTTTTTGAGAATAGCTCCCTCCTGCACTCGTTTAACGATGTGCACTGACTTGATCTGAAATATATATCAGGTAAGTGAGTATTTTTGGTAAAATAAAATACAGCTATATATACCTGTCACCTGTGACCAGGTAGATACCATTTAATTTATACTTACTTATCATACATTGTTATGATAAATTTTTGAATAATTTGTTTAGAGTTTTCTACGTCTCCATCAGCGAGCAAATTAAATCCATTGGCTGCTGATGGAAAAGTATTCCATGCTTCATAGGCAGTTTTTTTCCCTCTTCCACTGAATGCCGACACTGTGTCACATCCTGTTAAAGCATGGAATACTGGCAATGCTCTTGCTTTTTCTGGGCCTGAGCGAATCTGGAGTGGCTTTGTTTGCGGCGAAATATCATAAAAGTGTAAGACGATAAACTGGCTTGATTTATAGCTGGCGTACCACGGTAAATAGATACCTAGTTGGGCTTCGTTCGCCTTTTTGCAAAATCTGTATGTATGTCCTTCTGTGACAGGGATGCCTGTAAACCTATGATGGTCCAACGCATGTGAGGGAAGTAGTGTCACCCAATGTATGGAACGTGCAAATTTTGGTATCGGATGAATCCACTTGGCACAGATGTAGTATACGTAAAACTAAGCTAATTTAGCCCGGTAGCCATCCACCACCCCCTGTCGGGTAGGAAGGGGGGGCAGTCAAAGTTACACAGCAGCATATCAGCTTCTATTTACCCAATACCACAAGTGTGGTGTCATTTTCTGATAAATCGGGCATGAGGAATTCATTTTAGAGACATTAATGTTGATTTTCAGACTTTGTACCACATTTTATTTATTTATTTATTTAAACTTTATTGCACAAAAGAAAAACTTAACGTACAAAAGGCGGACTTAATGCCATGAGGCATTCTCTACCAGTCAACCTTAGGGCAAAGCAGAGAAATTGTAGGCGGTGCATCAGACAACATAATTACATATAATTAAAATACTCATATTAGGTACATACATACATATAATATACATATATATAAATAGATACATACATAAATATATACGACGATGAAACAAACCAAGCAGATATACTATGAGACTTCAGTTCTGCCAGCAAAGAAACTTCGCACGGCCCTTTTAAATGCCAACTTACTCGGAGCCTGTTTGATTGTGAGAGGAAGACCGTTCCAGAGGCGAGCCACTTGCAAGGAGAAAGCCCTTTTAGGGGTTGAAGTCTCAAAAACCTGAAACACGTGTTGTCTTATTTATCGTTAGAAATACTCCTGTGAAGTTTCGAATAAAATAGTTTAACAAATCTTGTTTCCCCATACAAACTTTGGACCCACATTTCTCCCCTGTAGGGGGTGAATTTTAAAAAATCCTATCTTAGTGTACCCCTACACCTTATAAGGAACCTACGTGCCAAATTTGAACTCTCTAGAACCAGCGGTTTAGGCTGTGCGTTGATATGTCAGTCAGTCAGTCAGTCAGTCAGTCAGTTTCTTCTTTTATATATTTAGATATTTAACTTAAAATTCAGAATTTTCAAGAGTAGAGTAAAAAAAATTGTAAACCAATTTTGATATGTTTGTCAAAATTTTCCTTTTTTTCTATGAAACTGTACATTAACTGTCTCTAAAATGATTTCCTCATGCCCGATTTATCAGAAAATGACACTACACTTGTGGTATTGGGTAAATAGAAGCTGATATGCTGCTGTGTAACTTTGACTGCCCCCCCTTCCTACCCGCCAGGGGGTGGTGGATGGCTATCGGGCTAAATTAGCTTAGTTTTACGTATACTACATCTGTGCCAAGTGGATTCATCCGATACCAAAATTTGCACGTTGTGACACTACTTCCCTCACTGAAAATATTTTTTTCATAGTAGCGAATTTTCACATCACGTTTTTTCATGATCGCCAATTTTATTATTTGTCTTTCTTCATGTAGCGATTTTTCATGAAGCGATTTATAATATTCGCGTTTATTTTTTTCGGTTATTTTACCAATAGATTATTTTGTCAGTCGCATATATTTTCAGCAGCATTAGGCAACATACGCCTTATGTCGACGGAGCCCTACTTCGTGGGGCTCCTATTTCTGGTCAGTCTGCCCTTCGGGCATCAGGAGTTACCTAACAAACCGAACCTACCTATAAGTAGTACCTATTAATGTGTGATAATGTGGACCCGACAGGATGTAACGATTTCTTAGAATTATGTTTTCGAGTAAAATATCTATTAAACCGCACTATATTATACTCTATATTATCTGATAATATTTGCGAATAATAAAATAAAAACTGGTAAAATAAGCGACTAAAATAAACGCGAACATTATACTTAAACGCTTCATGAAAAATCGCTACATGAAGAAAGAGGAATGATAAAATTGGCGATCATGAAAAAACGCGATGGGAAAATTCGCCGCTATGAAAAAAATTTTTAGTGAAAATTAGCGAACAAACCAACAAAACGCTAATGTATACCTACATATCAGTCATATTTCGGACAAACGTCAATATTAATATAAATAATAAAATTAATATGTCGCTAGTTCTCGATGAGTATTATTAATACCTTCTTCCAGAAAAAGCCAGAACACCTCATCACTTACAAATCCGGGAACCATACCACTCAAATTGACTACTTTTTAGCTAAAAGAGATACTCTTAAATACTTTCGCGATTGCAAAGTTATACCAGGGGAAGCCCTCACAAGTCAGCACAGACTCCTTGTATCCTGTTATATACTCCAGAAATCTCAAAGCATTGAGCAAGACCGAACTCCGAAAATTAAATGGTGCAAACTTAACACCCCGAAAGGAATAAAGTTTATCGAATCCATTGCAGACTATATTCAAGAAGATATGAACAAGGATAAACCAGTAAATGGACGCTGGAATGACTTCGAAATCTTCGGCACTTGGAGTAGCAAAAGGAGGATACAAGGATAAAGAAAACTCTGACTGGTGCGATGACAATTTCAAAGAACTAATCGCAAAAAAAAGAGTGCTGTTTAAAACTTGGCAAGGTACACGGCTAGATACTGATAAAGAGCTCTACTATAAGGCAAAAAAGACAGCAAAACAAGCAGTCGCACAAGCCAAAGCCGCTGCCAACCAAAACATGTATGATAACCTGGAAAATACAGACAGTGATCATGAAATTTATAAAATAGCAAGGCGTAGACAAGTTACCTCACAAGATTTCAAAAATAATAAGTACATAAAGGATGACCAGAATAATCTTTTACTTACAAATACAGACATAAATAATAGATGGCACTCGTACTTTAGTACACTACTAAATGAGGAGTTCCCTAGCCAAAATTTTACACTCTTGCCACCCTCAGC
Source organism: Apotomis turbidana (assembly GCA_905147355.2). Taxonomy (NCBI): domain Eukaryota; kingdom Metazoa; phylum Arthropoda; class Insecta; order Lepidoptera; family Tortricidae; genus Apotomis; species Apotomis turbidana. The sequence goes on along the minus strand of LR990295.1, from coordinate 22,417,471 downwards.
GGGACCTGTTAATTTAGTCACACCTAATGAAGTTAAATTAGCCATCCAAAAAATGAAAAATTGCAAATCACCCGGCCCGGACGGAGTGCCTGCGGATCTCTGGAAGAAGCTCGGTGACACTGGTCTAGTCTGGCTTACCAATCTTTTTAACGACATCAGCGAGTCAAGCAAGATCCCTGACTCTTGGAGGCAAAGCTTTCTCGTCCCGATTTATAAAAACAAGGGCGATGTTCAGTCCTGTTCAAATTATAGAGGAACAACCCTTACCTCTCATACCTTAAAAATATGGGAACAGGTCCTAAAAGTAAAGCTTTTTGAGTTAACCACCATTACACCTAACCAGTTTGGTTTCACCAGGGGTAGAGGAACTACAGATGCCATACAAACACTGAGAATACTGACTGAAAAGTATAGAGCACTGAAGAGAAACCTGTTTATGGTCTTCCTTGACCTAGAAAAGGCCTTCGACAGGGTACCACGTTGACTAGTATGGCAAGCCTTAAGAAGTCAAAATGTGCCCGAGCCCTACGTAGGACTTCTTCAAGACATGTACAATGACGTCAGTACTTCAGTTCGCAGCCCGGCAGGAACCAGCCACCCCATTCCTGTAAAAGTGGGAGTCCAGCAAGGATCAGCTCTCAGCCCCCTCATATTTATCATCGTGTTGGACTACCTCACACCATGGTGAGATACCATGGTGCCTCTTAGGTATATGCCGATGACATAGCCTTGGTTTCGGAGTCAATGGAAGAGCTGCAGCAAACCTTGGATAAGTGGCAAAATGCACTGGAAAGCAATGGCCTAAGAATCAGTAGGACAAAATCGGAGTACATGAGGTTTGTGTTCGGGCAACCCTGCACCTCAACCTTACACATAGATCATGTGCCTGTACCCCTGGTGAACAAATTCAAATACCTCGGCTCAATCTTCGATGAAACAGCTAACTGTGATGCCGATATAACACACAGAGTAAACTCCGGCTGGATAAAATGGCGATCGTTGTCAGGTGTGCTCTGTGACCGTAGGATGCCTGTCAAAACTAAAGGGAAGGTATATAAAACCTGCGTCAGACCCGTTATGCTCTACGGTGCAGAGTGCTGGACAACTAAACGAGAACATGAATCCAAACTCCATGCTTCTGAAATGAAAATGCTTCGATGGGCCGGCGGTGTGACCAAACTGGATAGGATCATAAATGAACACGTCAGAGGGAGCTTTAAAGTCAGAGCTATACCAGACAAACTTCAGGAGAGCCAGCTGCGGTGGTATGGGCACGTGATGCGTCGTGAACAAGACCACCCGGTTAAAATCGCCCTAAACATTGACATAGGAAAACAACCCCGAGGACGCCCGAAAGCTACTTGGTGGAGAAACCTTGAAAAAATATCAAATTTAATTACAGTTGACATAAATGACAGAGCCAAATGGCGTAAACATATTCAGAGGGCCGACCCCAAATGAACTGGGAAGAGGCACGGAGAAAGAAGAAGCTAGTTCTCGATGAGTATGATAAAATATTACTATTAAAAACTAGATGTAGAATTAAAAAATTACGTAATCTCACGTATCAATCTAGGTATGTTTTGCCTAACTATGTAAATGTAGATGGCGTTTCTACCATGGAATACATGCTGCCTAATATTTTAAATGATTTGCTCGAAGACATACATGCGATCATACTTAATGGTACAACATCTTGTAGAAACACCCTAAAGAAAATATTACTTAAGTGCTGACAGCGATGTACGATGATGAGGCACCTGTCTTGCTCGCTCTTACGGGATCCAGATAAGAACATCTCAGTTTTCACCTAAACTCGAATCGCAATCTGCGAGGTATGGACTGTCATCACAAAACAGATAGGTACAGAAATCAATCTACATACAAGCGCGCTCCAGCAAACGCACACATAGACATTGCTCACGGACACGTCAAGCGGATGGCACTCGCGCTCGCACTGGTCTGAACTGGTCCGAGATATCGTATCCGTGAGCAATGATTATGTGTAAGTTTGCTCGAGCGCGCTTGGATGTAGATTGATTTCTGTGCCTATCTGTTTTGTGACTGTCATGCAATGGCATGCAATGTCCTTCCGGTCCTTATTTATGGGGCCGAGACGTGGACACTAACAAAAGCCCTCGTCCACAAATTCCAAGTTGCTCAACGAGCTATGGAGAGGGCTATGCTCGGAGTTTCTCTGAAAGACAAAATCCGGAACCAGGAGATCCGACGGAGAACCAAAGTGACCGACATAGTCCTAAAGATATGCAAGTTGAAGTGCAGTGGGCGGGGCATATTTGTCGTAGAGCCGATGGTCGATGGGGCAGACGAGTTCTAGAGTGGAGACCACGAACGACACGCCCTGTAGGACGGTCTCCCGCCAGGTGGACCGACGACCTAAAAAGAGTGGCGGGAAGCGGTTGGATGTGGAAAGCTGAGGACCGGGTATGGTGGCGCGAACTGGGGAAGGCCTATGTCCAGCAGTGGACGACTCCGGGCTGATGATGATGATGATTTAATGTGAGCGGTACGAGACATTTTGCGTCCCGCGTAACCCCCCAACAGGTTTCTGTTAAACGTCTTAGATGTACTTAAATAAAATTACTTAACTTGAATAAATAAACAAAAAAAAATGTAGACCCAATACTTTTTAAATAAAACATAGGCATAGTAAATGAATTCGCTGAACCCAAAAGCGATCGGCCGACCTTAAAAATAAAACACTTTCAACTTGTATCTTTTATAGACCATTGAAATGCAAATACGAACTAACCTTCTTGATGATTCAAACGCTTTAGTTTATCAGCGATTTGCCTGAAAAACGCCTGTAACCTTTAAATTTGAGCTCTTTTATATTGCTGTTTTGGTTGTTTTTATGGACGCTGCGGCACAAAGGCCCGTTTGATAGTCGGCGGCGCATGTAAAGGCTTTGTTCAATTGTTTATTTGTTCTTGTTGTTTATTTGTTCTTATTGTTTATGTGTTCACGCGTGTCAGACGAGCGCCTGGTAATTTGTGCGTGTTTATTTTGTAATTTGGCCTAAATTGTTAATTGAATTAAGGAAGTGGATGTTTTATTTCGTTAAAGGGTTGTTCAGGAAATTATCCACGGTTTTAAACGTGTTTAGTGACGACTGTTATTTTACTGTCACTGCGAGACAGCCCAACCAGTCTTTGTTTATTTAAACTTTCTTGCACAATACACAATATAAGTACAAATGGCGGATAAAATGCATTAAACATCTTAGCAGTAAACACTGGGTTTAAACAGAAATAATAATATGTACCTAGTCGGTGCAGGGTTATAGGTCATAGGCGAACAATGTGATTTAAATAAATCATGTAACTAAAACTTGCAAATATAATATTATTGATTAGGATAGGTTAGATTTGTTTTATAAGAATCTAAAATAGTTCACAGCTTCAAAGAAAAATGTTTTCTACGAAATGCCTGCGTAATGAAACATTCGACGAAAAATAATTCGGTGAATAGGAGGAACCGATCTGGGAATATAACGAACTCAGATCCTCCTCCTTTTTATGTCATTTAAAAGTAACTTTAGCACCCACAATTTCAACGCAACAAAAGTTTTTCTAGTAAGCCAGTTGAAATCCCTGTTATTATGCCAGTGATTATAATTTTTTCGTCCACAACTGGCGTCCGGAAAAACGGAGGGCATCAATCTGCGGCTAATGTGGTCATTAGCGCTGACGAGGGCGCCCCTACGGCGGTGTAGGTATGTACAGGGGTTTTCTTAAATTTTCGCCACATGGCGAAATTCTGTACCCTGTTGTTTCTAAAATATGAAGCGCTTAATTCCTTGCATACTTTCGTAAGACTTTATAAACTAGACAAATTAAAAATGAAAACAGACAATTTATAGATATGATTTATGTAGATCTAGATAGTCTATTATAAATTATATATAAATCACAGTAAGTGTTGAAATGTAAGATTATTTGTAACATCAAATTAAATAATGATATTTTTTGGGTAATGATAATGAATGTATCTAAGCACTTTATTGTAGACAATCACAGGTTTCACATACAACCATAATAGATTATTGACACAAAGGTCAAGTTCAAAAAAAAATTAAATGCGTAACCTGGTGGAATATGTCTGGAACAGAGGGTACGCATTTAAGTTTTTCTTTGAGCTTTAATTTTTGTATCAATGGTTTAATAAAAAATAAAATGCAGTGTACTCACATACAAAAAAATACATCACGTGTTTCATAAATTTAACCGTAAATATACCTACAAATGAAGCTTATAACGGATTTCTTTCAGTTAACCTGAGCAAAGTTTATTAGTCCTATCATTTCATTTCGTAGGTTTCATTTAACTTTGAAGGATGAACATGAAAAATCGGTGTAGAGACCTTTCTCTTTTTCCGCTTCAAATTCCAGAATATCAGTATCCTATGAACCCTTTTACGAAAATTACGCGGTCCTCAGACAAGTAAGTATTACAAAGAACACAAAGTACGTAGGTATCGCGCCTCAGTTTTGCAATTCCTTTTCTGGGACCTTTTAATTTTGTCGGATTTTCGCAATCTTTGTTAAGGAGCTTTATGGCTTAGGGAAATTCGTTAATTTAAATTCTACCGCTCGTAAATATTGTTTTTTCTGGGTCTTGTCTGGTTCAACCTGAGAAAGAGGTAGAGTCTTACATTATTACTCTTTGCTTACAGTTTCATCAAAGTTCATGTATTGGGCTATAGCTTCTTTATAATGCATATCTGTTGACTCTCTCTTACGGAGGTAAGTTACCTACATACGGATACGCAACACAGCAGCTACAGAATGGAAAAAAATGGATGCACATTAACATGCCTATCCGAGAAACACTGGATCAGCTGCTCCACCATCGTCTTCCATCGAGACACCGGATGGACACACATGGACCGACAGCGACCTTTTTTTTTAATTTATTTAACTTTGAACGATAACATTTAACAATGTAATATTACTCGCCAAACTGTGATGTTTAATGGCGAGAGGTCGCCAAACTGTGAACCTCACATTCTATGACATACAATTTCTGTGGTGTCAATATTGGGAAGACCATGACCACCCACAAAAGGAATTGTTTTCTGACCCAACAGAAAAGCCCACTGGTCTTGATGCTCCATGATCTGTATGGGTGAAACCAAACAGGTTCCGTACAAGACACGGGCGGTCTAATCACCATCTTTTCAAATAAGGGGCTAAAAACCTGTCCAGCTTGCGATCGCGGCGCTCAGGATCAAACTGCTTCATATCGTCGAAAAATGGCCACTATTTCCCTGGCGGCCACAGGAACTCTATAAGCTTTCGCCAGTAGCGGTGGACTGGCTGCATAACTTAAAAACAAATAGACGTCTGATACGGATTCAAGCAGCAGTAGAAGAAGCCGTAGGATATGATGATGAACACTTTTTTCATTTCATCAATCCTGAGATGTTCCTTCGGAACTGTCTTATTACGTAGTTGATAGTTTTGTGAATTAGTACTTAATGCTAATGTAGTACTTATTTAAAATTGTAATTTTTTGACGTGACAACGTCTTAAATTAGGTTGCGGCTCGGAGTCACTCATCAAAAAGTGTAACGCCCGCTCACGTCTGTTACGAGGGCCGGTTGTCCCGCTAAAACTCGAGAACGGCTGAACCGATTTAGCTAATGTTAGTATTGAAATATTCGTGGAAGTCAAGGGAAGGTTTAAACGGTGAGAAAATATTGAATAAATGAGTGGAAAATAATAAAAACGATGATTTTATATTCCCATACAAATACAAACTGTTCGTACTTACCTGTCAAACATATGATGTTTGTTCCGTCGGTTCGGTATTTTTAGAATAATTACATGTAGATCTAGACTAAATAAGGGTTTGGAATCGACAACATACATGCATAATAGTCTGATTATCGCATATTTAGATTTAAAACATGTAAAATAATGACACTATAATGACATTAATGACACATGTGATGGGTGCGTTCAGAAAGTAACACTTAAAATGTTGTTAGGGAAATTGTGAATGGATATGATAAAAATAAATATTCTACCGAGAAAAAGACGTTGTCACGTAAAATCTTCCTTCGCCCGTAAAACCGACTTTACAGGCAACCATTTTTTTTGTAATGTTATCTCACATTCTTTAAGTAGCTTATAGATTTGCATGTTGTGTTTGCCTATCATTGGATAGACACTAGGGTGGGTCATTTTTTTTTTTATATTTCTAACGGGCGCCGTTGAAAAAAGGTGCCATTTAGTGCCATTAGTGGATACATATCGCCCCCTGCCTGCTATACGGCCACATCTCAAAAAAAAAATTTTTTGGATACTTGCAGATTCGTAGTCAGGATAATTTAATTTATGACCTTATTTCGAGAGCCATAAGAAAAAGTGTCCTTAAAAGTCTTTTTTCCACAAGTGGCCTTATGGATCTGACCAAAAATTGACAGTTGACTCCCTGCAAGACAGCCACTTGCCAGTTGTGGCTGTATAATATTTATAATATTTTTTTTGAGTTGCGTCCTATAAGAATAACGTAAATTCTAGTGTTATTACGATGAATCCCTTTAATATAAGCGAAATAAACGTCATTTTGATTGTTTTTCACAACAGTGGGTACCGATAGTACTTATTATTTATTTTGTTTATTCGTATGGCATATTATGTAGGTACAGTCATTCATATTATACAATTATAAGTTCTTCTATTGTACGGTGGGTGCCTCGACTTCAACCGATGAGGCGGCAGGTTTGCGAACTCTACATGGATGGGCAAATTGGGACGATTCACGAATTTTTGTGCTTCGTGGACCAGTGCCTGTTGTCTTCTTAGCTGGGCGGGAGCTGTATGATTCAACACAGGCAGCCAAACCAGAGGAGTAGGTACATTTGATGGTTCCCAATATGCATCGCATGGTTTGGTCTAGCACGTCTATCCGATGCACATGACTGTGGGCTGTTGAGCCAAACTGGCAAGCAGTTCTCTGCCATGGAGTAAACTAGGCTAAGACCGGTAGTGCGTAGCACGTCAGCTGGTGCTCCCCAAGTAGTTCCCCTTAATCTGTGGAGTATGTTATTCCGCGTCTGTAGCTTCTTCCCTAACTTACTAATGTGTGGCGCATAGGTAAGATTGCGGTCTAGAATGACACCCAAGTACTTCGGTGTAGGATTTAATTTAAGCGCCGTCTCTCTGAAGCAGATATTTGGCTCATAATTTGCTTCTTTCTTACAGAAATAGAATGTCGCAACTTCTGTTTTACTAGCATTGGGCTGCAGTATCCATTTTTTAAAGTATTACTCAAAACATTCCAGATCGCAAGGAAGGGCTTTCTTCGAGGGTTTAAATTTGCCATCCTGGTTTGTGAAGGCGATGTCATCCATCAGCATACATAAATTTCCGATTCTCTCTTCTATTTTAAATTTGGCCCAATATTTAAATGTATTTTTATTCTGAGTATAATAAGTAGGGCATCACAAACGAAATACAATAATAAAAAAAAATATTCAAGGCCACTTTTTTTTAGTGCTCCATACATTTGCAACTTTTTTCTGGAGTAATCCGGAGGCAATAAAACGGAAATAAAAAAATAAATAAAAATATGTATCCACTAATGGCACTAAATGGCACCTTTTTTCAACTGTGCCCGTTAGAAATAAAAATAAAATAAAAAAATTACCCACCCTAATAGACACTGGCATTTCATGTACTCATGTTACTCATTGTAATGTCTATGTCTATGTCTATGTCCATATAATGTTGTATCTGTTGGCTTTTAATTAATTAATAAATAAATTCTATTTATCGATACGTCGTTATCAATATATTTAAGTGAATAAATGAAATGAAGATACCACATTAGTCAAGAATCATCAATATAGCTGGAATCAAACATCTAGCACGCGATAACTCTTACGATCGCATTGCCATCCATCACGCTGTCAGATCGCTGAACATTTGAACAAATGCATTCGGAGTGCGGTGGGCATGCGTCCATACTTCAATCAAGTATATCTAAATACTGGGACCTCTAGTGTTTGTAGCGCTGTATATGCGACACTTCTAATCTCTGTGTAAAGTGTCACTACAATATGTATATTTTAGCGATGTGATTCGAAACGAAGTAACCGGTTTGATATTTTTTATTATACGACGATGGCAAACAATCATGCGGGCCGCCTGATGTTAAACAGTTACCGCCGCCTATGATTTAGAATTAGATTTATTTATTTCATCATATAAAATGTCAATGACGACGCGTTTGGCTCGATTTGTAGACACCTGCCTACTGAGTCGGCGGTCCCGGGTTCGAATCCCGGCCGGGGCAAATATTTGTTCTTGGGTCATGGATGTTATCTATATATGTATTTATATATTATGTATATCGTCGTCTAAGTACCCATAGTACAAGCTTTGCTTAGTTTGGGACTAGGTCGATTTGTGTAAGATTTTCCCTTAATATTTATTTATATAATTTTTATTTTTTAATATAAATTAAGTCAATTTACATGCACTTATTACTACGACCAACGTTGTTTTTAACCTACATAAATGATCTGATTAATCTTGCTGGACATGGGGGTAGTGTGGTCTCATACGCTGATGACACAGCAATCGTCTTCAATGACAGTTCTTGGGAAGCAGTTTTTGACAAGGCAGAGAAAGGCTTAGGCTTGATCTCTATTTGGCTTAACCAAAATCTCCTAACACTAAATGCCTCAAAAACAAATTACTTATGCTTTTCAAAGTATGAGAGCACGCAACCTCCCTCGAATCTTAATATAAAATTGCATAACTGTAAACAACTAGATATTTGTGTAAACTGCAACTGTACAACTATTGGTAAGGTGTCTTCGACGAAGTACCTTGGAATAATTTTAGACCAAAGACTCTCGTGGTACGAGCATGTGGAACATCTAAATGGTCGCATTAGAAAATTAATCTGGATCTTCAAAATTCTGAAAAACGTAGCATCACATCAACTCCTCAAGCAACTCTACTCCGCATTAGCTCAGTCAATTATGTCTTACTGCATACCTGTCTGGGGCGGAGCCTCCAAAACAAAATTCCTGGAAGTCGAGAGAGCCCAGAGATGTTTGCTCAAGGTTATCTTCTCAAAACCATACATGTATCCTACCACTCAGCTTTACAGAGCCTGTGAGTTACTTTCTATGAGACAGCTCTATATCGTAAATACTATTGCAAGGTTACACAAAAGTCTCACTTACCAGCCATCAAACGTTACCCGTCGGAGAAAAGACAAAGTTGCCCCTTTACCTACATGTAAATCTACATTTGCTACGCGTCAGTTTGCCTCCCAATCAGCATACCTATACAACTTTGTAAATAGCAAAATTAGCATATATCCACTACAGTTCCATGCATGTAAAAAAGCAGTAATAACATGGATAAAAGAATTAAGCTATGACGAGACTGAACTACTCCTGTCTCGATTAAAGTAAATAGATACTCGTATACATATTATTCACATACACAAAGACATGCACGCACGGACATATATATGTAATAAATGCTACATACTCTATTCTGCATTTACGAGTATGAATCTACAAAATTTCATTAAACTAAAAATTATAGTCATGTTTCTTTAGGCATATAATTAGTTTTAGTTCGTTAGTTTTAGTTTTAATGGTTTGTCACCAATTCTTGTCATGGAAGAGCGGTGTCTCCTGACACAAGCATAATTAAATGCTTAGTAGGAGGCTCCAACCTTGTCTATTTGTGAAACATTTACCTGAACCATAATAAACATTTTTCATTTTCATTTTCATTTTTCACTTATACCACACCTCGGACAATGGCGATCAAATGTATGAAAGAAACGCGTTGCTCCGCACACAGTCTAAGCTCGTGTAGGTGAACGCGTACCATCAGGCGGGGCGCACTCCGCGATTAACGTTTCCCGCTACAAGTAAATGCCGGTGGCCTCATGCATGGTGCCTATTCAGTGGCTGCCACGCACTGTCTCGGAACGCACGTCACACGAAATTCGTGCGCACGCTCTTCCGATTTATGTACGTCGCAAGTGAACGTTCCTCATTCATCTGTTGATACCAGTGTTATATTATAATATAAAATGTTTAAATGAGTAAAAAGACAGCGAAAAGATATTGTATCGCAGCGGGTCGTAGGAACAATGATCGAAATTGGAATCACGCGTTTTTCGTTCTCCCAACACGTCCGAAGGATGCCGATAGGTAAGAAAATTAACATAATATATAATAAGTAGTTACTGAATAATAATAAAAAACATATTGCAGGTGTATCTACTTCCATATTTAACACTGGTTACTCAGATCAATTTTAATTGTTAAGTACTTATGTAACTTTGAATTGATTATTTGCTGATATTTGGCAATTTAAATTCTAGTAAAATATATAAGTATGTCTACTACTAAATCAACAATCATAGAGGTTTTTATAATAATATTTGATATCAAGTTTGTAAAATTACTTGTAAGTAATGAATAAACGATTGAGTGATAGTTTGATAGGTGAGTATATAAAATATATAAATAAAGAGTTAAAAGAAATGTATTGGAAGAGATCACTAATAGGGATAAGTTCGCCTTTATACATGTTTTATTTGTAACTAGCGACCCGTCCCGGCTTCGCACGGTGCGTCCGTGCGTATTTTTAAAGATCTAAGCATACCTACATAGGGGCAGACAGACAGACAGCAGGAAACGACTTTGTTTTATACTAGGTGTATAGTGATGAATATATATGAACAAATAAATAAATATCGGACAACTAAGCAAAAACAAAATGAAGCTCAAGAATTTAATTGCATGTTAAGGTAACGCATTCGTTGCATTATTTTATTATATTATACGTATTAAAATGTTTAAAAATAAAGCTAAAATGTTTTGCGGCCTGGTGGTGGATTCAATTCGTCGAAATTCTGTGATTGATTATTTTATAGTTAAATAATGAAATAATAAATATGTATAATGTATGAAGAATATAAACATATTACTCTCTATATTGAATGCAAGAAATAAATGGGAAATACATTTTTATTTTTAGTCGTTGACAGCCCTCGCTCTCGGCGACGCGGCAAGCGAGCCAATTCATTTTTACCGTTGGCACGCAGCTTTAACGTTCCGTTTGGCTTGCGCTGGGGACGACGACTTTAGAAGGGCCATAAATCATATTTTTTCGGCTAAAAAAAGCGGCTTTTGTAAAGATCAAAGTAGTGTGCCTTCTGTACTTGTACTATTATCTATTCTGTGGTACCATGCTTGTGTGAGTGAGATAAGACATGCTAGGGTTGCCGCCATTTTGAACGCACGTGAGTCGGGAACACAATGTGCAGCAATATGAGATGACCTTGTAATAGCGGCGTCGAATTAATTTTGTGTGCTTATAATTAAACTAATGTTAAACTACGATTTCTAATTCCGCCCGCGTTCAAATTCGATAACCTCAATGACTAAAAACTCATTGCGCGAATTAGGAAGAAATAAGAGTCATATTACACTGTAAGGTGGGTATCTAAGCTCGATTTATACAAAGTTTCCTATTTTGAATCAGTATAAACTTAGTAACTAAATTTTTGTAAGGAAATTCAGGCCACCAAAATATTACGTAAGTTGAAAACATGATTTTTTGTTCATATATATATTGTGTTGTTTTCAGTGTGATCTGATAGGTTTAGGTCGAAAACGGATAGGTAGGGCAAAAAAAAATACTAAACATAAGTCCCTATTGTAAGTTGGTTTTCTACTAAAACATTTAAAACACTTTGAAAATAACTGGGTATGTACTTTGATTCATCCAATGGGAATCTGTAGAACTTTCTTTTATTTTTGTTGTTTATAGAGCTTAAACCACGGTACACAGCACAACACACGCCCATTACAAAAGTATTTGTTTAATATTTGAATATTGTACGTGGCCTCCGCTCTGCGCACCGCAAGAACTATTATATTAATCTGTGGCACCGCGTCGTCGCGTCCAGGTTGCCAGCCGGTAACTGCGAGGTAACCGAGCGCGGGTGGGCGGCACTTTCGGTGGGAGGCAGGGAGTGTCCATACTGTACGTTAGTACTCTTTATTATACTGTGCTTATACTATGATCGTCACATACATTAATACTAAGAGATAAAATAATGATAATAAAAACAGCGAAATTAATTACAAAACAGAAAATCATTGCATGTCAAAATGTTAAACACACTAAGATAAAAATGTCAAAGAAGCTCCATAAAGGCCATATATCGCTCACTGAGAACCAAAACGTCACTAAGCAAAAAACACGTTTTTTTGGGTACAGAGGTTTGAAATTTTAAAAAACTACAAACGCTTATAACTGCTATATTTTGTAATATAATTAATGTTTTTTATTGTTCTTGTTAGCTATGTGACCTGGCTTGTCACTTGTGACAAAAAAAACTATGTTTTTTTTTCAATTAATTACATACTTAGATATTAAAGTTTAAAATAAAAGTAATGTCACTTTTCCAGTTATTTTTGCTTAATGACGCTATTCCAGGTACGATATTAAGCAATACCGTCATTAAGAATAAAGTGTCACTTTTCAGTCAATAAAGCATAAAATACACTATGGCTTGAAATTAAATCTTAATATTCCTGCTACATGAAAAGTCAAAACAGACATGTTTCGGATACATACGTTTTTCCTGTAAAAAAATGAAGTTATTTACCGCATAGGTACTTTAATGTCAAACCGTCCTTAAACAAAAAATGACCATGTTCTGTACAGAATAATCCTTGAACTCGGTCGGCATCCTTGGCACTAATGCGAAAGTGACAGTGTTCCAGTGACGCTCGCGTTCATCCCCGCTATTTGCCATAGTGACATTAGCGCCATCTCGCGCTTAATAATTTTACTAGAGCGATAGGAGTTTTTGTATTGTATTCTTTACCATCAGATTGGCTAGATGGCGCTGACAGCTCAAAAACTCAATTTTTCGGATAGTGACGTTTTGGTTCTCAGTGAGCGATATATGACCATACATATGAACGCTTGTAACGCCAGGAGTATCACACTCACATTGCTGACCCTTTAAGAACCTATTGAACTCTTGAAGAACCGCATACTGTAGCCCCCGGCGAAAACATTGGCAGGGAACTCATACCACATGCGGAGCGTTTGCTATTTATCGAAACATCGTTATGGATAAATAAATGAAATTAAGATATCACATTAGACAAGAATCACCAATAAAGCTCGAATCAAACATCCAGCACGCAATAACTCTTCCGATCGCATTGCTATCCATCACACTGTCGGATCGCTGAACATTTGAACGGCGGACGGTGCTGTCTCATCCATGCGTCCATACATCAATTAAATATTCGTTTAAGGCTTTAATAATAAATCTGAATACTGAACCTCTAGTGTAAGAAACGCTGTCTATGCGATATTTCTAATTTCTGTCAATATTTTAGCCATGTGACGAATGAATCGAGTCGAACTAGCCGGTTTGATATTTTCATAAATATACTCTGTTTTGATATGTGTTAAACTCGACAAGGCAAGTTATATCGTTGAAGTGGAATGGACAGGCGAGACCAAGCAGTAGCCATATTGAACCAAAGCGCCTTCAGAATGTCAAGTTCTCACACTGTCAACAACCCTGTTAAGTTAGTTGCATCGCCCACAATTTATCTGCTTTGCCCGAAGGTTGACCGGTAGAGAATGTCTCTTATTAAGTCCACCTTTTGTATGAAAGAGTTTTCTTTTGTGCAATAAAGATTAAATAAATAAATAAACAACACAAGTGGTCAAAACCAGATGTAGTCAAAATCAGAAGTGGTCACCGATCGTCGAAAGGACTCTATTAGTCCAATCGTTTAAATTTTAGGCCATCATTACTTGCCATACAACATCATATCCAATCATAAAACGAGTACTGTCTCAAAATAAAAGACCACAGAATTTTATTTTCTTTTTTTGTTTTTCGCAAAAGCCGCCTGAGATTTATTGGTTTTTGTGCAAAATGCCACGTCAGTTGGTGGTGGTAACACCACCGACCGAGGAGTACGCACCGCTAAGACTAACTGAACGCGCGTGTTTTTCCGCAAACAAAAGGAGGAAGGTGGAGTAGAATCACTCGATGCACGGTGGCACGTGGGCTATTAGCACGGCTCATTTACTGTCCTTGTTATCACCGCTTCGTACAAAAAACCATCAGTTCATCCTCAGAATGAATACGCCTAGAAATCTAGTCAGTCAACGCTCGAAAGTGAAGCCAATTTTCTTGTAGACACTGGGTTAAGTTTCGTCCGTGTACACATCTGTTACAATGTCAAGCAACACATCTCTATGATTGGTTCGTAGACACGCACACATAACCAAAAGCAGCTTCATCTTTCGCAAATCTGTTGTAATAGGCGTATTTAAATAAATAAATATCAGACAACCACAAACTGATCGATCTAGTAGGTACAAAATTAAGCTCAAGAAGGTTTGTGTTATGGGTACTAGACGACGATATACATACTTATACCGGGTGTGGCCTGTAACAGGAGCAATAAATTAAAACATAGATTCTTCGCTTGAAACTAAACAACATTTGTTAAGCAACTTCTGAAAATAACGTGTATTAAATGATATTTTGCAGAATAATGTTTAGACAAAGAAGCAATGTATTATGAAATGTCCGATATTAGTACAGTGACAGCTATGTCAATGCTCAGGGAATGTCAACGTTGGACAACGTACATTGAAAATACTATTTAATTTGTTTGAGTTAGTAAAATTCTGAAAACTGGCATTTTTTAATATTGCTGAAAAAATTGAAGAGTAGTATCTATATTTCAATTCATTGCTCCTATTACAGGCCACACCCTGTATAGATAAGTATGTACTTAAATACATAGAACAACCATGACTAAAGCACAAATATTCGAGTTCATCACACAAATATTTAGTAGGAAGTAGGCAGGTGCTTAGAAACTGCGCCAACCGCGTCATCAAATTTTTTCGTTTCAAACCGTCGTATTAATTCGTCGTCGACCAACATCAAGCTAGCAATGACTCGGTCATTCATCATGGTGTCAGGAATCGCCTGACAAACGCAATCAAAGTCCGGGGAACATACGTTGTCTAATGGCAAATCCATATTTCATGCATAATTCGATCGGTTTGTTCGAAAATGTTAACGGTTACGCCATTAAAGCTTAGATCAGTCCTTCTCATCTGTCATACATCTCAGAATGAAAGATGACAGAAGATTCTCTTTTGATAGGTATCAGCATGAGCCACCTGACAACAGTGAGAGTTGTTTTATTGGCTGTTTGTGTAAAATAAGACTCAATAGGTCGTGGTGTGTGGTGATGCGACCGAACGACGTTTGTGCCGTGACTACCTACGAACGCGTGCTGTTTTGCCGGACAAAATCGGAAGGTGGAGTCAAGTATTCAAATATTCGCTGATGGACGCATCAGCGAACATCCTCCGAACCATTAGGTTCAGAGGTAGGAATGTTAGTCCGGCTATTAAGCCGGGCTATTATTAGGTTGTGAGCCCGTCTTGCCACCATTGACAGAAAGCATCGATCATGCCCAAATCAACTATATAATGCTTGCAATATAATGAGACTAAATTTTCTGCAAACTGAAGGGTGTCGCTACAATCTGACGACGCGGTTGGCTCAGTTTGTAGAGACCTGCCTACTGAGCCAGCGGTCCCGGGTTCGAATCCCGGCCAGAGCAAATATTTGGGTGATGAACTCGGATATTTGTGCTTGGGTCATGGTTGTTCTATGTATTTAAGTATATATTTATCTATATAAGTATGTATATCGTCGTCTAGCACCCATAACACAAGCCTTCTTGGGGTGCGTAACGATGGCTATAACAACTTTTGATATAATTTCAGTCGGTATAACGCTCATTTGATATAATGATTGAATGATATAACAACACTTAATATATCAACATTTGATATAATTATTGTTTCATATACTGATCATTTTATCGAATAACATTTAATATAACATTCTTTAAGTGTAATGCATATTTCGTCTAATGAATTTATGGTATAACGTTTATTTTATCTAACGTTCAAATGGCATAACGTATAGGGTATAGAGAAATAGGGGGGCGGGGGACGGAGCCCCCATAGGGGGGCTCGGGGGGCGAAGCCCCCCGCATTAAAAACAAACTTAAACCGAAAGTTCAATCAGAAACGTAGGTTAGGTTAGGTTAGGATAGAAAAAAAAAGGAAAAAAGGGGAAAAAAAGGAAAAAGTGGCAAAAAAAAAATGGTAAGGTACGAGCACTACACAAAACGAAAGAAAACTTTGAGTTAGGTAAATAAAACGCAATTCGCACACAGTAATTAATACATTTTTCATTAAGCTTAAGTAAACAAATCATCATACGTTATACCAAATGTTGTTATACCATATGAAATTATACCAAATGAACATTATACCATATGAAATTATAGGTACCATATTAAATTATACCAAATGTTGTTATACCTAATGAACATTATACCAAATGATGGTTATAGGAAATAAGTGTTACACCAAATGATAAGTATACGAAATAAAAATAGATATTTTGAAATTATACCAAACGTTTATTATATCAAATGAGTCATTATACCAAATGTTGTTATACCAAATGTTGTTATATCAAACATACTTATACCATTTATTTTTATATCGATCATTACACACCCGCCTTCTTGAGGTTAATTTTGGGACTAGATCGATTTGTGTGAGGTTATCTGATATTTATTTATTTATTAATCTTTACACACAGAGCGCTCAAACGCATACAATCGTATGAAATTTCAGCACGACAGTCGTAATTAAAAACCGGCCAAGTGCGAGTCTGACTCACGCACCGAGGGTTCCGTAAAAATACTTAATCTCATCTTAACTGGCTGGGTTAAGTTAAGGTTGCACATGGTACATATGGCACCGGTTGCAAATGCGGTACAAAGTTAACGCAACCGATCACGTTTGTTGTATGGGTGCCTCCTTAAATATTGATTTTATTCTGTTTTTTCGCGGCAACAGAAATACATCATCTGTGAAAATTTCAACTGTCTAGGTAGACAGTCTCTCAGTCAGACCGTGATAGGTATCACGATTCATGAGATACAGCCTAGTGACAGACGGACAGACGAACGGACAGCGGAAGCTTAATAATAGGGTTCCGTTTTTACCTTTTAGGTACGGAACCCTAAAAACAAAATCTGTCCATAAATGACTCGAGTTCTGAGCTACATAATGACGCGTCGGCTTAAGAACCTCTACTTTCGAAGTCGGCTGAAAGGGTCCGAGCCTGTTTTGATACTTTTGATGTGTCGCTCTCTGCCTGTTTGCGAGTCCTTTAGCCCAGCGCCCCGGAATGGAATTATGTACTTGTGCCTATTGTGTAATAGAATCTTCGCATTATGCCGACTAAGGCTTTTAAGGTTTTAGGGTTGCGCTCGCTGAACCGTAGTGCAAACAGAGTAGTATAAATACGTAACTACCTAAAAACATACGTGTGTATTTTCTTGAATATGGCTAGGTAAAAATATCCTATAACCATCTTTGGATTACCACCTATGGCGCTGTATGTTTAATACAATTTAAGATACATAATTAAATACGATAGCAACGCCTCGCCTGTGTGTAAAGTAATCAAATCATACATTTTCTGTGAGACTTAGCTTCCAAATGCAAACATTTAAGACATAAATCAATTCAAACAAGTGAGATATAAATTGCAACAGTATTATTTCTTTATGTGTTCAATTTAGAAAAAAGAGAGCGGTGGTAGCCTAGTGGTTAGGGCATGCGACTTTCAATCCGGAGGTCGCGGGTTCGAACCCGGCCCGTACCAATGAGTTTTTCGGAACTTATGTACGGAATGTCATTTGATATTTACCACTCGCTTTTCGGTGAAGGAAAACATCGTGAGGAAACCACCTAAGCCCAATAAGGCCTAGTTTCCCCTCTGGGTTGGAAGCTCAGATGGCAGTCGCTTTCGTAAAAACTAGTGCCTACGCCACATCTTGGGATTTAGGTAGCCGACCCCGATTGAGAATTCATTCTCAAAAAATGGGACAAAGGCTAGGAGGATGGATGGTGTTCAATTTAGAAAAACTTTAATGTTGCCTGAAATAAAAATAAAGCAGCACTCTTTCACGCAAGTGCGTACAATAGAAATAAATTGGATAATACCCGAAATCAATATAAAAACTCTTTTAATGTTTCAAAGGAACAAAACCAATAAAATATCAAATTGCTTCCGACATTTTATTCGCCGACCCAGCGAATTTCGAGATTAATCTTGATAAGGCCTCTCGACCTGAGGCGGACTTAGCAGATATATGGATAATACCTAACTTCTTGACATTGCCTTTTGCTGATTCGGGTAAATTTTGTATCGTTATTCCGAGGTTGGAACATTTTAATAACACTTAGATAATATTAATAATAAATATTAAGGGACAATCTTACACAAATCGCCCTATTCCCAAATTAAGCAATGCTTGTACTATTGGTATGTAGTGTAAACGGATATGAGTGAGGACAAGTCTCCGAAGACGATGTCGAGGACAGGGTCAAGTGGAGAAGCAAAATAAGCCCCCACCACCATGTGGGATAATAACTAGGAAGGGAGAGATTTATTTATTAATTACTAGCTGCACCGCGCGGTGTTACCCGCTCATCCCACAGGAACACTACTTTCAGGGTGTCAGCTACCTTCATACCAAAACTTATCGAAATTAGTCCAGCCGTTTGAGCGTGAAGAAGTAACAAACATACACATAAACACACTCGCAAACTTTCACCTTTATAACATTATTAGTGTGATACCTGAGAAGGTACTGTCGACAAAGTAGCCAGAAACCGCTAGTAAGCACTTGTTGCTGCGCAGCGAAATCGTGGAGTGAGCTGCACATGACATAAGATACGAAGTTTAATCGGAACGCGCAACAGGAGCTTCTGGAAGCCCATTATATGAGCTTTTAAGCTTAAAGCAGATGCTTCAATATAACCGCTAATGAACAGAAGTGGCGTGGAGTCGGCTTCAAATTGGCTTTATCTCGATGGTGGAGCTCCCGAGCTTTCTGTGCCGCTAACAAGCTATAGCTGGGATGCTTTTAACGCCTCGTATGTGATGTCTAAATTTTCATATTTAAATTGAGACTAAATTGTAATTTAACGTAAGGTTCTAATGTTGACGGATGCGTGACTAAGCAAACAGGAGTTAAGGTTAAAGCTAAATTAAAATTCTTGACAAGAAATACTTGAGTGTGACACGTGCAATATGTGTGACTGCCTACATAGACTATTTCGAGTATTTGTACATTTGCGGCAATGAACAGCCTTGCATCATACTTATGTAAATTATTATTATCTCCTTTATTTATTTTATAGCTTAGATTAGGTTTTTTACAATAAATTTATATAAAAAGTAAAATACAATAAAGAAGTTACAAAATATAAATACATTATAAAAAACCTAACCTAGGGTGCCGCCGGCAGCGGGGCAGGGCCCAGGCTACCGGTGGTTAGGGCTGCAGAGAGAGGAACCTCCTGACAATGCGCGCCGTGTCCAGGAGTACCGCCTTCTGTATCTGACCCTTGATCCAGCCATCTAGCGAGAGTCTCTTAATATGTTATTATTATTATTATTATTATTATTGTGATATCCCATGATGTCCCACTGCTGGGCAAAAGCCTCCCCACTCTTCTTCAATTGTTCCCGGTTTTGGGCTATTTCTGGCCATTTCTTTATAAAGGAGTCTAGCTCCCGCCATCGCCGATGAGGTCTGCCACGTCTCCGTTTCTGGCTGCTGGGCTTCCACTCTGTAGCGACCTTGGCCCACAGCTCATTCGGCATTCGACAAACGTGACCAGCCCAGTGCCCCTTCAACTTGGCCGCTTTCTGAGCTACGTCGACTATCTGAGTCTTGGAGCGCAGCGTGGTGTTCCGGATGCGATCCTTTAATTTTACAGCTAATATGCTGCGTTTCATGGCGCCAGCGAGATCCCGACTTATGTAAAAGCAGCAACAGTAGCGAGCAGACTTATGTAAAAGAAAAATTAATCGTATTCATCATTATATCAGCCGATATCGTCCACTGCTGGACAAAGTCCTTCCCCTGTTATATTATATATGATGTGGGTACTTATGAATGTCGGGTAGGTGTAGACGGCATGCAAGAAAATAAATCAGTCTCTGATCAGCTGGTGGTTTCATTGCACATACAACATCCCCAAAGTACTCAACAACGATCGGTCTTGCACCGCCCTCGCGTTATTCTAACCTGGTTGTCGGTCCACTTTGTTGGGGCTTTCCCACGCTGCGTCGTCCATTAAAAAAAAACGCTTTTATAATTAACTAGATACATAGGTAAAGTAAGGATGGCTGTAGCAGGGACACATCATGTAGAATAACGGCTAGAGAGGGAGCGAGAACTTACTTCTATTGTCGCAATACTTTTTCTTTTTAATGTTTAAAGGTTAAAAAGGCTGAAAACAGACGTCGATTACAATTCACCCGCTAATAAATACAGGCAGCTCGAGCTCCTTTAAATTGCGTTTCATCCCGATGAGGCGGAACGCTTCCGAGCTCTCAGTAATAAGCTACGGTTATGTCGAGAACCTTTTAACCTAAGAATGGAAAAAATTAAATTGTTTATTTTTATTAAAGCAGTATCGTCTGCTAACGTAAACTAAATGTTTACAAATGAAGCGAAAATTGTAAATTGAAAAATTTAATGAAGAAATTTGATGATTGATTTTTTCAATTTTCGCTTCATTTGTAAACATTTAATTAAATTGTTATTAATAGTAAAATATAGAATCCTACTACAGTGGGACTGGCTGTCTGATCCAATATAAAGTTACTTATAGTTTATACAGGTTGTTTACATTTTTTCTTCTTTCCATAATTAGCAATCAGCCAATCTCCTTTAGAGCCATATCAGGTCAAGAGTTAGTTTCAACGTCCAAGTCCAATATTCAGCTTTTTAACCTTTTTACAATGCAATTCCTTGTACAATGTAGTAAGCATGTTAGGTCGTTTAGTGTGATTTCGAAGTCTGTGTGTTCGTAAATATTTTATAGGAAGAAATTATGAAATATCTTCATACTATGCCAGCACCTCTTGTAAAACTAGTCGTGCGATAAATATTGCCATTTTCTTTCTTCACAATCGCACAGTAGCAAGAAAAAAAGAGACTTTTTATTTTTATTTTGTAGAAGGCTAATGATGCTGAGTTTCGCAATAAGATATGCAAGCCCTGTAGAGGTCAGCATTAAAGACAGGATGTGACGAAAGTGGTTACATAATATACCGAGTGTTACCTGTAATAGAAACAGTAAATTAAAACATAGAACCATAAAACAAAACAGGCAATTTCTGAAAATAACTTGTATCAAGAGATATTTTGTAAAATAATGTTTATTCAAAGAAGCAATTAGTTCTAGTGATATTAGTAGAGTGACAGCTATGTCAATGCTAAAGGAATGTCAATGTTGGACGGCGTACATTGATAATACTATTTAATTTGTTAGAAAATTATTAACTTCCGAATGCTGCCATTTGCTAAAAGTGGCTAAGCAAAATGTTGTTCGGTTTGGAGAGAAGAATCTATGCTTAAAACTGTATTGCAGCTATTACAGGCAACACCCATATTTAGAATACAACAAAACGCGAAGCATAAAACCACATAACTATAATATTAGTTGGAAACAATATCCCACACTAAAACATAAATTAAACGGAGAAGCTTATTTTTTTTATAATTATTTTTTTAGACTTGATTTTAAATTAAATTATGCTAATTACTGAAATACCTGGGTAACTGTAAAATACTAATGTATATGTGTAGTTCACGAGTCTGCTTGAAGCGAAATTCTTGTAAAATGTAAATTTTTCGTAGAATTTAAACCCCGCAAAAGGACGTTAACTTATCTTTTAATGAATACTAAATTTCTAGTTAGTCATATCTGAGACTCAATTTAGTTTTACGAGACCTTGTTTAAGTTGAGGATAATTTAGACAATTCAGACATTAATAGTTAAAAGTTACTTTAATGGTTACATTAAAGGTGCGAGATTAAATTCAAATACTCCGACAAGTAATTAATTTTTTTAGCCGCATCCACTATCTAAAAGGATTCACACTAATTTTCAAATAATTCCGATGGCATCTAAAGGCCCTTTAAATGTAGCAATTATTGTATAGCAACGAGTATGTAACAACTATCAACGAGTATTACTATGTTGCGCAAAAGATCTTGAAATCTCATAAAATTTTCATTATCGTCAATACTGCCAGAGATTAAGTGTAAAATGTTATATAATCATGTCTAAGTTGTGTTTTCAAAAATGGCCTAAATTTACGTAATTAATACCATATTGGCCACCCAAAAGCACCAAATACAATAACGATCAATCTCCGAACAAAAGTGAAATTCTTAATTAAATGGAATTCTTATTAAAACCTCGAGACTACTTAGGACGCTTTATCGGTCATAATTCCAGTCAAAATGGTAATTACCTAGTTAATTAAACACCAGAGGCTTAATAATGGGCGCCACGATTTTTAGGGCGCAACTTAAAATTGTTACCTTGATTTATGGACCGGATTAAGATTACAATTTATCTTATGATTAGCTTTAGAAAGGATATTGAAATAACTTAGCAAACACGCAAATTATGTGTAAAACATTTTATATTAAAATCAAGAACTGACTTTGACAAGGCGCAGCCATAGACTAATACACCACAATCCTCGCCACTAAAACAGAAATAAGTGAACAATAATTGCCACAGTTACCATTAAATTAAAGAAACAAATCCTCTCCTTAATACACAAAATTAACATCTATACACAGGATTCTTATTCCTGGTACAACGCGGCTCAGGACGGTTCAACACAGGTGACTGATGAGCTGCAGGTACACCTAAATTCGGTTCGGCCCCACTCCTGTCCATAACGGCAGCTGAAGATGCAGGCAAAACGAGTGCTGGCTGTGTCGGAACAACGCTTGCAACATCACGCTTAGGCGCAACACCCGGTACCAACTCCGTCGCAGGTGTTGGTGACTCAGAATTAGACGGATAAGATAATAAGCTCCTCCTCGGTCTTAACTGGTCAATATGCCTATGAGCTACCCCACTATTACCAGACACCACCGTATAATCTGTACTCCCCAAACGCCCAGTAACAACTCCTGGAAGCCATTTATCACCACTATTATATTGTCTTATCCACACATTTTCACCCACATTAACCGATCTCTCACAACCTCCTGCCTTTTGGACCATTCTCTCCTGCTCCATCCACACCCTGGCCTGTGCTTTAAAACGTCCAAACCTGTACGCAGCTTGCGACCCATCAGTATCTGTGCAGGGCTTTCGCCAGTAGTACAGTGAGGCGTGTTTCTATAATGTAACAAAAACGTTTGTATAGCAATCATAACACTAACTCCCTGTCTAACAGCTTTTTTTACTACTCTTTTAATAGTTTTCACGGCGTTTTCTGCTGCACCATTCGAAGCCGGATGATATGGAGCCGCAAACACGTGTTGAATATGGTTACCAGAAGTATACTCAGCGAACTCACGGCTCGTGAAAGGTGGTCCATTGTCAGAAACTATCTGCTTAGGGAACCCAAAACGAGAGAATACTTCATCACACGTCTTGCACTTAACCTCTATCTCTTCATCCATACCAGGCCACCAAACATAGCTACGGGCCATAGCTTTAGTTTTTACTATGCCCATATGAGGTTCATGCAACATTTCCAAAACCAAACGTCTACAAGATTGTGGCACAGCAACCCGGTGACCCCACATAACACATCCCCGTTCCACGTACAGCTCCTGACTCCTATTAAAGAAGGGCTGTAAAGTTCTAATATCATTAGTCGAAGGCCACCCATCACAGACGTAACTCAATACCCTACTTATAATCGGATCCTTAACCGTTTCACGCCTGATAACCTCGCTGTCCATCGCCAAAGCATCTTGAACATAATGCAAATAAGTATGCTCCGGTATAGACGGTTCACACTCTCTATCGCACACCAAAAGCAGTCTAGACAAACCGTCTGCAATGTTGGCTTTGGTGTTAATGTACTCGATATCATACGAAAATGCGGACAGTATCAATGCCCACCTTTGCATACGGCTTGCAGCCATTACAGGAATTCCAGCCTTTGGGCCAAACAGACTTACTAAGAGGCTTGTGGTCAGTCCTCAAAGTGAAGTGACGGCCATACAAATACTGACTAAATTTTTTTAAGCAAAATATAATAGCTAAGGCCTCTTTATCGATCTGCGAATATTTTTTTTCCGCACAGCTAAGAGCCCGCGACGCATATGCTATAGGACGCTCGCCACGAACACTAGGCTGCGTGAGCACACCAGCCACCCCCCGCGCGCTCGCGTCGCACGTCAATACCAAAGGCTTGTCTTGATCATAATGTGCCAGTACCTTAGACCCCGATAAACGATGCTTAATGTCTTTAAAAGCCCTTTCACATTCCCTTGACCAATTCCAAACAACGCCTTTTTTCAACAAATCGTACAAAGGACTTAAGATAGAACTCATGTCCTTAACAAACTTTGCATAAAAGTTAACCATACCCAAAAAGGATCTCAGTTCTGTAACATTTTTAGGAGTGGGCACTTTTACCATCGCCTCAATTTTAGTAGGGTCCGTAGCTATACCATCCTTGGATACCACGAAGCCAAGATAATTTACGTGGTATGCAGAACTCCTTTATACTCCCAACCGACATTTTACTCGTCGCCAATGAAATAACTTAGCAAACACGCAAATTATGTGTAAAACATTTTATATTAAAATCAAAAACTGACTTTGACAAGGCGCAGCCATAGACTAATACACCACAGATATAATTATTTTCGAAGGTAATTTTCAATATGAAGATAATTTTAATGTTATTAAAACTATCGTGAGACATCTTTACTAATTATAAAAACGGTATAAACTCACGTAAAAATTGTCAGGAACGGCCCGACATGTTTCGAACTCATTTGGATCTCTTCATCAGGGGTAGCTATCCGTGCTGCTACGCGACTTTCGACCCACTACACTTTTAATCGCTCTTCTTGCCGCCCTCTGCGCACGCGCAGATAGCGCGGCGCGGGGAGGGCAGGGCTCTTGCGCTGTCACTACTGGACTGTCTGTCACTGCATTTTCACTATTACCCACTGATACCACGCACACTTGACTTATTGTATCAACGACATTGTCTGAACGCGAGATGTTTTTTAACGCCGGAATCACAGGTTTCCATGCTGGAGGTAGAGCCCAACCACCGTCTCGGTTGAAATTCGGGCGCCGTCCAATTTCGATAGCTTCACGTATCTTCCGTTGTACACAGCGTTTCTCACGAACCAACAACCGTGCCTTATCGAAACGTACGAAATGGGACGCACCGGCCTCGACAACATGCTCCGCAACAGCGGAGTCTCTCGTATCCAATTTTCTGACACTGCGTATATGTTCAGACAATCTTGTAGAAACATTACGTCCCGTCTCTCCTATGTATGCCTTGCCACACTCACACGGTATTTCATACACCCCAGGGGTTCCAAATGGATCTCTATCTTTAGGAGACCGTAGCAACTGCCTCATCTTAGTCAAAGGACGGAACCAGGTTGTAATGCTATATCTACGGCGTAAAATGTGTCCGATAGTATCCGTCACACCTTTGATATAAGGTAAGTACGCAGGCGCTCTCTCTACAGTCTGCAGGCGTTGTGCTGTACTTCTTTTCCTTACGATATTCTTTTCCTTATTGCCTGTTTTGCTTTGAACGTTAGTAAATATAGTTTGTATTTTAATGTGGAGTTCGCGTTTGATTCCTACACGCATATAGATAAGAAACCCACATTTGGTGACCCGAGAGTGTAAACGAACAGCGGGAAGTGTTTATCGCGTTATAGCTATGGCTAGCGGGAATAGTAGCGGCGCGGGCGCGACGCCGGCGCAGCCCCGAGCGGGCGATGACTTTGCAGATGCACAAGATGGCGCGGTGACCGTTAATCGCGTAGCCATGCGGTTGCCGCCATTTTGGCCGGACGACCCAGAAGTCTGGTTTGGACAAGCAGAGGCGCAGTTCCACGTGTCAGGTATTAAGGACGAAGCCACGAAATTTTATTGCGTCGTAGCGCAATTGGATCACAGGTACGCCAAAGAAATTAAAAGTATTATTAAAAATCCCCCAGCGACTGACAAGTACTTAAAGCTTAAGGCTGAGTTAACTAAATACCTGTGTGTTTCTCGTCAGCAACAGATTACCCAGGTACTTTCTAACGAGGAACTTGGGGATCGAAAGCCCTCGCAATTTCTGCACCATTTACAAAATTTAGCTGACGGCGGAGTCAACGACGAGTTTATGAAAACCATGTGGATGAAGAGGTTACCAACCCATGTTCAACCTATTTTGATTTCTCAGGTTTCTGCTAGTTTAGATGAGCTTGCAGATCTCGCCGACAGAATTTGCGAGGCCACGTCACCGTCGCCGCCATTACAT
The DNA here is from genome assembly GCA_905147355.2 of Apotomis turbidana. Lineage (NCBI taxonomy): Eukaryota > Metazoa > Arthropoda > Insecta > Lepidoptera > Tortricidae > Apotomis > Apotomis turbidana. The sequence continues at coordinate 22,390,949 of LR990295.1, read as the reverse complement.
GTTGCGGCCGCGACGTCCGACTTTGGCAGCCTGTTGAGACGCATCGATGACCTGACACGTGTGCAATGCGAGATGGCGAAGCAGATCGCGCAGCTGTCCATCCACCAAGGTCGAGGACGCTCATCATCCCGTCGAGGCAGCAACACAAGATCGAGGAGCAGGGGTCGGAGCCGAAGCAGAACTGAAGGTATGTGCTGGTATCATTCTATATTTGGTGAAAAGGCGAAGAAATGCACAACCCCCTGCAACTACTCGTCGGGAAATGCGAGCGGCTCTCAGTAGATGCGGCGACTGATTGCTACGCCACGAGCCGCCTGTTCATAACTGATAAAAGGTCTAAAATGCAGTTTCTAATCGATACCGGTTCCGACCTCTGCGTGGTGCCACGTGGGAGCTGGCCAGATGGCAAACCGACTGAGTACACCCTCACCGCTGCCAACGGCACTCCCATTCGGACGTATGGTACCGTCACGCTACACCTGGATTTAGGCCTGCGGCGGGACTTCGTGTGGAACTTCGTGGTGGCTAATGTAGACAAACCGATCATCGGAGCAGATTTCATCGCACATTATGGTTTGCTTGTGGACTGTAAGAACGGTGGACTGTTAGACAGCCTTACCACTCTCTCTGCAGCAGCAACACGGATGAAATGCGAGGTTCCCAGCGTCAAGACGATTTCCGGCGACAGCGAGTACCACACCCTGCTTTCTAAATACTCGCAACTTACCAAACCGTCTGGCGTCACACGTCAGGTGAAGCATAATACTGTCCATTTTATTCGTACCTCACCTGGACCTCCAGTATTTTCCAGACCGCGTCGCCTGGCCCCCGACAGGCTGAAGGTGGCCAAGGAGCAGTTCGAGGAAATGGTCAGAGACGGCACTGCTCGCCGTTCTGATTCGCCTTGGGCTTCCGCGCTGCATCTCGCTCCGAAGAAAGACGGTTGGAGACCTTGCGGGGACTACCGCGCGCTCAACGCACGAACTATCCCGGACAGGTACCCAATTAGGCATATCGAGGACTACGCGCATAGATTGGCAGGTTGCAGCATTTTCTCCAAAATCGACTTGGTTAAGGCGTATAACCAGATACCAGTTTTCAAGGAAGACATTAGCAAGACAGCGATAACCACGCCCTTCGGATTATACGAGTTCCCCTTTATGTCATTTGGTTTAAGGAACGCGGCCCAGACATTTCAGCGTTTCCTGGACGAAGTACTGCGCGACATGGACTGCTGTTATTCTTATATCGATGACATTTTGGTATATTCCAGAAACCACAGCGAACACCTGGAGCACTTGGAGCAAGTTTTCAAGCGTCTGGCAGAGTACGGCCTGCTCATCAACGAGGGGAAATGCGAGTTCAGTCAGCGCGAGGTAACCTTCTTGGGTTTCCACGTATCGGAGCAAGGTACGCGACCCCTTAATACCAAAATCGAAGCCATCCGAGACTTTCCTCCTCCGAAAACCGTGAGTGGCCTGCGTAGATTCCTGGGCATATTATTTTTTTACAGGCATTTCATCCCACACGCTGCAGAGGAACAAGCACCACTTCACGACCTACTGGCTGGACCGAAGGTCAAGGGTTCGCAACCTATCAGCTGGACTCCCGAACTTCTACAAGTTTTCGCCAACTGCAAAGCAAGTATCGTTCGTTGTACTCTTCTATCTCACCCTGTGATGAATGCACCACTCGCTCTCGTGACCGATGCGTTAAGCTCGTCCCTGGGCGCGGTGCTGCAGCAGCTCGTCGACGAGGAATGGCAGCCACTTTTTTCTCGAAGAAGATGAACAAGGCACAGTGTCGTTACAGTGCTTACGACAGAGAGTTACTCGCGGTATATGAGAGCGTCAAGCATTTCAGGTTTATGGTTGAGGGCAGACACTTTGTGATTTACACCGACCATAAACCTATCACGTTCGCTTTCCAGCAGAGAGACCGCCACTGCTCACCTCGCCAGCTAAATCATCTTGACTTTATCTCGCAATTTACCACAGACATCAAACATATATCTGGTAAGGACAATGTCACCGCGGATGCCCTTTCTCGTATCGAGGCCATTTCGAAGCCCCCGGACCAGGAGACGCTGGCCCGTATGCAGAAGTCGGATCCTGAGATGCAAGAGCTACTGGACCCTAATAACTCCTCTATTATTCTCAAGGAAGTTCAAGTACCAGGCGCCCTCATCACGCTGTTCTGCGACGTATCTCAGTCCAGGCCGAGACCTTACGTACCACGTGAGTTACGACGGCAAATATTTGATGCCATACATTGTTTGAGCCATCCAGGTGTGAAGACAACAACCAAGCTGGTCACGGAGAGATACATTTGGCCCAATGTACGGAAGGATTGCCGTGCGTGGACCCAAGCCTGTAATGCGTGCCAGAGTTCAAAGGTGCAGCGTCACACTTCTTCCCCAGTCAGCCAGTTCCCGTTGACCAGCGAGAGGTTCAGTCACGTGCACATCGACCTAATTGGACCTCTTCCTCCTTCACATGACTACCGATACTGTTTTACAGCTGTAGACAGATTCACACGCTGGCCCGAGGTACTGCCACTTCACGACATAACTGCTGAGTCGGTCGCAAAGGCACTGTGTGAAACATGGGTTTCGAGGTTCGGTTGCCCGCAGGTAATAACGACTGACCAAGGACGCCAATTTAATTCGCAACTTTTTCAGGCGTTGACGCGCCTCTACGGCGTGCATCTGCGCCACACAACGGCGTATCATCCAGCAGCTAACGGCATGGTGGAGCGCCTTCAGCGCACCCTCAATGCCGCCATCATGGCCCACGACGCGAAGAGCTGGTCTGACGTGCTTCCCGTCGTGCTGCTGGGACTCCGGACAGCATGGAAAGCCGACCTGAGATGCTCGGCTGCGGAGTTGGTATATGGTGAGCCACTGCGGATCCCGGGTGAGTTTTTCCACTGTAACACACCCACACGATAACGTGCTGCAGCCACCTGACTTTGTGTCACGGCTTAGAGAGCACATTACTCGTATTAAACCGCAGCCAGCATCTCACCACACCTCAAAACCAATTTTTGTACACGAGGATCTCAAAACAGCACAATATGTTTTTCTCCGCAAAGATGCCGTTCGACGGTCCTTAGAGAAACCATATACTGGCCCCCACAAAGTACTCTCAAGAACCGATAAGACTGTCACAATAGAGTCGAATAGAGGACCTGTGACCGTCTCTATAGACAGAGTAAAGCCAGCATTTATGTTGTCAGACCAGCGAGACACAAGTCAGCAAGCGGCTGATACTACTCCTGCCGCTAAGCAGGAAGTCCCTGTGAAAAGAACACGTTCCGGACGAGTTGTAAAATTCCCTGATTTCTTTTCCTCAGATGGACCTTGATTCTCCCGAGGGGGTGATGTGGCGCGTCACTAGTCCGTGCGCACATCACTAGACCGAAACCCGTCCAGGCGACAGCGGGCTGCGGGCGCGCGCGCGGGCGGCGCCGCCGCAGACCTGTCCCCAGAGCGCTACACGGAGCGCCAGAGAGCACCCGATCGCCTTCGACGCCGCACCTGTGCCACTCTGCCCCGCCGCTTGCGCTTACGCTTACGCGTCGATATTCTTTTCCTTATTGCCTGTTTTGCTTTGAACGTTAGTAAATATAGTTTGTATTTTATATGTGGAGTTCGCGTTTGATTCCTACACGCATATAGATAAGAAACCCACACTTTCTATTTTAAACCGACTTCAAAAAAAGGAGGAGGGTTCTCAATTCGACTGTATATTTTTTTTATGTTTCTTACCCCAGAAATTTCGACTGGGTGAACCGATTTTGATGATTCCTTTTTTATTTGGAAACTGGTACTTCCCGCGTGTGGTTCCATTTAAATTTAACAGTTCTGACAAAGACATCCATAAGAAAATCATATAAGTGTTATTGTAGGTATGTTCCATTTCGCTCATAGAAGTCGGTTATTTTTTTGTGAAGAAAGTGATTATATTTAAATAACTAAAAAGCAAAACAAAATATTTTACCAAAAAAGAACCGACTTCAAAAAAACTTAAAAGCCAAAAATAACCCGATCATGTACAGGTTACTTTTTAATCGCCTTTTGAAGCCGGTTATTTTTTTGTGAAAAAGTGGTTATATTTGAATCACAAAAAAGAACCGAATTAAAAAAAAAAAACTGAAAAGCCAGACGAGCGTAATTTCGGTCGCGCCATAAGTACATCATGTCACGTGAAATGAAATTAAATGAAATAATTTATTCAGTAATTAGGGACAAGGGCACTTTTACAAGTCAGATTGTGAATCTACCGGCATTTCGTAAGAAAAGACCGCTGTTGAGAAGAAAGCCAAAAGAAACTCAACAGTAAGTAAATTTTTTTCGTAAATAATACTTAAAACTATTATATCACATTAGTGTTATAACTAATTATTACATGCGTACACGTAAAGGAGATATTATATAGATACTCTAAATCAATGTTAGGTAGGAATATTATCACGTCACACTAAGTATGGCGCGACCGAAATTACGCGACGCAAATTACGCTCTGGCTTCACGCTTAGGATGACACCGGACTTCACCCACGGTCCGGCCACGGCTTGTCGTAGCGGCGAGCGACGCAGCGTGGGAACAAACAGAGCGACAACCGCGCGCGCCGGTTCGTGGCGTGCTTCATGTATCGCTATGATTTTGTTATCGCTTGCCGCTGACGGCGCGAAGTCATGTAGTCCAGTAAAATTAGAGTGAAATAGAAAGTTGACCTTTGACAATTCTAGAATCTTCGAATTTCGGCGTGTGGATAAATGATGACATTTGAAAGCTATTTTAGAAAACGTATGCTTATGCATTCGGTACGATTAAAATTTTCCCAATAGTTACTTTTATGAAAAAAGATGTTACGTAATTTTAGATGGTAATAATTCGGTACATAAAACTATGTAAACATGATTAACAGCAGTTTAGAATTTTTCAGGTATGTGAAAATATGAGTTAATACAATGAATGTTCCTAATACATATATTTTTACAAAAGAAACACTGCACCGGTGTACCTACGGAGTTATTACACGGATTAAAACTGGAAACTGTTGACTCCAATTCGCCAGGAATAAACATAAAAAGCGTTAGATATTATCTTCTTACTTTTTAAATTTAGCTCTCAGTCAACATTAATAATGCACTGGAACAAAAATCAAACACTTTAAAATCACTAAGCTTTACAGAATAACTCTCGGATTGTGTACAAACAATATGTACAAGATTCTTCATGTATAATTATAACACAAAAGTAGTATAGGCGGCATCAGTTAGATACTCTTATTCAGAATGTATTATTAAATGTGACGTATGCGATGTGCAATTGACTTTTCTGAAAAATCACAGAATAGATAATAGTTGGTAAAATGATCAAAGGCTAAAACGGTTTTTGTACTGGACTAGTGGTCGGGCCGATAGAGCGGCAACGTAGTGCTTCATTAATACAACGTGTATATATTTGATACAACCGCAACTTGTAGCCAGAAGTAGTTTTTAGTGCTATAATCTGATATTTATAACAATTATTCATTTTGCGTTAACGCCATAGCGTAATAGTATTTTAATGTGAATATCGGCTCCATAGCTCTCCATTAGTCCTACCGTGCGAACGAAAGTCCTACCCCTTGTTATTAGGTACTATATAGTGACAGTTGTGACATCGCAATGTTGTGTTAACAAACGAATACATTGCGTGCTGAAATTATTTTATATTAATTAAAAAATTGATTATTTTTTAATAATTTACGGATCAATATATTAATAAGTGCCTATACTAAGACCCCGTAAAGTTTGCGGTTATATCAAATTAACACGCTGTATATCGCGACGATTTTCCCAAGCAGCAAACAAGCGCTTATAGGTACAACCTTTATTCAGCTTAAATTAGCAGTACTGTATAAGGGTTGTTTAAGCGCTTCTGCAGCTTGTTTTGCTACTTGGGTTGCTTTTACCGCTCACCGCTGGTCGCACGAGGTCTTGGCCCGGCCATTACATATTCTACGATACGGTACGATATTTCCAGCCACTTTATCGGGCCGCAGTAGTTTGTGGCGGGTCCTGAATGCATGCTGATTGCGAATTTGCGACTAGTTCTATTCGAAGCTGACGCCGCGCATACCATATTATTAAATGGGATCGAAGAAAGCGCTTGAACGCCTGTAAATATTATCATAGGTATAAACGTAAATTTGAAGATATCCATTTTTTATATTCAATGTTGCTCGGTCACTTATAAGGAATGTATGAGGATCGCGAGATTATTGGTTATAATTTTTTATTCCCGATTAAACGAAATTGTAAGCGCCTTATACTGTTTTTGTAATAGTAGAGACAATTATTTGTTGAATCTTTAACCTAAGTCCATAATAATTAACCGGTTAAGAATATCGGTTTCTCGTCATTAACAGGAAATACCACTGCTTATTTTTTCATACAAAACGAGGATTCGTTCTGGTCTTTTTTCTCCTCCAATTTTCAAATCGCCTCCGATTTTTGCGTTTCTTAAGAGGCCTTATTCCTGTCATAAATAGTTTTTTTTCATATTATGGCAAATATATTTATAATTTCAACATACTAACAATACTTTCCCCCGAGTTCTAGGTAGTAACATAGCTATTTCATGCTTTCATTTCGTGTAGTCCAAAATTAATTGAAAAATCTAATTTTCCGCGTGAATTTTGACAATTTCGAGTAGTTTTTGAAACAAAAATTATCAACGAAAAATTCAAACTGTAGGGCTCAAATATATACCAATAAATCCCACTAGCCCTGTTCTAGGTAGTAACATTAATAATATGTTAAGAAACATGTTTGATCATAGAGAAAAATGACGAAAATAATCAGTATTTTAAAAGGAATAAGGCCTCTTAATTATGAAATTTAGTTTTGACCAAAACTCCGCCGTAAACAGCCGCCTAGTACGGAAATTCTATAATCATTTGTGTACTAGGCAGTAAGTAAAGTAGGAACCGCAAACGACAGTACTTAAGGAGTTATTTCAATAATAAGATCAACCGGTTACAAGCCCTGGTAACACGTACGTAACATACTAGGTTCAAACATTTTTTACTGTTACTTATTACTCTTATTTAATTGGGTTAATCAACTTTTTTCTGTTGCTTGTTGCCATGGTGATGTCCCCTGGGCTACTCTTTAAAACTACGATTTTCGGCGGCAATATTCAACAAAAATGTTGTAGCAGCTATACGTCCATTCTTATTTAGAATATCTCTTATTATTAATTATGAACACTTTTCTAAAAAGTTTAATCACCGTTGTCTCCTGGGTGACGGGACAGAATAACAACAAGATAAAGTTGATCCACCCAATTGTTCTATTCAGAGTTTTACACTCACGTAAATTGTAATTGTTAGGAACGGCCCGACATGTCTCAAACTCGTCCGGAGCTCATCATCAGGGACTGCTACCCGTACACCGGCACGGCAACTTTGTCACCGCTAAACCGCTTAGTTATAATAATTAAATATGTCTCACGAAAGTTTTCATAAGATTATGACTCTTATTGTTTAAAAAGAACCCCAACTTCAATCATCATCATCATCATCATTATACTAGCATCAGATAGACGTCCACTGCTGGACAAAGGCCTTCCCCAAAGTTCCCCACAACGATCGATCTTGCGCCGCCCTTATCCAATTTCTGCCCGCTATCCGAACCAGGTCGTCGATCCATCTTGTTCGGGGCCTTCCCACGCTGCGTCTTCCGGACTTCAATAGTTTTGTAAAATTTCTCTGTGAAAATCAGAGCCCATCAGTATAGTTGCATCTTCATTATATAATTAAAGTCCTCAATAATTTCAGTTATTTGAATGCTATGATGAAAGCGTACATTTTCATGTTTTAACACGGATGCCTGACATAGCGGGCGAATAATTATGCACCCAGAAATTCGCCATTATTGGACGAAATGCACCGAGTTTGAATTTCGAATGCAGGGTGTAGACATGCTGATTCGTAGGCAACAAAGTAGTTGAAACAATTATTAGAATATAATAAAATAGAATATCTTTCATTTGACAAACATAAGGTACAAGGTAGTTTTTATGCGAAAGTTCTCTATGCCTTGCCAGTAGGTGTGCTTTATTCGACCCTAATATAAATTAAAAAAAGTAAATAAATTTAAATAAAAATAATTTCAGCAGGAAATCCGTCAAACAATACTAATAGTGCTTACTCAAATTTAAAACAATTAAATTTAACTACTAACTTATTATTTTTAAAATGCAAAATAAATTCCTTATTTTACATTCTTTAGGTTGTTTATACGTTAGATAGTCATCAGCAAAATTTCCCATTTTTGATTTAAAAGTAAGTATAATAAGAATTGTTAAAATCAAACTTACCATTGAATATTAAAAAGAAAATCTTGGACTCGTGCATATTACCATTTCTCTCTTATGGATCCCAAACATGGATATTTAACACCTATACAAGAAACAAACTTAACACATGTCAGAGAAGTATGGAACGGAGTATTCTCAACATAAATCTAAAGGATAAAAAGAGAGCTACAGAAGTAAGAGGAATAACGAACGTCATTGATGCTCTACAATATTGTAAAAAATTAAAATGGCGATGGGCCGGTCATATAGCACGAATTAACGAAAATAAATGGGCTAAAATTATTACGGCATGGCCTGGACCACCTGGAAAACGAAAAAGAGGGAGACCGATAGAGAGATGGTCAGATGAAATCTCCAAAATAGCGGGACAAGACTGGATGAACACAGCCGTTAACAGGGAAAAATGGAAGGACTTGGAGGAGGCCAGTACTCGAGGAGAGCTCCTTAATATTTTATATTTAAGTGTATTAATATTTAAGTGTATTACAAAATTTATATTAATAAAAATCAAATGTTTCCCGATCACAATTGTAATTATCTCGTTTTTAAATACAAAATTATTATTATCATTTTTTTTATATGCAAATGAAATTGAAATTATTTTAATGTTATGCATGTGAAATAACTTAATTGATTGATATTTAGGAATAAATGGTTTTTTTATTTATTTATTTATTTTATAATAATAATGTAATATATTATCATTCCTATTTCACTTTATTCTGTTATTTTGTATTGTTTTATGTAATACTAATTATGTTATTATTATGGAATTAATATGGATTAAGTAATGCAATTAATATTTACCTAATATATCGCGTTCAAACATTTCCAGACGAACACTTGCAGACTGAGCACATTGGAAATAAACATACACCCCAGGCCAAAAGTATGGAAGCAAAGTTTATTCCTTGAATATTTCAAGTTTCCAATAAATTATTCCTTGTTTAAATGTTAGTAACCATTAGACCACCCCCAAAAGATAAAAAAATAGAACATCCACTATTAAAACATCTGCATATTGTAAAAATGTATATAAGTATATACTCAACCTAACTCCAGGACAAAATGCATGTCGTCGTTTTTTTTATTGCCTTTCTACAAAATGTTGCACTGGCAATGTTTATAATATTTTTTTATATTGTGATTCTGTAATTTATTCCGTAAGGAAATCACAGGTTTGTATAGTAATACAAGCTTGTTTCCATACTTTTGACCTGGGGTGTATAATAAAATTATGAGACCTAATAATACTGTGACACTTTGGCTTGATAATGCGTAATGTAGGTAAGTAAGGCTATATCGCAATCTTATCATATCAAATACAGTGCATTTTTTATTTGATCCTTTTTCATGATGTATTATAAAAAAAAACTTAAAACACACGGTGTTACGCCTTAAGGGTTAAATCCTTGTTATAATTGCTGCACTAGGCCAGGCCACGCGTCGGGGCGACCCTTCCGAAGGGTGCTCCAGACCCTCCCAAAGAGTGCCCTTAAATTATAGCAATTACCTACCTACTCGCCAGAATTACTTGTAGTCGACAAAATGTCTACCGACCTTATTTTGTAGCTGAGGACATTTTGATCTTGACAGTTGAGGCCCTTAAAATGGTGTACCATGTTTATGCGCTATATTAGAAATTTAAATTAAATACCTGTATAATAAACAGTACACCTTCGAGGTAGCATGTATCATATCACAATGTATATTAGTAATTTGAAAACTTAACGTTCCATGATCTCAAGTTATGTTACTTTAAAGTAATAAAAAAATCACGATTAAGTACTTAATGTTTACCATGAAGCGAAAAGTTGAAAAATTAAAAGGGTTCAGGCAAGGTTCGAACCTGCGTCTCCTACCTATTGGACCACCGAACTTGACGCGAGAGCCATTGATTTTTTCAACCAGTTGCTTCTTGCATGCCTTAGGGTAACATCGTCGCGCCATCACTCGTCTCGCATCAGGTTCGATGGTCCAATAGGTAGGATGCCCGTGTTGGCCCGGAAAGCCGTTGGAGAAGCAGGTTCGAACCCTGCCTGAACCGTTTAATTTTTAAATTTTTCACTTCATTGTAAACATCTAGACACGCGGCAGCGTGTCCAGCCAAGTTCACCCCAAGAACTGGCGAGCAGCAGCCGTGTGTTATATTACACGAACCGTTTGGAGCCACTTTTGACCCCTCAATAACTCCAAATCTATTTAACATAAAAACATGAAATTTAGCTTATGTATTTAGATCCTTTAGAACAACTAGAACCCCAAATTTCATAAATATAGGTGAAATAGGTATTGAGATATTAAAGTCCAAAAAACGGTATTTTTATCACTGACTGACTGACTGACTGACTGACTAGTAATCAAAACCTAACCCACATCCAGGTAACCTAGAAAGGTGAAATTTGGCATTCAGCTTGGTATTGTGTGTGTACACATAAAAAAATCGAAAACAGTGATTATTTTACTTTTTTAATTATTATTATTATTTATGCTTCTTGCCTCAGAACTCCGTCATTTATTAACCGATTTGGAAAATTCTTTCTTTGTTTTAAAGATGTATTAGCATAGCTCACACTCTTTCTCTCTCTCTCTCTCTCTCTCTCACACACACACACACACACACACACACACACACACACACACACACACACACACACACACACACACGCGCACACACACACACACACACACACACACACACACACACACACACACACACATACACACACACACACACACACACACACACACACACACACACACACACACACACACACACACACACACACACACACACACACACACACACACACACACACACACACACACACACACACACACACACACACACACACACACACACACACACACACACACATATACACACACACACACACACACACACACACACACACACACACACACACACACACACACACACACACACACACACACACACACACACACACACACACACACACACACACACACACACACACACACGCATATACACACACACACACACACGCATATACACACATATTTGTTTGAACCTTGTATTGTATAGCTCACCGCTCACCGCTCAACACTAACCGATTTGGAAAATTCTTTGTTTGTTTAAAAGATGTACTAGAATAGCACACACACAAGTAATGCTTAAATAATTAACACATCATAATAATTTATGTACAAAAAGTAATGATATCCCATCAAAAACATAAATGTTAAATTAGAGCCAAGTTCTCGCATGCCACGTTGTCGACTTCGCCGACAAAAGAATTGAGATCTATATGGGCGCCAAGTTCTTTGCCCTAAATTTTTTAGATGCAAGGACATGCGACATACTCAATGCATTTAATTTACTTGGGGTGTAATTCAATATCAAGATTTGACTTGGCTAGTTTTTACAAACTGACTTCATTTTATCAAAGTAACATAGTATTATTAATCAAGCTAACAGTATAAGTAACAGGACGTACACTAATTTGCGTACATACCTTTACGAAAATAGGTTAATGATTAGACAAATATAATATAAATTTATATGTAAAAACTAGCCAAGTCCAGTCTTGATATTGAATTACACCCCAAGTAAATTAAATGCATTGAGTATGACGTATCGACGTGGCATGCGAGAACTTGGCTCTAATTTAACATTTATGTTTTTGATGGGATTTGGTTTACGCTAGCAGACGTTACTGCTTTAATAAAAATATTTAGAACTTAGTTTGCGACTACGTTGAGAGTAGTAGTAGAGTTGTTAGTCCGCTGTTTTCTAACATAATTGTGCGCATCGGGTTACAAGCATGAAATTTCTATCACAAATAGAGTGTTCCACGGTGATTATTTTCAGATGTGGAGGGAAGTCAGATTCGTCCCCTGTGAGGTGTGAGAGCGGAGTGAATAGGACCAAGTATACCTCTTTTCTTTCTTTATTGCTGGTCAGTTAAGTCTACTAGGACTTGGCTGGTATCGTTTCCGTGTAAAACGGATATCAGAAATTCATTTTTTATGTTATTTTTGTATAGTTCTATATAAAAATATGGGTCTATGACCGAAAAGGTAAACATCAGAAGTTTTTTATTTTGTGAGGTAATAATAATAATAAAATAATAATACTCTTTATTGTGCACCACAAAATAACAAACAGATAACAAAAGAAATAAAAATGCATTACAGTTGGTAACAACAGGCGGTCTTATCGCTAAAAAGCGATCTCTTCCAGACAACCTTAGGGTAGAGAGAATAAACTAAAAATAGGTAAATTAGTTAAATAACGTTAACATTTTCAAATTATAATTATCATTTGAAAAAGCTTATTTAACCTAGTTTCTAAAAATATATGCATATTGGGCACTTCTCATACAAACAGTAGCTTAAAATATTATGTTTAAGTCGGCATCACCAACGTAAATCTCCGAACGCATCCTATTTCGCTTCATTAAATACATTAAAATGATTATTAACAGGCTTTTACATACAATATTTACCAAATACGTCCTAGAAAAATGTAATTAAAACAAAATATTTTTCTGCTAATGTACAAATACAAATACAAAATAATTTATTTGACAAAAAACAATACTTTACATAAATGAAGCTATCCGTCAGAGACCAAACTAGGCTGAGCCTGTATCTTGGCCGTCTGCGAGTGCGGTTTGACAATAATAATTAATGTAACAGTTACTTAAATTTTATCTTAGGAAACTATGTGTAACTATGTTAGTAACTAATTGTGTCGATACATTAAAAAGAAATGAAAAACAAACAAACAAAAGCGAGCTATACAATACAAGGTTCAAACAAATATGTGTGTATATGCGCGTGTGTGTGTGTGTGTATATGCGTGTGTGTGTGTGTGTGTGTGTGTGTGTGTGTGTGTGTGTGTGTGTGTGTGTGTGTGTGTGTGTGTGTGTGTGTTCGTGTTGTGTGTGTGTACGTGTGCATGGCTATATGTCTACACACACAAAATATACACCTAATACCCCGTGTATCTCGAGCACACGGGCTAATCTCAACATCAACAATTCTTTAAAGTTACTGTTTGTATGAAGAGTGCCCAACATGTATATAATTAGATTTAGAAACTAGATGAAAGCTGTTCTGCGATAATTTTTGTTAGTTGTAAATATTAAGGAAATATAACTAAATTATCTCCTTGAATAAAAAAACATGTGATTTTTACCATTTCGGAAATACACCCATATTTTTATATTGTACTATGAATAAATAACATAAAAAATAAATTTCTGATATCTGTTTTATACGAAAACAATACCACATAAGCCCTAGTAGCGTTAACTGATCAGTAATAAAAAAAGAAAAAGAGGACTCCTTTGTCCTATTCACCCCGCTTTCCCGCCGCACAGGGGACGAATCTGACTTCCCTCCACATCTGAAAGTAATCACCGCAGAATACTCTATCTGTGGTATAAATTTCGTGGTTGTATCCCGATGCACACAATTTCGTGACTTAGTAAAATGTGCCCAATATGTATGCCCAATATGTATACATTTTTAAAAACAAGATTAAATTTGCTATTTAGTGATATTTTTTAAATTGTAAATATTCAGAATATATAACTAACTTATCGCTCTGAATTTAAAAAACTTGTGGTGATTTTTACCTTTTCGGCAATGTACCCAATATGGTTATGGTTATGGGCTCCGCTTTCCGCACTTAGCCCGTGTATGTTCGGGCCATTGTGCGTACAGATTTGCCGGCTAATAGTCTAGCCAGCCTAACCCCGTCCAGAAGCGCAGGATTCTCCTGGCGTCTCCACAGGCTTCACGAAGTGACCTCGGTGCTTTGAGGATTTCAGCCCGTTGCTTAGCTACGGCAGCGCATTCCAGGATCACGTGGGAAGCTGTTTCTTCGGCCGACAGGCATCCCCTACACAGGGGGCTATCGGTCATTCCTAGAACCTATAAATGCTTGTTAAGTGTGCAGTGTCCAGTGATAGTGCCTACTACTACTCGCAGGGCGGGCCTGCTTAGCGATAACAGGCGCTTTGTCAGGCGTGTGTCTGGGTATGGGACTGTTTCCCGGGACTGCCTGCATGTACTGGTTTCTACCCATTGATCGGCGTGTTGTGATCGTGTTCTGTGACGAAGCCATGTACGCAGCTGATTAAACGCCAGGGGGAGCATAGGATCTGGGCCAATTGCCAAGTCATCGGATCCTCTCCTAGCCAGCTGGTCGGCTGCATCGTTACCTAGAGAGCCACTGTGCCCTTTAATCCATTGCAACGTGATCCGATTATTCATGCCGATCGTTTGCAATGCTGAGTGACACTCTAGTATGAGCCCGGATTTGATTGTTTTATTCTCCAGAGCTCGTAAAACTGCAGCGCTATCGGAAACAATACGTATCTTTTGGTCTTTGATACCTCGCGTAGCAACTGCCTTGGCAGCCTGTGTGATGGCAAGACATTCACATTGGAAGATGGAGCTATATTTTCCTAAGGCTATTGATATGTTTACGTTTATTTCAGGTGAGTATATTCCAGCTCCTGTACCTGTTTGTGTCTTTGACCCATCCGTATATATGCGTATTTCATTTATATCGGAGCGATCGTAAGGTTCTTCAATTAGCTCGATTTCGTAGCTCTTATTGAAGTAATGCTGTTTGGGTATCTTGTCGTTGGGAGCAGCTATCATTGGCTCGTGTCTGATAGCCTCCTCAAGTATTTCGGCATGACCCCCGTGTGTTACACCCCAGAGGTTAAGTTACTTCAGTCTGATAGCTGCTGACGCCGCCTCTTGCTGAATGAACAGTTCAAGGGGCGGCAGTCCTAGCAGTATCTCCATTGCCGCTGTGGGTGTTGTTCTCATGCAGCCCGTCGTTGCTACACAAGCAAGTCTTTGAAATTGCTGCAGTTTATGTTTGGCTGTTGTCAGTTTGGTTCTGGGCCACCAAACCACAGCGCCGTAGGTGATAATAGGTCTTATTACCGCAGTGTAAAGCCACATTGTGATCCTGGGGTGTAAGCCCCAGGTTCTACCAATTAGTCTTTTACACTGCCAGAATACGACGCAGGCTTTGTTCAATTTGTTTTCTAAGTGTTTGTTCCATAGTAATTTGTCATCCAGGATGACGCCCAGATACTATACCTCTTTGCTGAGAGTCAGAGTTGTGTTTTGGAGTTTTGGCAAGCGACTGATTTTTATGTTTCGCTTCTTAGTGAACAAGACTAGTTCTGTTTTGGCTGGGTTGACTGACAAGTCTTGGTCAGAACACCATAGTTCGACGATTTTAAGTGCCTCTTGCATAAGGTCACAGAGGGTTGCCTCAAACTTTCCTCTTACGAGGATTGCTACATCGTCTGCATAGCCTACAGTATAGAAGCCCGCCTCGTTGAGCTTCCGGCAATGTACCCAAATTTTTATATCAAACTATTCTTAAATAACATAAAAAATTAATTGCTAATATCTGTTTTACACAAAAACGATGCCACACAAGTCCTAATAGCCTTAACTGATCAGTAATCAAAAAAAGAAAAGGAGCAGTACTTGGTCCTATTCACCCCGCTCTCCCGCCACGCAGGGGACGAATCTGACTTCCCTCCACATCTGAAAATAATCACCGCGGAACGCTCTATGTGTGATAGAAATTTCATGCTTGTAACCCGATGCGCACAATTTCGCGGCTTAACAACTCTACTATAGTAGAAGTATAATATTTACATTGCAGAAAGTCGCTGGATGAAATTGTTGTAGAAGACTATAGTCATCGTGGAAATCGTCGGAGAAAGCCTTTGACCAGTAGTGGACGTCATTCGATGGGGAGACCGAAGGGTTTTGATACAGAGGTGAGTTAAAACGTAAATTTCTCGGTATCTCAATTCATTATCGATCCAGCAATAATAGTTTTAGACAGCCACAACGCCTGCGTGCTCCCCAGTGTACGTCCGTGCTTCGCTAACGAATGTAGATCCGGGAAATCGACGTTGTTTTAACTTACCTATGTTTCAAAAGCCCTTGCTCTCCTCTACTACTTCACGTGTCTAAATAGAACAGGGATGAACAGAACCAGGAGTACTTATTCCAAACTTAAAGCGCTACTTAGCCTAATCTAGCGCTGAAGACGTCTGCTTAATTATCCTTAAGTTTCTCTGCGATTCGATCAAGCTTATATTCATTAAGTTAAGTTAAGTAAATTCCTGAGAGCAACACTTTGACTTCCGCAGTCATATCATAGTTGAAATTCATCATGATCATCATATCAGCCTATAGACGTCCACTGCTGGACAAAGGCCTTCCGCAAAGTTCTCCACAACGATCCGTCTTGCGCCACCCTCATCTAATTTCTTCCCATGATCCTAACCAGGTCGTCAGTCCACCTTGTTGGGAGCATTTACACGCTGCGTCTTCCGGTCCGCGGTCGCCACTAAAGAACCTTTATTTTCTCTTTATCATGTTTATTACCTACTTCTACACGCCGAGACAGCTGTTCGGATTATCATTTGTAGTATGGACCAGAGATAATTTATTTCCTAACTTACAATGCACATTCGCTACTTTTAGCATAATTGATTACTTAGGTATAACAAAAATTGTTGTTGTTGCGGAAACGCAGAGGTCGCGGGTTCAAGCCCCGGTTCGATTGTAGTAGATCGCATTCAATTTTTCTTTCTTAATTTACCTTTGTGTCATTATTTATTAACAAAAATTGTGTTAAAAGTTTCATAACCCTCAATCTCATACCCCTAGCATAAGTGTACTCGAAGATCGTGTTCGAACTTAATTTGATTAGAAGCAATCTGTTGTAGCTAGGCAACTGAAAATTTACTTGACTTATCGAAAAAATCCCTTTCAAGTGTCCTTATGGGACGCCTTCCCGGGCTTGATAAGGGTAATTTACCAGGTCAATTTGAAAGGTCAGAAGTAAGAGTGTTTCAAGGGTTATAAATATCTAGCAGCGCCGCGTGTTGTTACCCGCGTATCCTTCGGGAACACCACATTTTTTGGGATAAAAAGTAACTTATGTGTTAATCCAGGGCGTCAGCTATCTTCATACCAGAACTTATCAAAATAGATTTAGCCGTTTGAGCGTGAAGAAGTAACAAACATACACATAAGCACACTCATAAACTTTCGCCTTTATAATAATAGTGTAGTTCGTAAATTAGGAATCTTACCTGTATCGATTTTAGAAAAATATGCATATTTATTTATCTAAACTTTATTGCACAAAATACAAAAGTACAAATGGTGGACTTAATGCCACAAGGTATTCTCTACCAGTCATATGCATATGTTACATAGAACACACGTTTGTTGAGCTACTCAGCTACTCTATAAAGCTTGTCTACAAGAGATCGCTATTTAGGGATAAGACTTTACATGTAAACTTCAAAAGTAAGCATTCCAAAACATTGGAAACATTCTAATTGGTATATACCTACCAAACCTTTTAACACCTTGACTTTTAAAGATATACTTATATATATATTTTTTTAATATAGAAAAGATCTTTTAAAAGAAAAGCTTTAATATCCGTCCGTTCCGTTGCTTCAATAGAAAACTTGTTGAATATCCTATACAATAAAGTAACGGAAAGCTACTAAAGAAAATTGTAATTTTCTTTAACAAGATCAAAAATACTCATGATTAATTTCTAGAAAAAACATACAATTTCAAAATTCTGAAAAAGCAAACATTATATTTTATTATGAATGTCCCAATTACCAATCTTAACAAGAATACTAATTTACAAATTAGTTTGGCATGTAAATGAGGTTTTCTTACAAAGAGATGCCCGCAAATTTGTCCGCGTTTTTTTTTTACCGTAAACGGGGCATGATGAGAAGACAAAGGAAATCATGAAAACAGATGGCGCCGTGCGTCCATGCAAAACAAATAACGATCCTGCATCACGCTATTAAGATTTTGCCTGTATGACCCCTTTCCAAAGAAGACTGGTTTTCAATACTAATCTAAAATTTTATAATAGTAGGTATAGATAAGAAAATACCTATTATACCGCACAATGAAGTTGCTGGCATATTTTTGTATTTTATACAGTGTTACTTTAGCAACCAAAATAGAAGGGCGACTCCGAAGATGGAAAATAGAAACTTATTAAAGCCTGACCAGAAATATATGAGGATGCGCCATATTGCGGAATTACACTGGAACTAATTTCTTACACTGGCAATGATTTTGCGATGGTTTGTCAATAATGTCAATGTCATTCGTGGTGGTTCCTTTAAAAGGCAAATATTTAAAATAATCCATAGGAAATGCCTAAAACCATTCACAGTCGTGAACGTAAGATCATAAATAAAGTGTACACGTGTTAACTACACGAAAAACAGTCAGGGAAAGAGTGCATTCCATTAAATGATATTACGAGGTTAACATAGTGGAACTAACAGGTATTTAAACTAATGTCGTTATAGTGGGTTGCGATTGGTTGCAAAATTGTTGCCATATGAAACTTATAAATAGCGCCCTCTTGACAATCCTCATATATTTCTGGTCAGGCTTTACGTCGAATGTTTAATTTCGCCGAAAAATCATTTCGCAGATTTGTTTTCCTCTGTAGTCATACATTTTTCACAATTCTTGCAAATATCATCCTATTGATTAGCTTAGGTTAGGCTTGTTTTATAACAATCTCAGATAGTTCATGGTTGCGAAGAAAATGCTTTCTGGGTCGATTGCAAGAAAAATGTACATAGTTTAGGGCTTCAATAAAAACAAAACTTAATTGATTCCTTTGTGTGACGAAAGTTACCCATACATTTTGTATGACTAACTTTTCACACAAAGCAAGCGATTGTGATTTTTTGTTAACTAAGCTTTTAACTATGTAATTTTTTTTTGCAATCGACCCTTCTGCGAAATTATTTTGAAAAATAATTCTAGTAGTAAATATAAACCCCTCTCGATCTCCTGTCAAACGATATTTGAAGGAGTGGGAGCAGTTCGAAACCCAAACACCGAAGTAACTCCTGTGACTGAAATCTTGGTTGCATAACAACGAACCAAGCCCATAAATTCTGCTGCAAATCGCCAGAATCTCCCCCCAGCGATAAAACAATCGAAACAGCGAATTAAAACGTCTTCAGGGGTCTATTAAGCGGCACCACCATCTGACGAATGGGCTGCTACTATATTAAACGGCTTATGTTGTTTTAAAATGTATGCTGGTTGCGACGTTTTGTGTAATAGGGGAGACTGGGGTAACAGGGAGAAGCGACAGTGAGTGAGAAACTGTTACCGCGTTGTCGCTTCAGTAACGCGACTGTCTCGCCTCGTGATACTAAACGTGGCTGCCGTGATAAATATTGGTATATACTGTTTTTTTAACTAAACTGACCTATAGGGAATATGTATGAAGTTGGTAAACATTTTTAATTTTGTTATGCCAGTTCACGTACGAATCATAATAAATGCTTAAGTCTACTTCATTAAAACTCCATCTCAATTTATCAAAAATAATACCTTGTTTTTAAGCATGTTCAAGAAGTTTGTATCAGTAAAAGGTATATACTTTTACTTAAAAAATAATAATTTTAGAAAGACTGATTGAGCTACGGGAGTTTACATAAAAAAGTATACGTTTGTAAAAAGTCAAAATTGAAAGAAGGTAAAATATAATAATAGATTTATTCCACATTTTAAAGGTAAACGTTTATCTCAATATCCAAGGACAAGAAAATAAGGTTGTCAACTGTTGGAATGAATAAATCAATTTACGGGGCTAAGGCGGTCTTTACGCGTAGGGTTGCCAGGTGTCAGGCTTTATCCATATTCATTTATTCAGTATTAGTCATACATTGTCAACAAGTGTTACATTTTAGCAATAGTAACTTAATTTAACAGTAATAAAATATATAAATTATTATTTTAAATTAAATGATTAAGTTCATATTAGAATTAGGGATTAGGTGCATTATACGAGACACAAGTTATTAAGTAAGTTCAATTTTATCTAAAAATTAATTAACCGAATGGGTCTATATCGGATGGCATACAATTATTAGTCCTATCATCGTGTCGCATAACGTCTTTTGTCCTAATAACGTATGGCATACACTTTGTTCCGCATTCATATCATATTCATAAAACACTCTCCGCTATCCATAGTCATAAAACAAACCTAACCTAACCTACAGTTTTCAGTATTTTACCTAACCTACAAACTGCTAAATTTTAATATACCTCCATGCAAGCAAGCATTCTGACGCTCCGCTCGCTTCGCTCGCTCCGCTATCCATAGTCATAAAACAAACCTAACCTAACCTACAGTTTTCAGTCTTTTACCTAACCTACTAACTGATAAATTTTAATATACCTCCATGCAAGGAAGCATTCTGACGCTCCGCTCGCTCCGCTTTCCATGGTCATAAAACAAGCCTAACCTAACCTACAGTTTTCGGTCTTTAACCTAACCTACTAACTGCTAAATTTTAATATAATTTCGCTCGCTCGTTAGGGTCACAGTTCTACCTAACACTCCTCCTCGCTTCGCCCGTCGTCGTACCTAACCTAACCAAAATCTGACCTGCCTGAAGGTAGAATACGTAACGATTCTGACTTCACGCCTACCATAGTTTATTTTAGGTGCTGTAATTTTAGCCAATTTAATAATAGGCAAAATAATTCTTAGGGCAATTCATGTTAGGAATATTATGTTTAGGTAATTAGATTTTAGAGTTATCAATATTAGGACAAACTTGCTTTAGGAATTTAAATGAGTAGGCGCAAAAATTATTAGGACAAACGAGTAGTATGCCATTCACCACTATGCCAAACATTCTCGGCCAAACATTTTTAAGACAAAAAACTTTATGCGATACGACAGGCACCCTAACCGAATAATAGGCCTTTCGGAGTAGCATTAATTTTAATCGGGAGTTAAAACCCGTAGTGGACGTTTTCCCGGACGTGTTCGGCTTCCTACGGACTTGCCTGGCCGAATATTTTGTCCGGCTTGCTCGATTTTGTTACCGCGCTCGAAGGTAACCGAAGTTGGGCGAATATGATAGTGTGCAGAGGCACTTCACTGCGGAAACCCATACTTGGCCAACTTCGCGAGTATGGTGTATGTCTATTTAGACTATTTGGCCTGCCCGCCGCGCGAGTAAAGTCACGACTGTCCCGAATGCTGTTCCCAAGGCGGTGCGATGCATATTATGTCCTGTTTTCAGGGTATAATGTCCTGGCAAATTAAGCGCCAAGTCCGGTTTTTATGTTTTTGGGTTTGTTCGTGTTTGAATTTTTTTTTCACTAAATCATTTTTTCATAGCAGCGAATTTTCACATAGCGTTTTTTCGTGATTGCCAATTTTATTATTCGTCTTTCTTCATGTTGCGATTTTTCATGAGGCCTCTTATAATGTTCGCGTTTATTTTTTTCGCTTATTTTACCAATAGATTATTTTTTCAGTCGCATATATTTTTAGCAGCATTAGGTAAATACGCCTTTTATCGACGGAACCCCACTTCGTGGCGCAGTCCGCCATTTGTACTTTTACTTGAGTATTTTGTGCAAGTAAGTTTAAATGAATAACAAATCTGTTCTTGGACTAGCAACCCTATACATACACGCTACGACTCGGTGCGCTGAGCGCTGGGCGGCAGATTTATTATCGTATGCACTCATTGAGGTATTATTTATTATAGAGCCACAGACCCGAACAAAAGTGTCAAATAAAGTGGCACCGTTGTCATGTTCAAGTAGATGCCAATAACGCTTATTTATAATTTGCAGCAACATATTGACTTCGTACAAAAGAACTCTTTGTTTAAACGTTTAAGTGTCAAATTGGCTTAATTATTTATTACCACAAATATTTTACGTGTAAATTAACTTTTTTAGCATATTCTGACTGAAGTCTCTTGTCAAACTTGGAACATGGCACGAATGGATCAGATTTTAATATTTTTACATACTAAAAATATTTTCACTATTATTTTATTTAGGTATTAAAATATATTTTATGTTTGAACTAAATAAACTCGTAAATTGTTAATAACTAATTTAGTTACGTTTTTATTGTAAATTGTTAATAACTAATTTAGTTACGTTTTTATTGTAAATTGTTAATAACAAATTTAGTTACGTTTTTATTTAACAACTGCATAAAAAGTTTCCGATAGAAGGGATCAGTAATAACGACATTATTTCTCCTTGTTCCAGTATGTGAAATGAGAGTAAGACAAGTGCAAAATATTGACATTATTAACCCTTTAAAGTTTGATCTTATTCGTCGGTGGCGTGGTATGCACGGCAGCACACGTCGCCGTCGCCTTTATGTGTTCTTGGCGTTCAAAGGTTTAAACTGACAGTGTCTAGACTCTGTGACAAAATAAAACAATAACAACAGAGCTATTTTTTAGTAATTTATGAATTTTATCATTTTACGCTTCTGTTGATTAACATAAAAAAAAAACATGATTATGCCGAACACACGAGAGACGAATTATTTGGCTTCAATTATTCTTCGCGTTTGTCTCTTGCTAAATGTGATCTCCATTTTTACGTTGTTGAGAATGGGAATCTTGAGTAAAAAAAATAGGATAATTATTTATTGCACTCCTTAATTTATTAATAAAATATAAAACTATAGCGACTCCTTCGATTTTTGTCCTGTGATGAGGTGCATTTTGTAGGGACAAAGTTAATAATTCTGATACAAAAATTGCTATGATTTTACATAGGATTCGTTAATTAATCAATAGAACATAAGTAAAAAAGGATATTCCGTCCTGTTCCTTTATTTTATAGTTGTTATTTCTGTAATTTTTCACTGAAAATTAAGTCACTTTTGAGACCCGTCACGTGTCATGGTCTAAACGAGACTGATCGCCCAACTAATGCGATTTGTGATTTTGCATTAGTTGGGAGGGTGCCATTTTTTCCGTCTGATTGTGTGTCCATGTAATTATTACGTCAATGTATGCACTAGCATCTCCGTTTGTATAAGAACTCATCCGGTCGACACACTGCATGGCCTGATAGCGTATTTTTTAACATACGACCGGCTCGTAGCGTGTGTAAACCGCCTAAACAGTGAGGTTTTATTTACCCCCGCGGGTGCCTCACTTTTTGACGGTTTATCTGACATCTAAAACTGTCAGGTTTTTGCGAGACGCTTCTTATCTAAGTCTATTTCATTTGAGCTTTTCAAATGGGATTTCCAGTTGTTTATGAATTTCGTTTCGTTTTAAGGCTTCCGAACCTCAAAAGGAAAAGGCCGAACCCATATAGGATCACTTTCTTGTCCGTTCGTCCGTCCGTCCGTTTGTCGGTTAAGACCCTTTATCTCGGGAATGCGTGGTAATATCGATCGACTTGAAATTAAACGTCAGGTCTTGAAGCTGTGAAATAAGGCAAACTTCTAAATTGACGTAAAAAAGCTACGACTGTCTATGTCGCAAAAAAAGTATATTTCGACACTCTCTAGGGATTCAAGAGTGTGCGTGTGGATTGAGTGAGCAACTTTCAAAAATGAGAAAAAATGTGCTGGTAATTTAGTAAAAGTTCTAAAACAATTGTAAAACTAATTGATTAATTTGTAAAACGATAAATAAAAATAATACATTCATTAATAAATGTTTGTAAGTGCTCACTCAGTCCACACATTAGTCGTAAGTTAGAAATGTAAATATCTTAATATTTGTAGTATCTATGAAACTATAAAGTAGTTCAACTTTTAGTAATTTTTTTACTAAATATCCATCATCTAAAATGTCATATTCGTTGTCTGCTTTTAAAGATATTCAAATTTAATTTTAAAATATTATTTAAAATACAGTCCACATTTTAGATTGTATTTTAAGAAGTGGAGTTGGAGATATTTACATTTTTAACTTACGAATAATGTGTGGACTGAGTGAGCACTTACAAACATTTATTATCCAAAAATCTGCCACGTTAGCAGTTTGTTTTGTATTTTACAAATTCCCTCATAAGTTTTACTAAACTATACAGATATATAGAAGTTTCAATCTGCAGTTTTTCTATCAGAAATTGGGTTTTGAAAGTGTGCGGATTGAGTGAGCATACGAAACTATTTGTAAAACTATAAATACGTAACCACGTAGAAATTATTACCTACCTTAAGCATAGGTTTTACTAAAACTGAGTATATAAATATTATATGTTAAAGAAACACATTCACAGATTTCGTTGGTAGTTTGTGAGAACTGAGTGAGCACACATTAATGAATGTATTATTTTTATTTATCGTTTTACAAATTAATCAATTAGTTTTACAATTGTTTTAGAACTTATACTAAATGATCAGCACATTTTTACTCATTTTTGAAGGGTGCTCACTCAATCCACACGCACACGATTCAAGATATATAGCGTATTTTTACCCACTTTTGCCATTGATTGACCTATAACTATTAATTTTGGCAAGTAATACCGCCTTATAAGAAACATAACACACACACACACACACACACACGCACGCACGCACGCACGCACGCACGAACGCACGCACGCACGCACGAACGCACGCACGCACGCACGCACGCACGCACGCACGCACGCACGCACGCACGCACGCACGCACGCACGCACGCACGCACGCACGCACGCACGCACGCACGCACGCACGCACGCACGCACGCACGCACGCACGCACGCACGCACGCACGCACGCACGCACGCACGCACGCACGCACGCACGCACGCACGCACGCACGCACGCACGCACGCACGCACGCACGCACGCACGCACGCACGCACGCACGCACGCACGCACGCACGCACGCACGCACACACGCACACACACACACACACACACACACACACACACACACACACACACACACACACACACACACACACACACACACACACACACACACACACACACACACACACACACACACACACACACACACACACACACACACACACACACACACACACACACACACACACACACACACACACACACACACACACACACACACACACACACACACACACATATATATATATATATATGTATAGTTATAATAATGTTAAAATTATGTATGGTATTTAAACACGTTTACCTTTTTAGATTTATATATATAGTTACACCATGTGGAAGAGCGGTGTTTCTTAACACAAGCATAATTAATGCTTAAAAAGAAGCACCAACTCAATACTCTGAAATAGTTATAAGTTAATGAATAAATATTTTTTGATTTTGATTTTATAATACAAGTATAGGGAACAATCTGAAAACTACAATGTTCTTATTAAATAATAAGAAATTGTCTTTATTCAAAGTACGTAATCAATAATAGAGGTTAAGAAATGGTATACATTTGTACGGAACCCTCGGTGAGCGAGGCCGACTCGCACTTGTCCGGTTTTAATAGAGATATTACATATTTTATTCAAGTTTAGTCGCTTTCGCTTAAAGTAGCAGAAATGAAATGTGTCTAAAAGAGTTTTATGGACGTTAATTATTCATGCGGTGTTTGTGGTATTCGATTGAAGTCAAGTAATCATTTCTGAAAATTAACGAAATATAATATTTTTGCGACTTTTTGCCTTGTATACTCTAGAACTTTGTTATTGATTAAGATTTACATGGTTTTCATACATTACGCCAAAACGGAATCTTATAGCATTTATGTATTTATTGTTTATTTTGGGCTATATGGACTCCTAGAATTATTTATCGTCGCATGTGTAATTTCGCCGAAAAAATATTTAGTAGAAAGCATTTTTCTTTGCAATCGTAAAACTATTTGACATTGTTAATAAACCTAACCTAACCTAATCATTAGGAGGATATTTACAAGAATTATAAAAAAAAAGTATGACTACAGAGAAATAAAAATACTGCGAAATGATTTTTCGGCGAAACAAATCATTTCGCGAAATAAGTAATTAATTCGGCAAAAGTTGAAGCATAGGTTACTATATTTAAGGGTCAATTCAACACTGAAAACTTAGTATTAAAAAAAAAAGAAAATTAGGCTAAATAAAATATAAAAGCTGCATTTCATCACTCATTCGCTTGCCCCATTTATTTGGGGTCGGCGCAGCATGTCTTCTTCCCCCATTCTTCCCTATTACTCATCATCTCGTCGTTTACTTCCTTCTTATTCATATCATCTTTCACATAATCCATCCATCTTTTCTTTGGCCTTACTCTTCTTAAGGATTAAGCTGCATTTAAGGGTCAAAATTGAAAAATTGGTATTAAAATAAGGCCAGCTAAAGTTGATTACACGTATGCGACAGTATCTGCGTGATCTACGCTTAAGTGCTTAGATGTTATATATTTTATGCTTAGTGTAAAAAAATTATTTTTTTGAAAAACGCTCACCAGTCATTAGTTTAACTGAAAAGTGAGATAATCAACTAAAACCACTCTCTTACTTACCATTTTCGTTTCTCGCTGTGCCGGCTCTCGGCGGCCAGAAGCGGTGGGAACCAGTTGAAACCGGTTTACTTAACTGATTTAAATCTGCTGAAAACGCAGGAATTAAACGTGCGCCGTTCTCACCCGTTTTTGATTAGGGTTCCGTGGTTTCGACAATCACGATAATCTATATATCAAGAGTTATAATAATAGGTAATAGTACTCTTTATTGTCACCTCAAAGTAAAAATAAAATTACAAAAGACATAAAAATGCATTACAAATGGTAACAACAGTAGTTGACATTTTTAGTACGAAATTTGATGTATGCTGGTAAAATATAGTTGATCGTAGTTGGGAACACGAGCTCGTGGACGATCCCCAACCAGATGGACCGACCAAGTAAAGACTTGTCTTCCTCCAAGTTTTACGCGGTTTTAAGGGAAGCAATGGTCAGGGCTTGATGGAGGCAAATCATTTATTACAAGTGTAAGATCCAGTGATGATCCTCAGCCATGAGGGAGCGACAAGAGAGAGAGAGAGAGAGAGAGAGAGAGAGAGAGAGAGAGAGAGAGAGAGAGAGAGAGAGAGATAGAGAGAAAGGTACAATTTACAGCTACTATTGACAATGCCCGTGCTTTAATTTTAAAAGTTGTACTCATTTGTTACGTGGACGTTATGTATGCTATTTTAATAAAATTACAATATGGTGGCAAAATGATTTTAGGAAAATCTTAAAAGCGCGACGGCCATTTGTAGCATTTTTTACAACGCCATCTGTTGTGAATAAAAATACTCATATCAAACTTTTGTACTGCCTCGACATCGTTCCGCGCGCAGATAGCGATCCGTAAACACACATACGTCGTTCTAACACTATTGTTATCTAGCTACCTTCATTATGAATAAGTGTACCGTTTGTAAAAAATCAGTGACCAAAAAATCTCCAGCCTTGACATGCAGTAGGTGTGACGCAATTGTTGATGAAAAGGTAGAATGCAGCGGGCTGAACAACAAACAACGCACCGCCCTTCATGCGGTGGATACACTCGAGTGGGTGTGCAAGGATTGCCATCTCTCTTCGACCAGAAGAACATCTTTCTTGTCAGCCGTGGATGACGAGGAGGACGAGGAAGATGACATCGGGGAAGGTTCTCATGCTGCAGGACCCGCATTTGATCTAAAAAAACTACTGAGTAACATCTCTAAGGAAGTACACAAGATTGTGATGCGAGAGCTGGAGGCAGTAACTAAAGCAGCGCAACCAATAGTGATAAAATTGACGAATACGAGGAAACTATACAAGCCACCAAAGAAAAGATTAAAAGTCTTGAAAGGCAAAACACCACTCTCAAAAATCAAAATACCCACCTAGAAACAAGAATCGCCGCATTAGTACAACGGCTTGACCTAACGGAGCAGGCGGCTCATGATGATTACATAGAGATAGTAGGTATACCTTTCAAAGATAACTGTGTTAAAAGTGATAGATAATAATAGCATACACAACATACGCTCAGCTCGCAGGCTACCCTCCCGTGAGGGTAAGGTAGGAGCCATACTCGCGCAGCTTAACAACTCCGCTGCCAAGCTACAATGGATCGAGGCTGGACGCAATGCAGAAGTCTTAGCTTCGAGTATATTATATTATACTCTATATTTGATCTAAGCGAAGAGGAGGCGGCGACCTTAAATAATAAGATAACACTACGGGAGGCGCTAACCGGAAAAACTAATTACCTACTTTTTCAAGCAAAAACTAAACTTAAGGATACGCAAAAATATAAATATGTATGGTGTACACATGGAAAAGTATTTGCTAGAAAAGGAGATAAAGATAAGATCTACTACTGGGTTCGCAACGAGAAAGATATCGAGAATTTGTTTGTCAAAGTCTAATGACCTAATTTAATTTAATTCATCTAATTCTAATAATTAATTAGCCTTAATAATGGATGATTTATGTGAAAACGTAACAGAACTACTGAACTGTTTTGACCTTAATGATTTCTTAAAACAATTACCCAATTTGAAATGCAATAAACTAGTTTGCATACACGTAAACCTAAAGTCACTCCTAAAGTACTTCAGTAACCTACAGCAAATTGTATACTCTTGCAAAATGTCTCCTATTGATGTAGTGGTAGTTACAGAAGCTAATATTTTTACGAATATATAAATAAATAAATAAATATTAAGGGACAATCATACACAAATCGACCTAGTCCCAAACTAAGCAAAGCTTGTACTATGGGTACTAGACGACGATATACATAATATATAAATACATATATAGATAACATCCATGACCCAAGAACAAATATTTTGCACAAATATTTGCCCCGGCCGGGATTCGAACCCGGGACCGCCGACTCAGTAGGCAGGTGTCTACCAACCGAGCCAAACGCGTCATTTGTTCAACATGGCGGACTATAATATGCACACACAACTAAGAAAAGATAGAAAAGGCGGTGGTATCGTCGTATATATACACAAAAAACACAAATTTGTTCAATTAAAATGTGCAACGAATAACTTTGAATGTCTTATCGGCAATATGGTAAAATCGTCAAATCTTAACTTAGCCCTGTGTGCGGTATATAGGCCGCCAGATACTAACAAGCACTTATTTATGTCTGAGCTCAAACGTACTTTACACTTTTCGCAGAAGTCTGACTTAATTGTTATAGGAGACATGAATATTAACATTGCTGTAAAAGACACTGTAACAGAATCATACATGAATTTAATGAGCGGGCAGGGTCTTGTAAGCGGGATTGCGAGTTACACTAGAGTGGAAACCCGAAAAAATGACGTAACTAAATCATGTATTGATCACATATTTATCCGATCCCGCTTGCAAGATGTTTACTGCGGCGCGCTCTGCACTAAACTGGCCGATCATAATATGACCACCGTGGCACTCTTAGGAGGACCGCGTGTACAGGGTGCTCCTGATTACGTCGCAAAAATTAATCAAAATAAATTACAAGAAGAGCTCGCACATGTTAACTGGGCACAGCACAATGATTTTAATTGCCCATTAGACATATATAAATTTATTCAATTAACTTATCAAAGTGTTATGAAAGCGCCAAATATATGCATAAAATAAGCGAATCGAAATGAAATAAACAACCATGGGTATTTGGTAGTGTTCAAACGGAGTGCAAGAAACGGGATATATTATTTTTAAAATGGCGCAAAGATACAAAGAATATGGTAAATCGACTTGCATATAATAAAGAAAGAAATAAAACGAATAAATTAGTGAAATGAGAGAAACATGTATTATAAGCGTAAAATAGGTACGGCTAAAGGAGACATGAGAAAACTTTGGCAAATTTTGAACGAAATGTCAGGAAAAATATCTAAGTCTATTACCGATACTATAGGCAAGGCTTTCCAACCCATAGGATCTGATAAGCTTGTTGCTGACATGTTTGCAAATCATTTTAAGCAGGCGGTGCAGAATTTAATACCCAATTGTAGTGTACCATTATTAAATTCAGATACTTATAGGAATCCTTGCGATAGGTCGATGTTATTCAAAAAGGCGTCACCTAATGACATATATAAAATAATTATGAAAACGCATAGTAGTAAAGCTCCGGGCATAGATAGCGTTCGAGTTCTAGATATTAAGCCCATAGCAGACAAAATATCATCAGCAATAGCTCACCTCATCAATAGTAGCATTCATGGTTTATTTCCTGACGAACTTAAAATTGGCTTAGTTCGGCCAATACACAAAGGTGGTGATGCAAAGAACTGTTCCAATTATAGACCTATCACAATGTTGCCAATTTTAGATAAAATAATGGAAAAGTATGTCAGTAGTCAGATACATAGTTTTTATACTGATAATAATATTCTCTCTGACGATCAGTTTGGGTTCCAGTCTAAAAAAAGTACATCTATGCTGCATGTATGTGCTAATAGTCTTCATTGATTATAGCAAAGCTTTCGACACATTACGGCACGACACGCTGTTACATAGGCTAGAGGATACAGGTGTCCGGGGACAGTTACTGGAGTGGTGCGCGAGCTACCTTCGGAACAGGTCATACCATGTCAAAATAAATAACACCTTTAGCGATAAAATGCTTGTGACTGAAGGCACAGCACAGGGTTCCGTGCTCGGTCCACTCCACTATCTGGCCTATGTAAATAATATGAATTGTGTTCAAAATTGTAGTGTGTACCAATTTGCCGATTACACCTGTCTCGTTGCCTCAGATAAGGACATAGGCCTAGCAGAGCAAAAGCTACAAAATGACTTTGATATAATTTGCAAATGGTCTCACGATGCAGGACTTGTTCTAAACGCAGATAAGACAAAGCTACTACATGTACATTCTAGCCAATCAAGAACAGTTGGGGCAGTCAGCATCATTGGACACAACCACCAGTGCTTACACTCCAAACCAGCTAGCTGTTATAGCTGCAAATGCACGCCTCTAGAACAGGTCAATAAGCAAAAATATTTGGGCCTTGTAATAGACAATCGCCTGAACTGGGGCGACCACATAGATGCTGTCTGCACCAGGCTTCGTGCCGTTATGGCAAAATTATATATCATACGAAACAGAATTCCTTATAAAATTAGGTTAGATATGTATAATGCACTCGTAGAAAGTATCATTTCTTATGGTTTAAGTAGTTACGGTCGTACCTTTAAGTCCTATCTGGACAAAATATATAACTTGCAAGTCAGAGTACTAAAGATAATTGTACCTTGTAATATTAAAAAGAATTTAAAATATGAAAGAAAGAAAGAAAGAAAGAAAGAAAGAAAGAAAGAAAGAAAGAAAGAAAGAAAGAAAGAAAGAAAGAAAGAAATGTTTATTTGCTAGAATACGTACATAGAAGGTGTTAAATATTTTCGCATATAGCAGGTTAACAGTATTCAGCCAAAACGGCTGATCACGAGCTATTTAATATATGCAAAGTCTTGCCCATACATGTTAAATTTAGATGCCAAATTTTGAAAGAACAATACTTCAGAACCGAAATTCAGCATTTAACATCACACCCAAAATTTACACGGCGAGTAATTAACCACGTACTACACAAACCTAAATTTCATCACTATTACGGACGTAGAACATCAGAGTACATAATACCAGATTTAATAAACAAACTCCCAACTGAATGCAAGGACAAAATAACACCAACAAATATAGCCAACGTTCTCAAAAAACAAATGTTAGAACAATTTGTTAGTCAATCTTTATAATATTATTGCATCGCTTATGGAGCATCCTGTACAGTGGGCGCGCAGACCGGTTATTGCAGCGCGCTGGCTGATAATGCTCAGTGCAATTCTGTTTAGGTACTATAAGATGTGTTTAAGGAATTAGTTTATAATGTATTGCGGAATGTAGCATCGAAACAAACCAAATTGGTTTAACGATGCCGTTATAATAAAATGTAATTTTGTTTGTACTTACTTATGAAATAAATAAATAAAAATAAATTAATAGTTTAGCAAGATTTTGACAATATTTGTCGCAAGTATGTATTTGTAAGTATAAAATTGACAGTAAGATAAGGGTAGCGATAAAAATAGAAAGGTACAGATTGGTATTCCAATAAAGCTAAAAATAGTGAGATAAAATGCGTTTTCCCTTACCCAGCATTCGATCGATACGCCAATCAGCCGTCAATACTTGATTACGGTAACCCAAACCTTTGTCTGTCACAGTAAGTGCCAACTTGTTAATATATTATTGAATCGCAACCTCAAATAATCGAGACGTGGAATCTCTACTGGTGATTTGAAATTTGTGGCTACTTTGATAGATTTAGAATGGTAATAAAAACGCAAATATTCATAGCTCGATTGAGCAAATGAAGTAAAAAGTTTGGTCATTAATGAAGATAGGTCACATAATGGTAAAAAAAGGACATGGCGCAAAAACTATTTTCCAAAGTTGCCCCTGCATTTTAAAGTCACCCCGTTTTACGATATCCTCAAGATGTCCTCAAAATGTCAACTCAAGAACGCCCTTTGTCTCGAGAACGCTTGGAGGTATCGAGTTGAAATTAAAACCATATACTCAAGTCTACAGTCTCTCGAAGCTGTGAAGACATCAAACTTCTAACTAAACGCAAAAAAGATACAGCCTTTTATGCCGTAAAAAACGTATATTTAGAAACTCAATGGAATCAAAATTTATAGGGTATTTTCCGTTGACCTAGAACTATGAAATTTAGCAAGTAATACCGTCGTATACTACAAGTATAGGGAAAAATCTGCAAACTATACTTAATATTAGAAATGCGAAAGTGTGTCTGGCTGTCTGTTACCTCTTCACGCTTAAACCGCTGAATCGATTTTAATGAATTTGGCATGGAGATAGTTTAAAATCCGAGGAAGGACATAGGATAGTTTTCATCCTGGAAATTATCCCTAAAAAGATTGAAAAGTGAGTAAGTAATTCATGGTGACATTGATGACCCTGTAGGAAATGTAATGATTATACCAAAAGCGCAATTGCTCTTACATTTGCTTAGGCGCTTTTAATAACCCCTTTTATTAATTAAAGTGATGAGGTGGATATCCATCGTGTTGTACGAGGTTGCTTCCTAACTTCCAAGTTACACGCGGACGTAGTCGCGAGCAAAAGCTAGTTAGTAATAAAATCATAAAGAATATATTCTTTATTTCAACGGACAAAGAAAGTGATCCTATAAGGTTTCGGTTGTTCCTTTGAATTACGGAACCCTAAAAATAGACGTTTTATTTGCTTCAAGTGAAATAGCAGGCTCACATTTTGTTCTAAAACCTTTTACGATGCGAAAACTGTGGCCTTTTTCATACAAAAAAATACCGCAACTGTACGTGTCGAAGGTTCGTATTTGAGTACTCCTAAAAGATTAATTCTTGAGACGTGTTCTAAGTATATGGAGAAATTTAAAATAACACGAAACGATGATACTTTCAGGACCTTTATTTTCTTTAATATTCTCCAAAATTGAATAAAAACAAAAAGGTAATATCAGATTACGTACACATGTTAGAATCACCAGTTGTAATCTATAAAATCATTTATATCTATGAATTATGAATCCTATGAATTATACAGAGATGGTCTGTGGTGACTTCAAATTGGTAATACAAAATTAGTGTTTTGCACACATCATCCCTAACAAATCCCATGTAAACCCCTGCACTAAGTCTCATGCATAGCTGGGCATTAACTCGTTAATCCGTTAATCGTTAAATAACGAAGTTAACATTTTGATTAACGGATTAACTTTTAAGTTAACATTTAAAAATGTTAACGGACACGTTAACTTCCGTTAATATGCAGAAGTCCGTTAATCGTTAATCCAATGCCTACTACTTACGCGAAAAACAGGTTCAGACAAGTGCCGGGCGGTGCGTGGCAGAGTGAAACAAAAACAAAACTAGATATATTTTGCCGGCACGTGCGAGTGAGAAAACTGCGAAGAGATTTGTTTCGTTTGATCATTTCATTACTTAGCGCCGGTGCTTAGAGTGACGAGTGTTTTGTTTGTTGTTATTATAAATTACTGTCAGTGATCATTTGCCTGTTGATAAAGAAGAGTGCAGTGTAATTTAGTTAGATAGAAAAAGTGTACTGTGCAGTGTAGTAATTAAAACCATATCATGTAAGACGTGGATCGGATTCCAGCGGTCCTGATGAGAATCCATGGCCACATTTGACTGAGTATGTGGAATTTGTATCCAGATCGGGCCAGCAAATACTTTTTGCGTGTAAGCGTTTGACAACGCGGTTGGCTCAGTTTGTAAGCGCTTGCCTACTGAGTTGGCGGTCCCGTGTTCGAATCCTGGCCAGGGAAAATATTTGTGTGACAAACTCGAATATTTGTGCTTGGGTCATGGTTGTTCTATGTATTTAAGTATATATTTATCTATATAAGTATGTATATCGCCATCTGGTACCCATAACACAAGCCTTCTTGAGCTTAATTTGGGACTAGATCGATTTGTGTGAGGTTGTCTGATATTTATTATTATTATTTATTACTAAGCGTCGTACGTACCTAAGTTCACTAACGCAACAATATAAAAATGCAATTTTACACATATTAACGGATTAACAATTAACGTTAACTTGCGTGAATTCTTCCGAAATGTAACGCTTTAACGTTTAACGAAGCTAACTTTTTTTGTAGCGGATTAACGATTAACGAAGTTAACTATTTGATTAACGGTGCCCAGCTATGGTCTCATGCTTCGAAAATAATCAAAAGTATCTTATTTTTATGTTTTCAATTATCCTATTTTTAGGGTTCCGTACCCAAAGGGTAAAAACGGGAGCCTCCGTCCGTCCGTCCGTCCGTCTGTCACCAGGATGTATCTCAAGAACGGTGATAGCTAGACAGTTGAAATTTTCACAGATGATTTATTTCTATTGCCGCTATAACAACAAATACTAAAAATAAAATAAAATAAATTTTAAAGGGGGGCTCCCATACAACAAACTTGTTATAGATTATGGTACGGAACCTTTCATGCGCGAGTCGGACTCGCACTTGCCCAATTTTTTTAGGCTTGATGCGGTTACCATACCAATATGATTTAAAACAAAGAGGTTTGAATTACTTCAATCATCTGACATAGCATTTATGAACTAAACGTGTTGTGATTACTAATTGTCACTGCTTCATGTCAAAGAAAAATATTTTATGCAAAATTTGGATTTTTAAGATAATGTTATTTTTTTATTGTACATCGCGAAGTACAGTGCTAATTCAGGAATTATATCAATTAATACCTAACTTGTAAACTTCAATTGACGTAACTAACGTAATAACGCCGAGTGATAGATCGACAGTTGGTTATTAAATTTGCGGTAACCATTAGGTAATCACACATTAAGACTTTCATTACTGGTGAAAAAAAAAAGAATGCTTATATACGGGTCAATATCAATATCCGTAAAGGCATTTTTCTTTTTCTTTCGTTTCTTTTTTTCCCTTTTTGCGGCCAATGCCGCACTGTTTAAAAAATAAGACAGTTATGTTGTTGTTAGATAACAGGAGTCCTTCAGACTCACTATGCCATACCCATACCCAGCACCGAAAGATCTAAACATTGTATTTAATAAGTGGTGAACGGTGTTGGTCACACATACTGTTCTAATTCTAATTCTAAGTTACTTTTAGTTGACTAGTCAATTTGTAGTGACTGTTTGTTTACCTAAATAAATAAAACCGGCCAAGAGCATGTCGGGCCACGCTCAGTGTAGGGTTCCGTAGTTGCTCATCCTTCACAATAGACTTAAGTTACGAGCAAGATTTCAAGCTCTATAAAAAGGTCGTAAACGCCAAAGTAACTGTAGTTACTTATTACCTTCTGGAAGTCAACTTACGTCCTTTTAAGAAAATTATGAAATTTTGCGATAACTCAAAAACGGCTTAACCGATTTTGTTCAATATAGTTTTCATTGAAAGTACTTATAAGGCGTCACGTTGATGAATTTTTTCATAATTTTTTGACACGTGGTTGAAAAGTTAGAGGGGGGGGGACACTATTTTTTTTATTTTCGAAGGGAATATTTACGAAACTGCTTACTTTATCAAAAAAAAATGTTTGGAGACCCCTATTATTTTTAAAAGACCTATTCAACGATACCCCACACACTAGTGTTGGAACGAAAAAAAAAATCACCCCCACTTTAGGTGTTCGAGAGGTACCCCAAAAAAAAATCGTTTTTTAGTTTTTATTTTACCGTTTTGTCGGCGTGATACATACACATACTCATACAAAATTTCAGCTTTCTAGTACTAATGATCACGGAGCTAAGCCGCGGACGGACAGACGGACAGACGGACATGGCGAAACTATAAGGGTTCCTAGTTGACTACGGAACCCTAAAAAAGAAATACTTGTTAATGATAATAAATTTTAAGAATTGACTTAATGTAATATTTATTTATCATTAACTGAGCCATAGTCAAGTGTTTTGTATTACCAATTTGAAGTCACCCTGTATACCGTCCCCCTTTACGTATCCGTCACTGGCGAAACCTGGCTCCATGACAATCACGAGCGCCGGCCATGTGCAAGGGGCGGACAGCGGATGCAATGACGAAAGCATGACGTGGATAAGACTTATTACATTTCGAGTAACATTTATGTACACTTGCTTATTGCCAAGTCTAACGTATGGATGCCAGACATGGATATACAACCAGCAGACGAGAACCAAAATACAATGCTGTCAGCGTGCTATGGAGAGAAGTGTTTTAAATTTGAAATTGATACCCAAGAGAAGAAACACGGACATGCGAGAAAAAAACGGGTATAATAGACGCTCTCTCATACTCACAAATGCTCAAATGGAAATGGTGCGGCCATACAGCACGTCTAGATGACCGAAGGTGGGCGAAAACTACCACTTTATGGCAGGGCCCGAGAGGATCTAGGAGTAGAGGGAGGCCTAAAGAAAGGTGGACAGATGAAATTGTAGCCACCAGCTGGCAAAAACTGGCGAGAGAAAGCTGAAGACAGAAAACACTGGCTTGATCTGGAGGTCTTCACCCGAAGAGGGGCCCATACATAATATTAAGTTAATTAAAAAAATATATATTTTACGTTATTAGATGTAATGTAGTAATGTAAGGAATTAATAAAGGCTTTTTATTTTTATTTATTTATCCATAAGTATTACGTATATCGTTCGTCATGATTTTGACGTATATTGCATCCACTGTTCGCCCTTTGGTCATGTGCATGAATGTGGCTTGCAATACCGAATTTGGGTTTGAAGGTTCTGTTACAAGGCACAAAGCAGCTCATACCTTTATCATATACGTGTAGGTACAGGAAAGCTTTGGACTTTCTATGAATTACGTATGGTACGACTAAACCTAGTTTACAATTATTGTTGGGTTTGACTTATTTTACGCATTGGAAGCGGTCAAAACAAGTATTTATATTATATGCCACATTTTGTAAATTCAACGGAGTCACAATTATAATAACGATAAGTATTTTGGCTAAAGTACTACACCATACATTTTCTATGCAAACAAAAAACGTGAGATCATAGGTCGTGGCCAGATTGTGATGTGCAAAACATGAAATTGTTGTATTTCGTGAAACTGTCAATACTTGGTGGCCAAATTATGGTGACTGTGGTCTGACCAGATCAATGAATAAATCAGCGTTTGACGATAAATATTAAAGCAATTTTATCGTTAAATACATAGAAAGATAGATAGATAGATGTCTATCTATCTAGATAGAATACTGTTTATTGCACACCTCAAATATAAATTCAAGCACATACAAACATCATTGCACAAATAAGAGCCCCGAGTAGTAAAAATACAAGAAACAAAACACCTTTTTTAACTGGAATTTAAAGGAGTTTATCTTTTTAAAATAAAAAAAATGGATTTGGAAAACCTGCAGCAATGATACTTATGAACATTGACGTTTAAACGATGAGATAGTCAGTTCTACCTGACCATTTGTTGAAATATGACCATGTCCTGAAATGCCCTCCACATTATAAAATCATCGTACGGCTGTCCGTGTCCATGAACATGTTAACGTACTGGTTGACTATCAGTACTGTGGTAAAGGGATGAAGTTTACCGAACTTGGTCGAGGGAATTTAATTAAGTCCTGTTTTACATAATACCGCTCGACATCGATAATAAACAAAGATTATTTTAAAAATTACGACCGCTGGCTTTCAAATTAGACAGGGGTACGCTGAAAGTTTTAAAATTTATTGAGAATTTGTAACGGGTGTAGTTCTAGGAAAGTTTTTTAAGTACAAGCAACGACAAAATACTTATAATACTACCCAGTTTTCTAAAAGATTGAATTTATTTTTCTGATCTGTATTAGTAATAATAATAACAAGCTTTGCTTTGTTTGGGACTAGGTCGATTTGTGTATGATTGTCCCAAAAATTTTATTTATTTATTTATAATAATAACCAATACATAAATCAACGTTTGACAAAAAATAATGATGTTTAATACTTTAAATTCTATTCTCTGTTATGGACTATTATTGGGCGGTCAAAAATCTATATTCTTGTAAAAAAGTGTTCATCTTTTTTACAAGAATATAGATTTTTGAGCTCATCTTACCCAGAATCTTTGTATTATCGAACCTCATATAAGAATAAAGTTCTTGCTGATATTCAGTAGGTACGTACACGTATTAACCTAGTCAAATTTTTCATTTCGCCGAATAATTATATCACCGTTTTTTTTTCCTCTGAAGTTATCCGTGTTTCATAATTCTTAAAATATAAGTATATCATAATATTAAGTAGGTCTGTTTTATAATAATCCAAAAGAGTTTGCGGTTAACGCTTAAACGGTAAACGCTTCGTTGAAACATTCGACGATCATTGACACTTTATTACGCACACTGCCTTTTATTTTATCGTCGACTAAAATTTATTTATTTAATTCGTTGAAGCAATCCACCCTTTTTAATTAATTGTTGTAAAACCTCCCAAAATTCAATCATGAACCGAACTCTATTGCGAACGTGTCGATTTAATCAAACAAATTTCTTTCCAGATCAACAAGCAGAAATGCGCGCGCAAACTCAAATCAGTGAAAAGTAAAAAACCCGATGGAGCCGGCAACACAGGAAAAACCCTTCCGCCCGCCAGACCCGACAACACTAGTGAATGAGACGGAACTCCGAATGGTTTTAGATTTGAATGACTCATTCAGTGAAGTGTACTTCCGAACGCTTAACGAAACGAATTGTACTTTGAGTGGGTGTAGTGACGGGTACAACTACTGGGCGCTGTCGCTGCTGGTGTTCCCGTTGCTGACGCTGTTCGGGAACGTGCTGGTCATCCTGGCCGTGTCCAGGGAACGGAGTCTGCAGACAGCCACCAACTACTTCATTGTGAGCTTAGCGGTCGCGGATTTGCTGGTGGCCGTCGTTGTGATGCCGTTTGGCGTTTATTATTTGGTGAGTGCTGCTTCTAAGTAGATTAGATTTTGATAACGTCTTATAAATCGATGAACGCCGGCTGCACGAAAAAGCATGACTCATTGTCACGTTCCGCCTGAGCCGACCGTGCAAGCGAAAGCGCGGAACAAGCGATAGAGAGGCACGATCGACCGGCTTTATGATGCATCTCTTTCTTCCACTCCCTCATTCAATTCACAAAAATAATTATGCAATTTTTCATCAATTTTTTCTTATTACGTTATCACGTTAAATTATCGTCCGTAAACTGACTTTACAGAAAACCAATTTTTTATTAGTGTTTTGTTATTTAGTATTTTGTCATTGTTCTAAATTATACGAACGCAGTGGTAACTGCTAGCTGCTGTGTTGAAACGAAAAAAAAAAATTATAACGCTACTTGTTTAATTTAATTAATAATTTAATTGCTTCTTATTTTATTTTATTTCGTAGATAAAGCTCTAACGCATACAAGAAATGAAGAAGTTGAAAAAATTAATGTCTCAGTCAAAGGAAAGCCGTTTGGAAACGCGGGTTCGAATCCCGCCCGAAACATATTTTTTTAATTCTTTTTTCAATGTAAACTTGTGTTTTATATTGCGAGTAGAGCCAAAGAAGTGTTATAAATTTTAAAACTACCAACAATATGTATTGTGTATTTACTGTAATACTTCGGGCTCATTGTGGTTTGACATAATGACATGTGCGGTTGTGAGCCCTTGACGACTGCATATTCGTCAAGAATGTGACATTTTGGTAACCTATCGTAAATTCTAACACATTTCTAAAATGCATTCGTTTGATATTTGTATACCTACTTTACTAGTTTGGCCATTTCTATGGTCTGAGAGTTTGGCCATTTTCACCAAGTAGTTTCCAGATATTGGCCACGAAAACCCTCAGATCTCTTTGAACTTTATCAGTTTTATCACTAGATTAACTTCTATACTATTATAAAATTCTATATTAGTATTGAAAATAAGTTTTCTATGGAGAGGGGTCATGATTTCAGGAATAATCATAATAGCGTGATGCAGGATCGTCATTTGTTTTGTATGGGCGCGCGGCGCCAGGCTGGTCATAATTTTCATTGTCCTCGCATCACGCCGAAACGGCTGAACGGATTTTAACCAATTTTGGTACAGGGATAGCTGGACATCCAGATGGTTATAGGACACTTTTTATCCGTCTTCGGTAAAGAAAAAAATAGGCGGAAGAAGTTGCGGGGCACCTCCTAGTTGTAAATAAAGCGACACTTCGGTGTAACGCGTCCCTAAATCATCAATATGCCCTCCGAAACACGTGGCATGTTTATTCTAATCAACCAACCTGATTCAGGTGTTTAAATCTTCAGTAACGATGATGCAAATTAGTCAACTAGGTTGGTTGCAGACTTACGACTGCCGCATTTAATCAAGTCATGTAATGGCCCGAGCGAAATGCATGAAAAAAAATAGTGCGTGGAGTCCCTCCGCGCGGAAGAAGTGAAACTTCGTAATGTGGAAATAAAAATTGGAAGGGGTAGAAATTGATTTTTAGTGAACTCATATTGTTTCTTTATGACACTTCTTCACTTTCGCTCTGTCTCTTTCTATTCCCCCTCCCCAGGAGCGTTGAACTTTTAAACGCAACAGTGCTTTCCTACCCCCTCCACGGTAGCGTTAAACGTTTAACGCAACTCTTAAACGTTTAACGCAACCTTGTTGGAAGTCGCATAAGAAGTTTCACTTCAACAATAAGTTTTGTGTTTTTGATGTGTTGGGTTTAAATAAACTAAATAAAAAAATTAAAACCCCCGACTAAAGTTGCTGGTCATCATGAGACCTTGTTTCAATGTGTGAAATACAAAATGCTACTAAAACTGAACATAAAAGCAAAATTTGGAATTCCTAGCTTCAATATTGGCTTAGAGCCAGTCGCTTGTTCCACTAAAAGCTGAATATCTTGGAGATGAGAGCTCCGATTTTCATCAAACAAAGCTAAGAACAAACTCGACAAGCCAGGTTTTTGATTAAAAAAACCGCACTCAAATTGGTTCACCCGAATATGGGCACTACGATGCCAAAGACAGATACACAGACACACAGATACACAGACACATAGATACACATGTTAAATGATGTTATGTATTGGGCCTGCTGGAGCTGACATGTTCATCATGATGATCTAAGCTATAATTAAAAGAAAAAACAAGGTTTTTATAAAAGGTTCACGGACCCTTAAATTGATTGTTGTTAAAAGAATAAACAATAATTATTTATTTTTAACTATGAAGAACATGGTGTTTTAGTGCTTTCCTCCCATTCTTATCATAAATTTTAAACTACGTGGACGACCTCAATATGCAACAACGGTACACAAAATGTTAGTGTATTTATCCACTAATGTTGTAGATACGATACAAAAATCAAACACTATGAGAATGGTGGCAAATTATTATTTCACTACCGAGATTATAGCACTTATAAAAAAGTTATTTCACTGTAAATACCATTCCAAAATTATTGCCTTCGGGGGAACGCGACGGTTGGGCAACGAATCACTTCGGGCAAAAATGTTATGCGAGAAGTAAATACACCAAATAAGTATGGTATCATGGTCCATATACTCCATATATCAGTATCCTTACAACCAAGACCAAGGAAATATTCCTTACATCCAGAGTAATTTTCATGTTTATTCACCTCGCAGCGGGGATTTCCCCAGAGGACATCATATTTTTGGGGTAAAAA
Organism: Apotomis turbidana; assembly: GCA_905147355.2. NCBI lineage: Eukaryota > Metazoa > Arthropoda > Insecta > Lepidoptera > Tortricidae > Apotomis > Apotomis turbidana. The sequence continues at coordinate 22,348,555 of LR990295.1, read as the reverse complement.
TTGGCTTACGTACCGGAACATATTCAGGTTATTTGCCCAAGAGAGCTGCCATCCGTATTTTACTCGTATATCCTAAGTTACCACAATCCAGGACTCTTAGGATTTTTTTGATTTGGATAATATTTTGTGTCGACGACATTTTTAACAATATCATACTGTAAATTGGTTGACAATTGTTTAACGTTATTTTCGTTTTATGTATTTTTTGTTTCCTCTCACATGTGATGAAAAATATTGTGTGTATGACGGGCAGTAAGGGGATTACAAACTCAGGCCATTAAAAGTATAATGATTTTATGGAGAACGATCAATATTTCAGGAAAAAATCTTAACACGTGATGCGTGCGCGACGCCAGCCATACAGCGCCATCTGTTGGTAGACATATCTCTGTCTGCTCATCACGCCAAAACAGCTGGAGGGATTTTGACCAATTTTGGACATCCAAAGATACTTATATGACTTTATATTTTTATATCTTCTCTATCACTTTATATCTTTAATTAGATACTTAGAATAAATAGGCCTAGAAACCTAGTCAGCGTTAGAAAGTGAAGCCAGTTTTGGTTAGCCACGGGCGCATCTGTCACAACGTCACCTTTAAAAAAAAAAGATTTGTTAACAGTAATGCCTAAATGTTAGCTGCTAGTTACATAAATCGGAGGACTGACAAACTGAGAGATTAACCAAAATAAGTTATGTAAAATTTTCATAATTTTGGTTACTACTAAGCAGAATTTGGCTACTTCTCGAGTAGTTAAACTATTCGAGCTATTTTTTTTTTAGTGCAAGCTCACAAACAACGCACTTAAAACCAAAAGCGGCTTCAGGCTTCATCTTTCGCAAATCTTTTGTATGAAGACTCTCGTTCTAGGCGTATTTATTCTAAGGTTAGGTAATAATATGCTTGCTTATTGCTAAATCACAGTAACGGCAGGGAAATGCGCGCTTTAAGATTTTTTAAAGTAAAGTCGCAAGTTGAATAGTCCTCGACATGTTTCAGGCCAGTCCATTGACCTAAGGGCATGAGTTATCGTCCTGTAATTAAAATACTCGTACTAATCACACTAATATTATAAAGGCGAAAGTTTGTGAGTGTGTTTATGTGTATGTTTGTTACTTCTTCACGCTCGGCTGGACCAATTTTGATAAATTTTGGTATGAAGGTAGCTGACACCCTGGATTAATACAAATACATAGACTACTTTTTATCCCGAACAATATAGTGTTCCCTTGGGACGAGCGGGTAATACCGCGCGGCGCAGCAAGTGGGACTACGAGTATATGTAGTCTCCCTTTACGGATTGCATCTGACGTATTATAGCAGCGAAACTATGCCCCAGTGATTTGCAATCTCGCAACTCGTGGTCATAAATCCTAGGATGCATTCCACACCACCAGACACGTTACAGTTATTTCCCATTAGATCTAGAGATATTTATAATCCAGTGAATAAAGGGGTTTTACTCCAACAATGCGGCGGAGGGGGAATTGTGCATTTTGCATTATAAACACCCACTACCCATCTTAGACAACATATCAAAAATTCAAAACTACCGGACCGTTTGTAAGGTCACCCCTAGTACTTTAGTCTCTATTAACCGAACTATTAGTTACTATAGACACTATGCTAAGCGAATAGCTGCAGCCGAAGCTTACGATTCTCTTGTGAAAATGCCAGAGGACTCATCATTAGTTCATAATTTCATTAGTATACGGCTTTATCGCCGTGATTACATTTACAGACTAAATATATTTAAGTCACAGACTAAATATACTTAGTCAGATTTAAGATTTTAAATTTATTTTTATCCGACTTCAAAAAGTAGAAGAGCCTCAGAAGTCCATCATTTATGAACTGTTTTGAAAAAAAAACATAATCAAAGACGTCCAGATGACCATATTCAGTAAGTAGGCCACAATACCACTTTTACAAGTCAAATTGTGAATCTACCGGCATATTGTCTTAGCGTAGTTTATACTGACATTTTATAGTATGAAAAAAATAAATCTAAATCTATCTAAATCTTTCCCAAGAGGAGACCGCTGCTGAATGAAAGTCAACTTTTTCGTTAATCAATACCTAAAACAATCATTTACATTTATGATATAACTAAATACTAACTAAGTACACGTAAAGGAGATGTATAGATTCTCAAAATCAATGTTAAGTAAGTAACTGCATTTATTCGAAGTTTATATTTAAACTAATTTAAATCAATATATATCGATCGCTGATTATATACGCAAACATATACACCTATATTAACTTCTACTTGGTGCATTTTATTGTTCATGAAGTTGCCTCATAGAGCGCCACATTTTGTAAATGTGACATAGCTCCTATAAACACAGCAGAAATCTGCCAACGTACTCGATTACAAATTACTCTGTTGTCGATGGCGGTAATTGTTCTACATACAGTGTTGTGTGCGTAACCGAGATCTACAGTAGACTCCATAATGAGAGCCTTGACTTCAAATAAACGGTTGAATCTGCCAACGTCTTCAAACTCAACGTTGTATACAATCAGGGGATCTGTTGTCGATGGCAACCGACACCTTCAATAGACTCCATAATCAGAGCTTTGAGTTCAAATAAACATTTAAATCTGCAAACGTCTTCAAATTCAACGTTGTATACAAATAGGGGATCAGGGAGCCTATTATGGTTGCTTTAATCCTTAATCAAGTGATAAAAAAGTGACAAAGCATCTTTTTCAAAACGTGACGGACCCTTTTATTTTTATCGCGTGATAAAAGCAAGCATTATAGGCCAGTTTTCGATGGCGGCAATAACTACATACAGTATTATGTGCGCAACCGAGATCTAGAATAGACACCATAATCAGAACTTTGACATTAAATAAACATTTTCATCACATTTGCTCGTAAAAGATGGTATTACATGCGGGTGTACTGAAGGACTAAGGCCTATATAGTTCCCGCGGGAGTTATAAATTGACATAACTCCCTCGGGAGTTATGGTTTTAGTTTTAAAAATATAGTACGCACTCGCAGATTACTTCAGACTAAGGAGGTTTCAATCCAGCCAAGGTTTTTTGTTGTATCAACAAAACTTGCCTACCAGCAAATTTTATTGTGTATTGAATTAATACATATATGTAACTGCATTAATATTTATGTTTTATTATGTGTATTTTGCAATAATTTTATGAAATTAAATTAAATGTTCATTTATCGTTACAATTTGGCAGTATAGCCTGTCAAGTTTCTAAACGAAACGCAGTTCTTAGCATTATCTGTGGTAGACGACACAAAAAAAAGGGTTATAAAATTATTGGTTAGGAACTATTTAGTTTGTAACAAACTTACTGTTTATATTTAAGTTTTATAATATTACACTGTTAATTATTGCTGCATAATATTGATAATTGTTATTTGTTTAATAATACATGGTAAGATTCTGTTTATATTTGTTTTCTGATTTAAGCTGATGGCCGTTTTGCCAGTGCTTATAGTAAATTAAAAAAATATATACAGAAAAAAGTTGGTTGTCAATCGTTATCGTTTAATGTTTATTGTTGGCTTATTTATTTGTTATTTACTCCAAAATGTGATGAAAAATATTGTGTGTAAGGCGGGTAGTAAGGGGATTACAAACTCAGGACATTAAAAGCCCTCCGCCTTCGGCGTCGGGCTTCTAATAGACCTTCGTTAGTAATCCCCTACTTACTACCCTTATGACACAATATACTATTAAATCTGCCAACGTCTTCAAACTCAACGTTGTGTACAATTAGGGGATCTGGTTGTCGATGGCTGTAATTACTCTACATACAGTGTTATGTGCGCAACCGAGACCTACAATAGACTCTTAATCAGAGCTTTGACTTCAAATAAACATCTAAAACTGCCAACGACGTCTACAAATTCAACGTCCTCTACAATTACGGGATCGATGGCGGTATTGCACTACACAGTTATGTGCGCAACTGAGACTTATAGTACTGTCATTAGACTTTATAGTCAGACCTCTGACTTCAAATAACCATCTAAATCCACTAACTTGCGCCTCATAAATCATAAATGATTTCACTGTACGATGGTGGTCTAGAATTTGGGCTCGAAATATATTCATTATTTTCTCATTAGCCTTTAAATATGCGACAAGTTGTCGGGAATATAAAAATAGCCGACAATATTGATGTATAAGAACTACATAAACTAATGGCCTTCAATGAGCATCACAACGTCTATATAAATTTATATTTAGGTAAGTAGCTATTATTAAAAATATATAATAAGGAATCCGATAAACATACCGAATTTTCGTTACTAATATTCCAATTATAATGTCAAGTTACGGTTTGCTGCATAAAATAGTTTTTGCTCGAATCAGTGTAAATATATATAATAGATACAGACGACGAAACAATATAAGAGAGGCGAGAAGGGCGGAGAATCGAGGCTGTAGACTAGTTAATGTTTAATTAGTTTCCAAGTAGTTGGAAGCAGATAAATTTGCATTGTACTCGAAACGTTTACACACAACTTTTAAATACCGATATCGTTATATTGTAGCATAAGTAATATTAACAAGCTCCATCGAGTCCATTGATCCACTGTATGTATATTTACGCAAATTAATAGCAAAAGCATTATCTTTTAATGTTTAAAATTAAATGATACATCTTATCTCGCAAAACTAATGTTTCAGTACCTACAGTATTTTTAATCATCTTATTAAGTAAACAAGATTATAACATCAAAATTGTAATTTTATACCAAAATTAGCCGTTAAAATTTGCAGCGCGATATCCAAAATAGTGACTCAGGTTATTTCATGTATGAATAAATGCCTTTATTCGACACAAAAGTCATATTTATTTTTTTTTTATTAAAGCAGTAACGTCTGCTGACGTAAATTAAATGTTTACAAATGAAGCGACGCCAGTGTTGGCCCGGAAAGCCGTTGGAAACGCAGGTTCGAATCCTGTCCGAATCATTAAATTTTTCAATTTTCGCTTCATTTGTAAACACAAAAGTCATACTTTGAGTTTAGAATCTTCTTTAATAAATAAGACAAATAAGAACAAAATATACTGTAGTTACCTTCTTATTTCAAAGTGTAATTCGTATTATTTTAGAAAGAATAGGAAACAGTAATAAACTACAATGAGGAGTACAAATGCAATACATCGTATAGCTGGAGCCTGTATGGCTCAGTGTCAAGAATAAAATCAGATTTCTATAATAAATTGTTTAACACTGTAATAAAAAATAAATCAAATGAATAAAGTCAAAGCACTGCCTACTACATACTCTGTGCCAATGTAAATGTGGAACGGATAGACGAAACAATGTAGGAAAGACGGAGTGAAACCGTACACTAGTTAATGTTTAATTAGTCCGAAAGTTTGCAACAGGGGGATTTAAGCGAAAGATACAATATGTTACTAAGTGTTTTAAATGTAGGTAAGTTAACAACAAATAAATGAGGAGATCTGCAGGAGTTTATGTCTCGTAGAGCTGTTAGATCACAGAAGCAGAGCGGAGTTGTGTAGAATGGACCAATCACGTTTCTCAGATTTGAATGCACTTCTTTTGGGCTTCAGAAAGACGCAGCCAGATTGTATTAAAATACTTAAACAGGTTTACTTACGTCGTAGAAGTCGAATAACGCTCGACATGTTTGGAATCAGTGTGCGATTCATCATCAGGAGAGACGATCAGTCGCGGCGGCAGCGAACCGAACACTGCCAGGTGACAGGACAAGTTGTTGTGGAATTTTAAGGAAGACTTTTTCTAGCAATGGACATGTTTCAGAATGATCATGCTGAATGGTGAAATAAACAACAGAACGGGGTATATGGATGAAGACCAAAAAGCTTACCACCTTAACTCATTTGATTAAAATTTGTATGATAGGTTCCATTGTGCGCTGGCAATCAACTTTATTAACCATCGAATAACGTAGCCTTATTTTATCGTAATTTTTTGTCGCACAACAGTACTATTTCCAATTGTTTTTTTTTCTGGTTTTATGATGTTATTATTATTTTAAATTGTAAATGTTTTTTTTATACCTTAGAATCTGGCATGTAAAAGAGCTCTTGTAGCTAACTTGCAGAATAAAGTTTTGAATTTTAATTTGAGTTTCGTGTGGCTACGTACGCCTAAATTTCGTCAAACTTTTAGGTTCTTACTCTACTAGTTTTAACATACAGACGAACAATGTAAGGAAGGCAAAGTGTAGAGGCCGTCGACTGCTGAATGTTTAATTAGTTTCGTTTCGAACTGTTGGGAGCAGACACATTTATCTTGTACCCACTCCTTTTAGAACGAATCGTGTGCACTTATCTGCAAACAGTACTTAACTATTCATTCAACAACGAATATTTTTAAATATTGTCATAAAGGTACATTCTTAAAGGGAAATGTACTCTGATCCACTGCAATGGACACGATCGTGCGTACGCTTCCGGCGTAGTGCTCTCCCAACTGAGCCATAACATCGTTACGTCAATCACACCAACCAATCTTTTCTTTCATAATTTATTATTGTATCACTATTTCGACCTCGAAGGAGATGGCGAGACGAACTTGACGCCTTTCACCGAGACTGGTGGGAGATTGCTCGGGACAGGGACGCATGGAAGAATGAGAGGGAGGCCTTTGCCCAACAGTGGGACAATATAGGCTCTTAATAATAATAATAATCAAAAGGCGTAGGGATGTGACGACCCCATCGCCCGCTGGTATTACCAGCGCAATCAGTCACGCAGGGCAGCTTATGGCGAGCTGTTGGGGGGTAGCGACCCCACGTACCTGAGTGCTCCTGGGGGATCCTGACGGGGGGTGATGGATCGGGGCCTCCGCCTCTGTCTCGCCTTAGCCGGCCGGACAGAGTGGAGTCGCGAGAGTTGCGGCTCGGGGGCGGATGTGGAAACGTAAGGGGTTAGTTGGCTTCGGTTTAAAGCCCAGTATTACACCTCTCCGCCCTTAGCCTTCCGCACCGGTGTTGCCCTTAGGCCACTCTATGTGTCGCTATTTTGTGGGGGCCCATCTAGCGGGAGGCGAGTCATCGTCTACCAGTGGCATTACACATGAGACTTTTTTCCTGGTAGACGCCCGATAGTCTCAATCCATAGCCCATTAACAAGTCCTCCATTTCATCCCCATAGCCCAATTTGTATTTAGATTCCATATATCCATCAATAGTTCTTGCACCTAGCGGGCGCTGTCTCTGTGTGCGTCCCATGACACGGATAAGGACAGCATCCGCTCGTTGTACGCATTACATTTCATTAAATTGTCGAAAGGGCCTCTACGCGTTGGCTTCGGCTCCGTGCACGCCTCCCAAAGGTCCGAGACACTATTGTCCCGTGAGCGGGTGCGACATACAGGAATAATAATCACTATTTATAAAAATAAAAGTGTGGTATTTCCACATTAAAACAGAATCAATGAAAAGATTATTCATAAATGAAATCCATATTTTTCTCATAATGAACCAAGTTTCATTTAATGCGGTTAGCACACAGAAAAAAGAAATAACATAATATGGCATGGTACAAACAACGATTTTCTATTGCCGTCCGCATTTCGCAGCAGGATGCGACGCCCAGCGTGGTTACCGCCTAAATATGCGGACTAAAAAAAGTACGTATTCGTCGCATAATCAAGAAATGTATAATCAAAATGTCCTAGAACTCAATTAATTCCTTTTTCACCTCACTCGCTCGGAAAACCTCAATTTATAGGGCGAAATCTGCGTACAGTACATTACATCAGAGGCCGGGAAAATGAGGATTTCCGGCCAAGTAGGTATATACCGGATAGTGATACGAGGCCGGGAATCCGTTTTCGCGACAAGGCATGTATAGTGCTTTTCTCAAACATACAATGAAATAAAAAAATATACTTCAAAGAATAACACTTAATATTGTTTGTCCGATATTTTCCGAATTTGACCGAATTTTAAAAATCCGATTTCAGATTATGACTCAGGAGCCCCAAAAACCCCCGGATACCGAATTTAAGCCTCCTAGGACCAATTTGAAATTTTCTCCATACAAATCGTTTTTTTTTTCGATATTTTCCGAATTTGACCGAATCTTCGGACAAGATTTCAGATTCATATTTTTGAGCCCCGAGAGCCCCCCGATACCGAGTTTTAGCCGCCTAGCACCAATTTGAAATTTTGAAAAAAAAAAGTCGCCATCTTGAATTTTTTTTTCCACAAGTGTAACACCTAACACCTAACAACCAACCTTTAAAAACAAAACCTGCTTTTTGTCAAACCAGCCAGCTGTGTGAATGACCTTGTTGTTGAAACCAAAAAAAAGTTACTTTGCAGGCCTAGGCCTGAAAAGCAGTATGAAATCCCTTTACAGTCCTCTCGAGTTGTTGCGCCCAAAAACCGATACTTCCGAACCTATTATAAGGAACGCAAAGACAATATTTCATTGCATGTTTGAGAAAAACTAGAAAAAGTCTATTTTATCCGCTAGCGTGCAAAAGTCATTTGAATTTCGAACACGACGATTTTGATTCTCTGTGGTGCATGTAACTTTTTTATATTTTTCATCACATTTGCTCGTAAAAGATGGTATTACATGTAGGTGTACTGAAGGACTAAGGCCTATATTGTTCCCGCGGGAGTTATAAATTGTTATAACTCCCGAGGGAGTTATGGTTTTAGTTTTAAAAATATAGTACGCACTCGCAGTTTACTTCAGACTAAGGAGGTTTCAATCCAGCCAAGGTTTTTTGTTGTACGAACAAAACTTGCCTACCAGCAAATTTTATTGTGTATTGAATTAATACGGTACATGTACTGCATTAATATTTATGTTTTACAATTATTTAAGTGTAATTTGCAATAATTTTATTAAAATTATTTTTGAATTATCGTTACAATCTGGCAGTATGGCTTGTCATGTTTCTAAACTAAACGCAGTTCTTAGCATTATCTGTGGTAGACGACACAAAAACAGAAAAAAGTTATAAAATTATTGGTTAGGTAGTTATGCATGGTGGTACCCGAGCAGTTATTGTGAATGCATGACCGCTGATATCAGCGACTGGGATGTTATGGCTAACGCGCCCACGTGCAGGTGGCCAGTAGCGAGAACTTTGCCCACCGCACCGTGAGATAGTTTTAATTAATTTTAATTTAGTTACAGTTTCAACTTCAATCTGTACACTCGTGTATCTTTTTAATTAATTAAAGTTAAGTAAAAACTTTATGAGTTTGCCTTCATACACGTCCTCACGCGCTCCCGAACATAACTGGCGCAGCCGTGACGGATATTCGCGAATCGTTCGAAAAGTTACGTTATAAAGGACACTACTATCGGTTCTCACGCGTAACTCGAATATCCTCGAACCAAATAAATAAGTTAAGTGGTGGACATTGAATGAACTTCAACGTGAGGTGCGTGATAATAGGTGTCATCAGCAGCGGAAGTCATGGCAATCGGCGGTTTGTGAGTAGACCTCTTTGCATTCCTTGCTTATTCCTGATTTTTCCTGAAAGCTAGTGTAAAACTCGTATAAGGGTTTCGGATAAACTTCACTGGAAACTCTAGCAAATACTTTTAAGTTAACGATCACTACACTAAATCGGTACAGTCGTTTTTAATTAATTAGAAATTGAAAAATTATACTTTTTACATTGAGCGATAATTGGATTGCTTTGTTTTGTTTTTGTGAATAAAATTTATAATTTTTACATTAGTTAAGAGAATTTTATCGGGATTATATTGAAACAAAATGGCTCAATTACATTTAATTCCCAGAGAGATGTTGGAAATTATCCCTAAATTTGATGGGGATGATAAACTATTAGATTTATTTATTCGTAAAGCGGAATATGTGATCGAAAGATTTCGAGGTTTAGATGAGGATGTTCAAATGCAAGATGAATATGTATTTCATACTGTAACAAGCAGGCTTGTTGGTAGGGCTGCGACCCTCATAAGTGAACGAGGGGATTTGGTGTCATGGAACCAATTAAAAACTGTATTACGTCAACATTTCGGTGATCCTCGCTCGGAGCAATGTATTGCTATCGAATTAGAAAATTTAAAAATCAAGCCAGGTGAATCTTATACTGATTTTTGCAATAGAATTCAGCACGTGCGCAGCACTTTATTTGCCAAGGTCAATGAAATTAATAACGCGGAAATGCGGTCTGCTAAAACGATAATATATAATAATGTCGCGTTAAATTCCTTTTTGTATAATCTCCCGGAAAACATGTTAAGAATAGTGCGTCTTAAAGGTTGCTCTACTTTGGAAAATGCGTTAAGTGTGGTAATGGAAGAAATTAATTTCCAATTTCAATACAATTCTAAACACAACGTGCGTTCTGCACCACTGCAACAAAATCTACAGCCACGACCGACATTACAACCACCTCCACAAAATCGATTCGTTCGTTTTCCCCAAGAACACAATTTTAAATTTGGCATTCCGCAAAATCTGGCAATGAGGCCTTATAATTTCCAAAACGCTCCAACGCCCAATCAAGGTTTCAGATTCGGCAACGCGAATCAGCCAGGTTTTAGACCGGCTTTTAACCAAGGATTTAGGTATGGTGTACCTCAACAGTACAATCAATTTAAATTTGGTATTCCTGCTCAACAAGGCTTTAGGCCTTTGTCAAACCAAGGTTTCAACCAACAGACATCAGCCCCGACTTTTCGGTTTGGTATTCCACAAATTCGACAAAGCCCTAGGGCCCAGGACAATTCTGACGTTACTATGCGTACAGTCAGGCAAAACAACTTGACAGTGCCATGCGAAAGTGAAAATCTTTTTTACGAAGAAAGCCCGCAGCTTTACAGTGACGAATATTATTACCAAGTAGAACCATTTGAACAGCCGCAAATCGAAGAGATTTCCGAAGAAAATCCAAATGAACAAGAACTAGACGTACCCGAAACTGAAAATTTTCAGTTAACGGCCTTGAAAACACAAAACGGCTAGTGATCGAATTAAATTGCGACAAAACTCCGACATTGCCCTACATAGAACTACCAGAGATTGGAGCCCGTTTTATGATCGACACCGGGAGCACTCGATCTTTTATAAATACTGCACTAGCCAATCGCTTCTTTTCAAAATTCAAATACTCAGAGCCCTTTGAGGTAATTAGCACCCATGCAAAAAGTGTGCATAACGAAATCATATACATACCACTTTTAAAAACCTTTAAAAGCACAGATTATCACAAATTCTACGTTTATGATGTAGCACGAGACTATGACGGACTCATTGGATCAAACCTACTTAAGCAATTGGAAGCTACAGTGGACATGAAGAATCTGATGTTACACACACGAAATACAAGCATACCAATTATATACAATTCCCCTTGCGAAATCAGCTTAGAACCAAGAACAGAAACACGAGTTAAGATCCCAACGGACCTTTGCAACGGCTCAGCAATTGTAGATTTTCATGAATTCAAGGACGGAGTACGAATGCCATCAGCACTTGTGACATGTGAGAACTATTCTGCAACAACGATTATACAAAATGCGACTGAGCAAAAGGTTATTGTAAAATTCAAAAATGCCGCCAAGGTCGAAAAGTTCACGCTCGACGAAGACGTTCACGTTAATTTTACGTCTCTAGCTAATTGCGATGTGGACGATTTGCTTAAACAGAATTTATCAAAGTTAAGACTAGATCACACCAATGACGAAGAACATGCGTGCATACAAAAACTTTGCTATGAGTACCGTGACATTTTCTACTGCGACGAGTTACCACTTACCTTTACAAATAACGTAAAGCATAAAATCAGGACTAAGAATGAAGATCCCATTTATATTCGACCGTTCCGCCACCCACCTTCACAGAATGAAGAAATTCAGCGTCAAGTCGACAAACTCCTAAAAAATAATGTAATACAGGAATCTTATTCTCCATGGAGCGCTCCAGTTCATCTGGTCCCAAAGAAACCAGATGCAAGTGGTGAAAAGAAATATCGAATGGTCATTGACTACCGACGTCTGAATGACTTGACCATCGATGATAAGTACCCACTACCCAATATTTCGGACCTATTCGACAAAATTGGAAAAAGCACATACTTCAGTACTTTAGACCTCGCAAGCGGCTACCACCAGATAGAGGTTGACGAACGGGATAGACCCAAAACTGCATTCACAACGCACTCCGGGCACTGGGAGTTTACTCGGTTACCTTTTGGCCTCAAGACGGCACCGGCCAGTTTTCAACGAACTATGGACAATGTGCTCAGGGGCTTACAAGGTTTACATTGCCTGGTATATCTGGATGATATAATTATCTTCTCATCAAGCCTACAAGAACACATCGAAAAACTACGCAAGGTTTTTGACAGATTAAGAGAAACCAATCTAAAGGTCACCTTAGACAAAAGTGAGTTTTTAAGGAAAGAAGTGCTCTATTTAGGGCACCAAATCACACAAAATGGCCTCAGACCAAACGACGACAAAATAAAAGCTGTTCTTGACTACCCTCTCCCCCAAACGCAAACAGAAATTAAAAGCTTTTTGGGTTTCGTAGGCTACTACCGCAAGTTTATAAAAGACTTCTCTAAAATAACCCAACCTCTCACCGCTTGTCTAAAAAAGGGAAGAAAAGTAGTGCTAACTGATGAATACCGAACAGCATTTGAAAAATGCAAAGAACTACTAGTGAATGCTCCGTTACTTCAATTCCCTGACTTTTCCAAGCCGTTCGTGCTAACGACAGATGCTTCTAACGTAGCAGTCGGCGCTGTCTTGTCTCAAGGACCTATTGGCAGTGACAAACCCATTGCGTACGCAAGCCGTACTCTGAATGATGCAGAAACACGCTACAGTACGATAGAAAAGGAATTATTAGCAATCATTTGGGCTACAAAACACTTTCGGCCTTACCTTTATGGTAACAAATTTACAATATACACCGACCATAGACCACTCGCATGGCTAAAGTCCATCAAAGAACCTAACAGTAAACTAACAAGATGGAAGTTAAAACTGGAAGAGTTTGATTATGACATTGTGTATAAAAACGGCAAACAAAATACGAACGCGGATGCATTATCCCGTGTAGAAATTAATGCATTAGAACCTAATGGCGTTTACGACCAAATGTCGACGCGTGCAACCATCGACTCTAACGAACAACATGTACGGGAACAGGATAATTCCGACACAGACACAGTATCACGGTCATCGTCAAGGACTTTAACCGCTTCTGAAAACGAAAATAACTCCAGTACAGATACTGCACATTCTGCACAGATCGTGGATACTATTGGTATACCGATTCTTCACGAGGCCATTGACACAAAGCCTAACCAAATACTAATATTTGATTGGAACATAAATAAAATAACTGTAAAAGATTTGTCAAGGAGCAAGCAAAAAGTGTTAGAAGTTCATTTACCCCGGGATAGACCTGACTTAGTAAAACAGTTCTTGAAGGAATACATTAGACCGAAGATAAAATATTTCATATATTTCGAAAACGATGTTCATAGAACCCAATTCACTCAAGCAGTAATATCACTTTTTAGGAGAGACTCCGTATGTATTTTTGAATGCACCGAAAGAGTAATATATATCGAAGACGAAAACCAACAGCGCGATATTATAAACAAGTATCATTTAGGTAAAACCAGCCACCGAGGCATTAGAGAAACCTTAATGCACCTGAAACGAACGTACTATTGGAATAATATGCTCGCTACCATAGCAAGTGTTATTAATTCTTGTGAAACATGCCAGGCTATGAAATATGACAGGAAACCGCTAAAACCTATGCTACAGCTGACGCAAACACAGGCAAAACCCTTTGAGGAAATCTTTATCGATCTCTTCTCTATTGAAGGGCAATACTTCCTCACCATAGTAGACGCTTTTAGCAAGCTGGGGCAGGCTTTCGAAATTCCAAACCGCTCTACTCCAGAGGTAGTTAGGGCTCTCATTAAATATTTTTCACTCTATGGAATTCCTACAAAAGTAAGCTCAGATCCAGGGTCAGAGTTTAACAACGCACTATTAAAAGAAATGCTAGAATTTTATAAAGTGAAAATACACATCGGCACACCGCATAATCCCAACTCCATGGGCATTATCGAACGTTTTCATTCCACAATTTTAGAAGTTTACCGTTTAGTTAAACGCGAACATAAATTAACTGATGTAGTTTCTATTATGACCTATGCCATCATGTCATATAACTCGGCAATACACTCCACAACGGGCTTGACCCCATTCGAAATAGTATTTGGTCACACTGACTCCAATGAAGCTTTAGCCGTAGACTTTAACAAACAATATACTCAAAAATTGGTTAGAGACCATGTCGAAAAAACACACCATCTTTACAAATACTTAGCTGACAAAATAATCAAACAAAAGGATGATGTCAGAAAAAAACGGGGTGGAGATACGGAATTTGGTATTAAACAAGGGGATACAGTATTTATAAAGGGAGTCAATGTAAGACGTAGTAAAGATGCACCCCGCTATCAAAAAGCAGAAGTTACTGGCGACATCGTTAGAAATACTATACCTATAAATATTAGAGGCAGAAAGACTAAAACTCCAATTAAGGATGTCAAACGTCTTTCGCAGGGTCGCCATCTTCCTGCTGATACACGGGACGCGGAGCCAGGCCCTTCTACAACCAATCGAGAATAATCGAGGAATACTTCCTATCAGACAAGGACAAGCTGTTATTAGTTTTGATAAGTGGATTATAGTTAAGATTTTAGATTTAGATTTGCTTTATGAAGATTTAGAATTCAACATTAATAGATACGCAAACTTCTGCAAACACGTTTTAAACTTTTATGCAAAAAGGACCTTCGACTCCGAGTTGAATAACGTTAAACTCCAGACAGATCACCTAAAAAATATAACGATAAGAAAACTTACTCAAATAATCCCAGCGCATAGATTTAAACGTGGAATTCTAAATCCTCTTGGCACTTTAGTTAAGGCTATTACCGGTAATTTAGATCACCAAGATGCCCTTAGGTATGATAGATTGATAAGGGAAATAAAGTCGAGCCAGGATGCCACAAGTAAAAGATTCACCTTAGTTACGAAAGTGGTAGATTCGTTCATAAACACCACCAATTCCACTCGGTCTAATTTCATTCAGCTGGACAAGGAAATATGGGAATTAAGAAAAATGTTAAATCAAACCCGAAGCAATCAGACTGCAAACAGACTTATTCTTACATTTAACTTATTTTTTCATAATTTTATGATGTTGTATATCCGCCTGGATGAAATAGAAACAGCCATAGCATTTAGTAAGTTAAAAACTCTACACCAAACCATTGTGGATAGCAATGAATTGTTAACCATGCTGAAAGCAATTGAATCAAAAAACACTTTAATGTACCCAGTAAATTTTGAGAATCTATTAAAACTTGAACAATGTATAGAATTAAAAGCTTATGCAAAAGGCAGTAAAATAACGTTTTTGCTAGACATTCCAGTAATTCGAAAAGAAACTTACTCTTACTACAAAATCTTACCCTTACCAACCATAAATGCCCACAACCAGATAACCTTGGTCATACCTGAACACCCGTATATCCTTGTAAAGGGGTCGAAATCTGAACCGGTTGCCACACCATGTGCTGAAATCGAAGAAGCTTTCTTCCTTTGTCAGGAAGATGAGATACTCGCCTTAACTCCTGACCGCTGTGTAACAGACATAATGAAGTTCAACACAAACATCAGCTCTTGTCATCCCGTGGTCGCTAACATCCAAGATCTGAAAATTGAAACCCTGCAACAAAACCAATGGCTAATTTTTACAAAGGATCCAATCATACTGAGGAGATTCTGCGAAACTGGTATCACTCAGCATACAATCCGAGGCACTTACATACTTACCATAAATGACAGCTGCGAAGTAAGGATCAGAGACATAAGTTTGAGCCGACGTTTAAAAAATGGAAAGGATGTAGCAGTTACAAAATTGCCAATCATTAACCTACCTGAAATCGAAATGCCGACACCATTACTGGAGAATAAGCCTTTGAATTTGGACGGAGTCAATCTGGAAGACTTGCAATTTCTACGACACGTGTTAACAAGAAGTGATAGTGAAATAGTGGAAAGTAGTAATGAAAGCATAGTGAAAGTGAAAAGCATTAGTGTTTGGACATTAGGGCTTTACTTAATCTTATTTTTAGGCACATGTGTAATCGTTTATATTAGATATAAGAAACTTGGGTGTATTCAAAATCATCAGTCGCAACATGGTCCGGCTGAGGATTTTGAACTTGCGGAGGGAAGAGTTATGCATGGTGGTACCCGAGCAGTTATTGTGAATGCATGACCGCTGATATCAGCGACTGGGATGTTATGGCTAACGCGCCCACGTGCAGGTGGCCAGTAGCGAGAACTTTGCCCACCGCACCGTGAGATAGTTTTAATTAATTTTAATTTAGTTACAGTTTCAACTTCAATCTGTACACTCGTGTATCTTTTTAATTAATTAAAGTTAAGTAAAAACTTTATGAGTTTGCCTTCATACACGTCCTCACGCGCTCCCGAACATAACTAGGTACTATTTAGTTTTGTAACAAAATTACTGTTCGTATTTAAGTTTTATAATATATTACGGTGTTAATTATTCCTGCATAATATTGTTAATTGTTATTTGTTTAATGATAGATGGTAAGATTCTGTGTATATTTGTTTTCTGTTTTAAGCTGATGGCCGTTTTGCCAGTGCTTATAGTAAATTAAAAAAATATATGCAGAAAAAAATTAGCTGTCAATCGTTATCGTTTAGTTAGTTTAATGTTTATTTTTGTCTTATGTATTTGTTATTTACTCCCAAATGTGATGAAAAATATTGTGTGTATGGCGGGAAGTAAGGGGATTACAAACTCAGGACATTAAAAGCCCTCCGCCTTCGGCGTCGGGCTTCTAATAGACCTTCGTTAGTAATCCCTTACTTACTACCCTTATGACACAATATACTATAAGACTCCTTCAACGCGTGACTGATTTCATCAGTCGATAAATCTTCGAATAACCAATGAACGCTCGCTAATAAAGGGCGATCTGGTCAGGCCGGCTAAAATCCTATGTACGTTTGAATACTTCTTTTAAAAAAAAAATACTCCTACAATATCACGTCCAGAAACCTGGTTTGTGGTTACAGATTTTTAAGTTTTTATTTTTTCTTCACTTTATTTTATGTTGCATATGTTTATATATATTAATAGTAAGTATTTCAGTTTTATTTACATATTTTGACTAGTAAATATATTAAATACAACACAAATTTTAATATTTATTTGTTATAAAAGTTGGAACATAAGAATGTAATTTCTGAACGCACCCGTGAAAAAAATAATAATTAAAAAGTTGGAAATTTTCATAATTTACGTAAACAACGTAAATTTGTTCTGTGGAGAATACATACTGTTGTCTTACTTTATACAAATATCGAAAACAAGATAGTTAAGCCCAAATTGGAGTATTTATTCAGCTTTATACAAATAAAATGCATACATATCCCGGTGTCTTTTCTCTTAGCTTGACTTCGAGTTATGAATTTTGAAGTGAACTTTATTTGGATACAGTAAAAGCTGAGATCGCTTGATTTGAGTGCTTATATTCTCGGTTTGATTTGTTAAAGTGGAGTTGTGATAACATAAAAAGTATTTCCCAGTAATATTAGAAAAGCGAAAGTCTGTGTATGTTTGTTACTTCTTCACGCTAAAACGGCTGGAAGAGGGAAATGCAGATTGCAGATTATACCCTAACTTAACAAATAGCCTAACTTTTAATCCTGAAATAGGATGATGTATATTATATAGGCACGCGAGCGAAGCCGCGGGTTAATGCTAGTAATAAATAAATAAATATCGGACAACCTCACACAAATCGATCTAGTCCCAAATTAAGCTCTAGAAGGCTTGTGTTATGGGTACTAGACGACGATATATAACAATGAGAGAAATGGAGCATACAAAAAAGCTTATATGATCTTCTCATAGATGTCTTTGTCAAAACTGGACCAAATTTCCCATTTAGGGACCACACGGGAAGCACCAGCTTTCAAATAAAAAAGAATCATCAAAATCAGTTCACCCAGTCGAAAGTTCTGAGGTAACAAACATAAAAAAACCTGCTCCCTTTTTTGAAGTCGGTTACAAACCGAAGCGAAATAGGTTTCTGCTATGAACAAAAAACTTGTACAATTTGTGAGGTGTCAGTTTCCCCAAACCCGAATAGCAATCTAAGAGCTCACGGACTGTACTCGTAGCTACGTGTTTAGGCATTTTTAGGGTTCCGTACCCAAAGAGTAAAAAATTGGGCAAGTGCATGAAGGGTTCCGTACCATAATCTATAACAAGTTTATTGTATGGGAGCCCCCCTTAAATATTTATTTTATTTTATTTTTAGTATTTGTTGTTATATAGCGGCAATAGAAATACATCATCTGTGAAAATTTCAACTGTCTAGCTATCACCGTTCTTGAGATACAGCCTGGTGACAGACGGACGGACGGACGGACGGACGGACGGACGGACGGACGGACGGACGGACGGACGGACGGACAGCGAAGTCTCAGTAATAGGGTCCCGTTTTTACCCTTTGGGTACGGAACCCTAAAAACGGGGCCCTATTACCAAGACTCCGCTGTCCGTCCGTGTGTCTGTCTGTCCGTCTATCACCAGGCTGTATCTCATGAACCGTGACAGTTAACATTTTCACAGTTCATATATTTTTGTTGCCCCTATAAAATCAAATATTAAAAAATACTATATTAAATATTTAAGGGGGTTTCCGATCCGTACAACAAACGTGATCGTTTGCGTTAACTTTGCACCGTCTCATATATTCACTTTGCTCTGTATCGTTTGTATCTGGTGCCATACATAATATGTATATGTACCATGTTCAAATCTTAACTTAACTCGGCCAGTTAAGATAAGTATTTGTACGGAACCCTCGGTGCGCTAGTCAGACTCACACTTGCCTGGTTTTTTATGGTACGTATGGCATTTGGTATGTGCGCCTTTCGTGTGCGAATACAATTCGCAATTCGTATTATCTTTAAAGGATCAATATTAAAAGCCATTTGAGCACAAAACGAGCACAATCAAATTATCGCTCCAATTATCATTTGGGTAGGTTAATTCGGGCATTAAATCAACGGAATTGTCTCATACAAATAAATCACGAATAAACCCGAATGTGTTTGTTGATTGTAGCGGTAGTTACATTGTAAGAGAGTGGTATTTGGTATAACTACCATCAGGTTACAAATAATAATGAAACAAGCAAAACAGTTATTTTATTCAGCGGTTTACAGGAATGAGATTGAAATGAATGGTTTGACTTTCTATTTCAGTCTTATTTTACTACCATCATCACATCATCATTGGCCACAGCATCTGTTATCTGTTGTAGATGTTTGTTGCAGCACTTGTGGGTTTACGAGTTCCCACACTTCCCACATCGGCGTCGATCAGCGCTGCCATCCGACCGGGTTTCTCCGGATTTGTCCGATGTTTTATTTATTAAAGCAGTAACGTCTGCTAACGTAAACCAAATGTTTACAAGGAAGCGAAAAATTTAAAAATTAAATGGTTCAGACAGTTCGAACCTGCATCTCCAACGGCTTTCCGGGCCAACACGGGCATCCTACCAACTGGACCACCGAACCAGATGTCAGAGCCATTGAATCTTTCAAGCAGTTGCTTCAACATGCCTTAGGGTGGCATCGTAGCGCCATCTACCGTAAAGATGTAGACTTTATAGTCTGCATCGTCTCAAATTTGTTGAGAATCGATAGTAACGATGTGCTACACCCAATTTTTTTATTTTATTAAAGCAGTAACGTCTGCTAACGTAAACCAAATGTTTACAATGAAGCGAAAAATTGAAAAAAATGGTAAGGCCGCGAGTTCTGTTACTGCACACAAGACAAGTGTCGCTGTCGTTTCTTTTTACGTTAGTACCAATATATATATATTCTTTGGTATTGGACTGCCATAATCAGGAGAAATTGCTGCAGGGGCGTTACTACAGCCGCATAAATAAAACTGGATTTACATAAAGAGAAATAAAATACTTATTTAGGTGGTCATTACGTATAGCAATGTAAATTAACGGATACTATTATAATTGTTTAAAATTCATGTAAAAATGTATTTGACCAGGTATACTGGTGATGAATCGTGATCATGTACCGATTCGAAACATGTCGAACAATATTCGACTTGTATGACGTCAAAAATATACCTACAAATTTCGGGTCACCCCGGCCCGCCCATCGCTCCGCCTTTATTTGGCTAGGGTCGGCACATTCGAAGCGGAGACAACGCATCGATTATACTTTTCTTATTTACATATTTTTATTTATTTATTTATTGATCACAACGTGCTACAACCAACGACGTTGTACGTCATTCAAAATTACCAATCAGATACTAGTAATTCATTTGCAAAAGCGGCAAATAACAAAAGAGTGCGGTTTCTGTAGTGTCTTAATTCTGTGACGACGTTTAGAAAATCCGTATATATGTACTTTAATAGTGGTGATATACGTCATGTCGCACATTTTTTGTCGAATTGGGCCCCAAGAGCTCTGTTTACATTCTGTACATATAATTGCCACTATATTTGCGCTATACCCACATAAGCCTAGGACGGAATTAACTAACACCACAAATGACAAGTCAAGGGCTCGTGTTTAAACAACCGCTTTTAACGAAATGGGCTTGTCATGTTGATGTGTCTCATTTTACTACGCTGGGACAGAAATACTTGGGAGTAAAAATACTCGCTAATACCTAGTCTTTAGTAGATCTATAAAATAAATGATATGCAATTTAGTAGCTACATAGCAAATAAATAAATAATAATAAGTTATTAAATATCAGACAACCTTACACAAATCGGCCTAGTCCCAAATTAAGCTCAAGAAGGCTTGTGGGGTACTAGAGGACGATATACATACTTATATATAGACACATATATACTAGACTAAATGGATCTGTGTGAGGTTGTCGGGATCACCTCTAGTGGAATAAAAATTCTTGTCATAAATTTGATTGTCATAACTCATTTCGCATAATGGCTTTTCTCATACATGTTATTTGTCATAAATTGTTATTTTAGTATGGCACAAAATTTCAAATCATATTATTGAATGTCATAATAATTGATAGTACGAAGAAGAGCAACGCATAAATTATGGCTTTCATAATTAATGGCAATAGACATCATATAGTATAAGTATAAGTTATATCACATGTACCAAATGTAACATTTGAAATAATGATACGAAACTTACATGAGCAGAAAAACAAAAAGGGGGGACGGGGGGTGAAGCCCCCCCCCCAAGAGGGGCTCGGGAGGCGAAGCCCCCCGCATTAAGAAACCCTTCTCCACACTGACCTCTTGGTTGTAGGTTAGGTTAGGTTAGAACTGTGAACCTATAAATACGAACATCGGCCAGAAAAGTAGGTTAGGTTAGGTTTAAAAGAACTGCGACCCCCTCAGAAATGAACTGCCGCCAGAAAAGCAGTATGATGTTGATATAAAAACATTTTGAGATTAATATTTATGTTCTTCAGTATTATGCGCCAATGCACGATATGCATAAAAACATTATGACGATTAATGATTATGATTCAGGTTGATATGCTCCAAAATTATATGACATTCCTTACTTATGCGTAAAAACATTATGGTCATTAAATTTATGCGGATCAATTAATGACTATATACACCTTACGCGCAAGAACTATTATGACAAAAGCGGTTATGAACATCGACATTATGGCTTTAAAATTTATGCAACCCAATATGGAACCGAGATTGTCTGATATATATTAATTTATTAAAAAAGTAAGTGACCCAGGGGACATCACCATGGCAACGAGCAACAGAAAAAGTTGACACACCCAATTAATAGGAAGTATTTTTCCCTGTTACTTTATCAAGTATTTTTATCGAGTCTAACCTAAAGGCAGGCAATTAAAATTGAGTGTTGGTATTGTCACCCTGATTGATAGTAAACCCAAAATTCATCTACGCGACCAACGCTGCCTTTCTAAACTAGAAACGTCGTAACTTTATATACATTTTATGACGTTTAGGTCATTTTTTGCAGAAATAAATCAGTTGGGGTTAACGTAGCGTGATACGTAACTTTGGCGGAAAAAATCGTAGCGTAATTTGACGTGATCTCGTAGAGGGGAGGAAATTTATTAAATTATTCGATCATATTCAGGAAGCTTGTGATTTTGTACAATCATGGCCGCCGGAAAGTTTCTATTACGGCGATTAAAGTGTAATACGGAGCCTCGTTTTACAAGCTTTTATTTAACTTGCAGGGTTCGTTGAACATACATAATATACATTTTTAAAAAGAACTTCGTTTACAAAGTTATAGGGTGTAGGTTCAAAGAAAAGTACAGTCGACTATAAAAGATTGTCACTAAAAAGAATTTTTTGACAGAAACTTATTAATATTTTGTGTCGAAATTATGTAAGTAATCGTGTGCCAAATAATATCTCAATCGGATACACGCGGGCATATGATGGTTGCTTATATTATCTCGCTATAAACAAGTGAATTAAACGTCACGTTTTGACAAAATGCAAATGTGTGTGTGACAGATGCTTTGTCACTTATTTATTGCGTGATAAACGCAACCATCATAGGCCGCCGGAGGTGCTTAAATACAATACAATACAATACAATACAATACAACAATACTTTATTGCACACCAACAAGAAAAATATTACATGAGAAATCATAAATAATGGTTGGCAACTTATTGATACACTCTCGAGCACAATAATTGCATCACTGCATTTTTTCATCTACGTCCAGATAGGTCTGAGTCTACCTTACGTAGTTTGCCAAAGGAGTAAGTGAGCAGAGGCATCGCCCAAGCGTTGAAGGCGCGTGCCTTATTGCCACCGGATAAAAGACTGTTAAGTACTTTTGTCCAGCGGCAGAAGAAACGCTCCTTCAACGCCTGCCTAATGCCCTTATTTATTTATTTTATTTAATCTTTATTGCACAAAAGAAACCTTATCGTACAAAAGGCGGACTTAATGCCATGAGGCATTCTCTACCAGTCAACCTTAGGGCAAAGCGGAAAAATTGTAGGCGGTGCAACTAACTTACAATGCACATAAGTAACAAAACATAATTATAATACTTATACATAATTTTGCTATACATGTAAATATATACATACATCTAATATAATATAAACATATATAATATAAATAAATATAAACATAGATATATACAGCGATGAAACATACTAAGCAGATAGACTACCAGACTTGATTTCTGCCAGCAAAGAAGCTGCACACGGACTTTTTAAAGGCTAGCTTACTCGGTGCCTGTTTTATTGAGAGAGGAAGACCGTTCCAGAGGCGAGCCACTTAAATTGAGAATGAATTGGATATGAAACCAGTGCTGTGAAGAGGGATAGAAAGGGCGAGATTGCCGGAAGAGCGAAAATGACGGTTACGAGTGGATTCGATATAACAGAAGAAAGTCTTGAGGTATTCAGGTATTCAGGAGATTGTGGATCGTTAAGAATCGAATAGAGAATGCAAAGCATACGAATTTTGCGTCGTTGACGGATGGGAAACCAGCCAAGTAGAGAGCGAAATGAGGACACGTGATCATATTTACGGAGACAGAAAATGAAACGAATACAATTATTAGGAAGTCGATCCAACTTATGTATGTATGTATGTATGTAAACTCTTTATTGTACATTAAAATATACATATACATAGCAAGGACATTAACCTCGTCCTGCCCAAGCATTTTTAGACAGTCATCCCGTTTCTGCCCAATGTTCTCAATTTAGTACATTCTAATGATCTTAGGTACAAAAACCCAAATCAAGAAAATAGAAACACATAATCTGGTGGTGTCTATCGCGGGAGACCAACTAGAGAGGGTATATGAGGCCCGTAACCTGGGTCTCATCATGGACGAAACACTACGTTTCGAAAGACATGTCCTGGAAACAATGCGCAATTGTTTTTACCGACTCAAAGCTCTGTACAGGATTCGCGAATGTCTAAGTGTCAATATGCGTGTAAAGTTATGCGAAACTCTCATATTGTCAAAGCTCAATTACGCTGATACAGTCTTCGGAGGATGCTTATTGGCGAGGACCAAGAAAATGGTTCAAAGGATCCAGAATGCTTGTGCGCGATATTGTTTCCCTGTTCCCTATCGAGGCCATATTACACCCTTTCTAAATAGTCACAACATGCTGAACATGGAAGCGCGGCGTACACTACACATGGCCACATTACTCTTTGGAGTTATAAAAAATAAGCAACCGACATACCTATTTCAAAAACTTACCTTTTCACAACGCCGAACTAGACAAGAAGCGCCACGCCTTATATGCCCCATACACCACTCGGCTGCTTTTCGTGGTAGCTTCCGCTTTGCTGCCTTGGAATGATCTGCCACCGCCTATAAGGAACTCAAACAGTGTAGCAGCATTCAAAACCCGTATCACAAAGTTCCTGATAAATAAACAGAAGTTCCAACACATGCAGCCATAATTTCATATATTTCATTTAGTTATACGTATACATAGGTATTTATGTCTATCATTATCCACACGCACACACTCACACTCACACTCACACTCACACACACACACACACACACACACACACACACACACACACACACACACACACACACACACACACACACACACACACACACACACACACACACACACACACACACACACACACACACACACACACACACACACACACACACACACACACACACACACACACACACACACACACACACACACACACACACACACACACACACACACACACACACACACACACACACACACACACACACACACACACACACACACACACACACACACACACACACACACACACACGCACACACACACACACACACACACACTCACACACACACACACCCAAGAGTTTAAATCGCAGAGTCTGTTTGTTTTCCTATTCGTTGTATTTTTCATTATTAATTTGTGCGGCACGTATGTAATTTAAAGTTTAATGTATAATCATAAGAATATATAGTTAGGTACTAAGTAAAAATCATTCATTCATTCATTCATTAATTAAGGTAGTTACTTGTGATGTTTTATATTTGTACATTTTATGTGTCACTAGTGATCTGCTGTAGTATAGGCGTCACTGAAAATCAGCGTCATGAAGTGAGTATTTCTTACGTCATGACATTAAGCTGAGTGACGACCTTTTTAGCATTAATTTAATCTACACATAAGTATTACACGTTAATCATGTTTATGTCTATATTATGCTAAATAAACTTATTTCTTTCTTTCTTCTTCTTTCTAATTTATATGGGTTCTGCCCAACACATTTTTTAATGAAATTGTGGTGCTAAAGGTAAGCCAGATTTTTTAAACTATTTTTTAGGTTATAATGGGTATGTATTTGATAGACTGAGCCAGTTTAGGAGTCAATATCTTTTGTTCTTTTTTAAGAACATTGGGCAGAATTGCCTGCGTAGTATATAATTTTTTTGTCATTTATTAAGAACGTTGGGCATAAAAATCTTTATTATAACGTACTTTTTAAATAGCAGTTGTGAGATAATAAATAAAACAGGTTTACATTTTATAGTAATTAAGTATTTTGATAGTAAAAAAAGAGTCGAGATTAATGAAAATACCAACTGACGACTTGTTAATGGCATCTAAAGGGCATAATTTCTAAAAAGACATTATATAAAGTCCCTATTATAACAACAAAACTTAAAACTCAACGACACACGGGTTAGTTGAGCTTGGAGTCCTGTGCCTTCACTGCATCTAGCATCGCTTTGTCCACTACGTATCCCCACGTCGACCACCACGTCTACGACCGCGTCCACCACTGCCACGTCTACCTGCCTCATAGATTGAACTCGGCAAAAATGGTATAGGTACTTCATCAGTCTCAGCTGCTGTATCCGTGCTGGTCTCACTGGGGTTTATCGCGGAACGACGCGGCAGAGCATAATGTGTATCTTCTTCACCGTTGTTAGTGATGTTCATCATCTTTAATTGCTATTGGCATAAAATTTCGGAAATCTGACTCATAACACCTTCAATCCCTCGACTCGATCAATCAGTAATATAACAAAAAACAGTAGTCAGTTCTGCCCAATGTTCTCAATAAATCACACATTTCGAAAAATGGACTTGAAAAATCAAAAATAACTTAAATTACAAAAATATACTTTTCATTATAAACTAGAACTATTCGGACATAAATTAATATGGTATTTATTAAAAACATATGCACGATTACTAAGATAAATGTGGCTTAAACATACCTCCTTAGCGAAGATGCGGCATCCTGGATGCTTGGCGTGACACTGATCGTGGAGTTCAAGGAACTTCCATGCAAGGCCTTGACAAAGTATTGGCCAATACTCTAACCAATCAGAAACAAGCAAATAAAACCGCAAATCATGAAAATTTTAGACGCTAGGCGCCAAATTTGAATATGTGATTAATTGAGAACGTTGGGCAGAATCCTGAAGTATAAATAAAAAACCTCGGGCAGGAACCACTAAATCCAATGTGTTCTTTATTGAGAACACTGGGCAGGACGAGGTTAAACTAATGATATGTACAAAGGCGAACTTATCCCTGTAAGGGATTTCTTCCAGTTAACCTTTGAGCAAATGAGAGAGAACAGAGAAGATCCAAGAAGATAGGCAAAACTATAAAAAAAATGCACAGAAACACTAAATGCTTACGCAAAAAAAAAAAAAAAAAGACAAAATCTACCTACATAAACTTACACATTATGAATATAAATATTATAATATAAAACAAACTAATATATATATATATATATATAATAATAATAATAATAATAAGTATTCAATTTTAACAATAAATACAGCACTCGACGAAATTAGGGGTCTAGAATCCATAACCCTTTTAACTTTTCCTTAAATGATGCCACGGATTGCGAATGCCTTACTTATCAAGAAGATCTTCATTTAAGTCCGGATAACACACATCACCATAGTCAATTATCGGCAGGATTAGGGTATTTACTAGTAACACCTTGGTTTTAATGGGCAAGAAGTTCTTTAGTTATTATTATTGGTATTATTATTATTATTACAACTCCATCATAAATATAAGAGTCAAACTCTTGTCGGTGTAGCTGACGAAGTATGTAGTTATCTCCATCTAACCCTGTCCATAGCCACTTCCTTGACTTCCCTATACGACATGTCGTCTACCTTCTTCCTGACGTCTTCTTATTTGTTTAATATAACTTATTCTTGACCTTCCTCTTCATCGCTTCCCTTCAACCTTTCCTTCTATGATGTTGTTTATAAAAGCATCATTTTAATAAAAAATAACATGATTAACTTTTTCTTTATGAATCTAAAATAAACATGATTGACAGCTTATAATTTCCTTTTCGGGATGTCTCTTTTGAAAGTGCCGTAGACCCTACCACGCCCCAGAAGTTCCTTCGTAGGATGCAACACGGCGTACGCTTCCATCATGCCCTTCTCGAACGGCATCACGTAGGGAAAATTCTTCATTGATGGCGTCGCGTTGGTTAATTTATATGTTCCCTGCAAAGAAAAAGTGGACTGAAAAGATGCATTCCACCAGAACGGGCACGTGTCGCTATTCTGTTCATACTTATAAACAAGTTGTAAATGTTTGATATGTTAATATTTTATTATCGGAAGTCGAAAAAATGAGAAGTCCCTGTGAACGCTCAAAAGTGTCATGATAAATGCGTCTGTTTATAAGATAAGATATTGCACATGCTAATTTAGTTGTAACAGTAGTAATACTTAGCACTTAAGAAATTAGATATTTATTTGGGTTTTTGTATTACATCTCTGAGTGATGGAAGAGCGGGACGTTCCGCTACAAGCATACTATGCTCAATGGAATGTCCCAACCTTTTATGTTGTTAGAACGTGTAAAAAAACCCAATATACATTTTTGAATTGAATTTTGAATTTTTGAAAAGATTAAAAAAGTTTATTCCTTAACAATCTTACAATCGTGTCGGAAATAATAATTAATTGTCAAAGTATCATATTCTAATGTCACAATTTTAATTTATACATAACCTTGACAATAAACAAAGAAAATTTATTAAATATTAATACTATGAAACGAGAGAAAGAAGTATGCGGAGATGTGACGGGAATGAAATAATGAGCTGCAAGAGTTTTATAATTTGTCTCTATTATTATTAGTTGGCTGCAGTTTAAACCCCAGTATTACACCTCTCCGCCCTTAGGCTTCCGCACTGGTGTTGCCCTTAGGCCACTCTATGTGTCGCTTTTTATGGGGGCCCATCTAGCGGGAGGCGCGTCATCGTCTCCCAGTCCATTTTTGCTATGAGACACTTTTCCTGGTAGACGTCCGGCTGTCTCAAACAATAGCGCAGTAGTTAGTCCATCACATTTTATGTAATAGCCTAGTACCATGTTTAGACTCCATACAACCACAATAGTTCTTATTCTTACATCTAGCGGGTGCTGTCTCTGTGTGCGTTCCATGACACAGGCAGGGGGAGCATCCGCATGGTGTACCTCTTACATTTCATTAAATTGTCAAAAGAGCGTCTGCTCGTTGGCTTCGGCTCCGTGCACGCCTCCCAAAGGTCCGGGACACCATTGTCCCGTGAAAGGGTGCGACATACAAATAATAATAATAGATCGATCCAAGCGCTAGGCAGTGCTTGTCGACATCACCATCCCGCATGACGAGAACCTCGTGAAGGCCGAGACGGACAAACTCAGCAAGTACCTTGACTTGGATCACGAGGTGATCGCCATGTGGGATGTTGACTTGACGATCATTGTCCCGATAGTAATTTCGGCGAACGGTCTTATAGCGAAGAGTCTTGACAAACATTTTAAGAGACTCTCGCTATATGGCTTGATCAAGGGCCAGATACAGAAGGCGGTACTCCTGGACACGGCGCGCATCGTCCGGAACTTCCTCTCTCTGCAGGCCAAACCACCGGTAGCTTGGGCCCTGCCCCGCTGCTAGCGGCACCCTAGGTTAGGTTTTTTTTTTTATAATATGTTTATATTTTGTAATTTTTATATAGTATTTTACTTTTTATAAAAATGTATTGTAATGAAACCTAACTTAAGAATTAAAATAAATAAAGAAAATAGTAATAAAGCCTTTTTATTCTGAACTGAGTTATGTTTTGTTAGAGTATATGCCTCAGTTCAGCGTGCCTCCTGGCAAAGGCCTCCTCTAGCTGTTTCTACTGTGCTCTATCGCGGACCACTCTCCTCAAGTTATTAATAAGATCCACAGAACAGGACACTGCTGTTACCGATGCCACTGTAACACCCGCGCCCCGCAACCCTAGCCCCGGGACGCCTCGCGAGTGCTTGGCAACGGGTGCGGAACACGTTAATATTTCCCCAAGTTCCAGGTCGCGCTTGTCGGGGTCTTCGCGGTCGTCGGCCACAATAAGGGCACGTAGACTGACCGCGGAGGCACAGTTGGCCCGCCGCAGCATCGAGCGTGAACAACAGTTGTTCGAACGCGAACAGCAACTGGAACGAGAACGTGTCGAACGCGAACAACAACTCGAACGAGAACGTGCTGAACGCGAGCAAAAACTCGCACAAATCGCGCGTGAGCAGGAGCTCACCCGAAAACGTCTAGAACACGAACGTAAGCTTATTCAACAGGTGAGGCAAATTGAAGAGCTTGAACTGGAAGCCACATTGGCGGCGCAGGAAGCCGACGATGGTTCCACACGCTCGGTCAGTAAATATTCTCGTACTGCATCTTGGGTTCACGATGTGAACCATGGTAGTCATCCAACCGATAAAAACGCGGAACTTTCGATACCTTTGTTGCCGCGAGAGGATGCTACTGCTATGGTTCCCGAACCCGCGAGAAATTTAGTCGCTGCCCGTAGTACTACCGAACGAAATATCGTAAACGATTCGAGCGTACCATATCTCTCGCGAGAGAATAACACTCGTTACGATATTCCGGCAAACACAACAACTCATACTCAATTTCAGTACAATACTGAACGTTTCTCATCGCTGAATCAACCTGAAATTCATGAAATTCGGCCCAATGTTTATAAAAAACCCGTAACATTTGAAATTCCAATAAATGACAAGTCGCAACAATTATTTCAACCATCGATGTCAAAAAATGCGATGTCATTTACACGGCCGTCAGTTGACACAAATCACAACAAAGATTTTTTAATGTCAAAACAAGCCGAACCGAATTTTTATTCACACAGATGTTCGCATAAGCTTGAACTTGCTCCGTTTAGCGGTAAAACTACCGAGTTTTTAATGTTTAAACGTACTTACCGCAACACTCAACATTTGTTTACACCCGCAGAAAATCTCGTGCGCTTGACTACCGCGCTGCGTGGCGAAGCCCTGGAGAGCGTGTCGTCGTTGCTGTACACGGCCGAACGTCCCGAGGAAGTGCTCGACATGCTGGAGCAGACGTTCGCGCTCCCCGAGATGATCGTGCTGCATGAAATCAACCTCGTGCGGAGTCTTCCCAAGCTAAGCTTTGACCAAAGAGAGTTGAACCATTTTGCGTGTAGACTACGTAACTGTATAGCTGTCATCAACAATTTAGACCAGAAAGAACACATTTATTCAGTGGAACTATTTCACTCTGTGTTGAGTAAATTGACGCCTATATTGTACAGTCAGTGGAAAGATTTTGCGTATCGTAGTGATCAGTCTATACCAAAAATACAATTATTGTCTGCGTTCCTCGACGTGGAGGCTGTGAAGCACAATAGGTTTGGTTTAGTTCCTGATTACGCTAAGCGTCCTGGTGCTTTTATGTCAGACTACAACAAACGACCCGGTACAGTCGGCAACAATTTTACACCCAATTTTACACGTCGTGAAAATGTTCACGTCACATCGACACGCGGTTGTAGTGCTGATTTATGTCGTTACTGTAATAATAAACACAAACTAACTGATTGCAAAGAATTTCAGGCTCTGACATTAGATGATAGATGGCGCTGGTTGCGCGATGCTAAAGTTTGTTATAAGTGTTTGAAATCGAAAAACCATCGTTGGAAGAATTGTAGGATTGGTCGCTGTGGTATCGACGGATGTGAGCGCTTCCATAACCCGCTGCTGCATCCGCCGTCGACGCCGCAAACGTCCCGCACTGCTGATCAGTCTTCGACTCCTTCTTACAACGTCGTAAGCGAACACAACGCCACTGATAAAACTGTGACAATATCTAACATTACTGATTCACACTCAAGTGGCAATAAGTCACCTACACAGACACGTGTATACTTGAAAGTAGTTCCTGTTGAAGTGAGCGGTCCTTGCGGAAAATATGACACTTTTGCGTTACTTGATGACGGATCTTCTGCGACCTTGATCGATTCGGAGGTGGCAAGTCAAATAGGAGCATCAGGCCCCATGGAGTCAATCAAAGTTGACGGAGTTGCCGGAATGTCAACGCACAAACCGATTCAACATGTGAGTTTTTCCATTAAAGGTAAACATTGTTCCGAGACATTTTTGGTAAATAATGCTAAGGCTATGGACTCACTCTCGTTGTTTACACAAACTGTCACTCGAAATGACTTGTCTAAATATTCGCATCTAACTGATTTAATCGATGAACTTACATTTACTGATGCAACGCCTAAGATTTTGCTCGGTGCTGAGCACTGGTATTTGACAGTTAGCCGCGAGGTACGTGAAGGTTCCAGAAGTCAGCCAATAGGTACACGCACGGCCTTAGGTTGGGCTGTCCACGGAAGGTCCAGCAGCTGGACAAAAACTGTGCATTTCATAAACCACGTTTCTGTTGACGACGGTGGCGATTCCGCCATGAACGAACTTGTCAAGGATTATTTTAGCCTTGATTCTATAGGTATATCTAAGCCTGAAACTACCGTTTCCAATGAAGATAAATACGCTTTAGGCATTTTAGACACTACAGCCAGGCGTCTGCCGTCAGGTAGGTTTGAAGTCGGCCTTTTGTGGCGCAAGGATACGTCAAACATACCTGACAGCTATCCTCACGCTTTATCGAGATTTCTGGGCCTAGAAAGGCGCATGACTCGCGACCCAGACTTCAAAAAAGGTTATTGCGATTTTATAAACAACATGATAGCAAAAGGTTACGCTGAGGAGTGCCCTAGCGACACCTACCGAGACACTATAAATTTAAACGATATACAGAAAACTTCTCGTTGGTATTTACCACATTTTCCTGTTGTACATCCACAAAAGAAAAAACTTCGTGTAGTACACGATGCAGCTGCGAAGACTTCGGGTGTCAGTTTAAACTCGCTTCTGCTGCCCGGACCTGATCTTTTGCAACCATTGCTGCATATTTTATTCCGTTTTCGTGAAGGTTACATCGCTATGACAGCTGACGTGAAGGAAATGTTTCCTCAAATCAGGATAAGGGAGGTGGACCGCGATGCTTTACGGTTCATTTGGAGAGAGACTCCCAGCTGTGAGTTGACGGAATACAGGATGACTTCTGTAATTTTTGGCGCCGCCTGTAGTCCGTGCACAGCTTTATATATCAAGAATCGGAACGCTCAAGAATTGCAGAAGTCATACCCCGCGGCATCCAAAGCTGTCATCCATGACCATTATATGGACGATTTCCTGGGTAGTTTGGATGACGCACAAGAAGCCTCACAACTGGCAGCTGATATAGTGACAGTGCACAAAGCTGCAGGAATGGAAATGCGAGGTTGGGTATCCAACGTACCATCCGCACTTACCGATGTTCCTGAAGATTTGCACGCTCCTCCACCCGATAATATTCACGTAGGGCCTGAAACCTTTGTCAGGACTTTAGGACTTATTTGGCATCCTCAAAGCGACACGTTTAGTTTCCGCAATGGTTCTCCAATTTTTGAAAACCAGAAACTAACTAAACGTAAGGTATTGTCGTATTTAATGTGTGTTTACGATCCTCTTGGCCTCCTAACTCCGCTGGTAATTCAGGGTCGGATTTTATTCCAGCAGACATGGAGAACTGGTATTGATTGGGATACCGAGCTGCACCCAGATGCAATTCAAAAATGGTTGGCTTGGTCTCGACAACTGGCTATGATATCAAACCTCAAAATTCCTCGCTGGTACAGGTGCGGATTCCAGGGTGAGGGCATTAGTGATAGGCAGCTTCACGTTTTTGCAGACGCAAGTGAAGAAGCATACTCGTGCGTTGCATACTGGCGTTTCACATTTTCGAACGGGCCTGTGAAGTTGTCTCATTGGTGGAAAAGCACGCCTCAGCCCATTGAAACCAACCGTCATGATATCCAACCGAATTCAATTCACTTTTGGTCAGATTCAACTACAGTTCTGAGTTGGATTCGGAGCGATGCGCGAACATTTAAGCCATTTGTAGCGAATCGCGTTGGAGAAATCACGGAAATATCAAACGTCAATGACTGGAAATACGTTCCAGGTGGCTTGAATGTCGCAGACGACGCGACGAGATTGAAAGATTCTGACATTGACTTGACGCGATGGCTCTCTGGACCAGATTTTTTATTACTGCCATCTTGTGATTGGCCTAAAGAACCGTTGCGCTCGTCTGAAACTACATCTACCTTGGAAGAACTGAAACCCTCCAAGGAGTCCAAGGTACATGTAGGTTTAACTATTCTGCATAAACCTTCATCGGTTGTGCCCGACCCCTCACGCTTTAGTGAGTGGCTACGTCTGATTCACGCGACCGCGCGCGTCTTCCAGTGCGCGCACAAGTTTCGGTCTCTTTTGGCACATAACACTCCAAATTCCAAAAATGCTACTAATGCTACTAACGCTTCTTCCAACCAGGTCTTACCACTGTCCGCTGAAGAGGTCCGAAAGGCTGAAGTGGCCATTTTGCAAAGAGCACAGTCTGAAAGCTTTGGTGAAGAGATCGCATTACTCCACGACGCCAAGCCTTTGCCCAGGTCTAGCAAACTGCACCCGCTCTGCCCGATATTCGACAACGATGGCCTGCTCAGATTGGACAGCCGTATAAAGCACATGAAGAACGTTGATTACGCCACCACGTCCCCTATTATCTTGGATGGCCGTCATCCTGCCGTACGTCTTCTTATACGTCACTACCACGTGAGAGCTGCACATGCGTTTAACGAACTGGTGATTAACGAACTTAAACAATATTACTGGATTTTTCGATGCCGTAGCGAAGTACGCATGATTGCAAGAAGATGCTCCTATTGTATCAAACGAAAAGCATCACCTCAAATCCCAACTACTGGTGACTTGCCGGACGTGCGCCTTGATCACCATACTCGCCCTTTTACGAACACCGGCCTAGATTATTTTGGCCCCGTCGAAGTGTCAGTCGGCCGCCGGAGAGAAAAGCGATGGATTGCTCTTTTCACTTGCATGACGACACGAGCAGTACATCTTGAGATCGTCACTAGTCTCTCAGCGGATTCTGCCATTATGAGTATATGTCGTTTTGCTGCACGTCGTGGACTGCCGCTTAAGATTTTGTCCGACCATGGCACGTCGTTTGTTGGAGCTAACCGCCATTTATCTGAGTTTCATAACAGTGCGGTACAAGAATATGCTGCCAGCAAGCAGATCGAGTGGTGCTTTATACCACCTGCGTCACCGTTCATGGGAGGTTGTTGGGAGCGGCTCGTGAAGACGGTAAAGACTGCCCTTCAAGCAACTTTAAAGGAAAGAGCACCTAGAGAAGAGCTGCTTCACACCCTGCTCCTAGAGGCAGAAGCCCTAGTGAACTCGAGGCCCCTGACATACGTCACTGAAAATCAGGAGTGCCAAGCTCTTACACCATTCCATTTCTTAATTGGAGCTTCCTCGAATCAGCAGTTACCAGTTCACCTGGATGACGGAGTATTCTCACTGAGGAAAGAATGGCAGAAAGTTCTCCGACTTTCAGAGCATTTCTGGAGCAGATGGTTAAAAGAGTATCTGCCTAGTCTCAAACCTAAGAAGCGTCACGGAACCCAGTATGAAAACTTAAAGGTAGACGACGTGGTGCTAGTGGTTGATCCAGACATGCCAAGAGGAGTTTGGCCAATGGGCAGGATACTGGCAGTGCATCCGGGCAGAGACGGAATTGTCCGAGTGGCTGATGTTGCTACCAAAGGCGGCATACTGAGGAGACCCACCAGGAAGCTGGCTGTGCTCCAGCAAGAAGCTGTGTAGCTACGCTACACGGGGGGGATGATGTTGAGGTTTTATATAAGTTTTTATATTGTCTATGTTTATGTGTCTAGTTTTTGAAGTACCATTGTTTTAGTTAGTTGTCAATATATTCTTGTGTCTAGCTGCTGTGTTTTTGTCCTCGCTCATAGTAGTTATCGAAGATTCCCGTACATTCTGAGATACCAGTCAGTGATTAATTTGCTCCAATTTCCCGTTTTTCTCTCATCAAGTGGCCGGTCCACCTTCACTTTTGCTGGTAAATTTTGGTAAGCATGTCTGCCACTTTTGTCATTGCCCTTAGTTGGTCGTTTCTTATTCTGTCCCTTTTGCATATCCCTGTAATACTTCGTTCCATGCCTCTTTGGCAATATTAAACTGCATATTTATCTATTGTTGTGTACAGTGCTTATGTTTCACATCCATGTTATGCACGGTAGAATACAAGTGTTGAATACTCTTCTTTTGACTGAGATACATAATTCTCTGGATTTCATGACTTCCTTCAGAGACCAATATTCCTCCATCCACTGGCTATTCTTAGATTGATCTCTTTGTTTGATTGATCTTTGGGGGATATGAGCTGGCACAGGTATGAGTACTCATCTACGTATTCGAGTGAGTGGTCACCAGCTTTTATTTGTATTTGTTCTGAGTTTGTAATACATATTTGTGTAGTTTTGTTGTTGACATGTTCATTGTCAGACCCAATTTCGATTTTTTTTGCTTAAAGCTTTGCCTTCAAGTTTATTTGGATTTTCCTCGAACAGAACTATGTCATCCGCAAATCTCAGGTGGTTTATTTTTATTCCGTCAATATTTAGACCCAGGTCCAATCAAGTTTTCAGAAGATGTTCTCTAGAGCTGCACAAAACAGCTTTAGGGACAATAGGTCACCTTGCCTCACTCCTCTTCTTATTTTGAACTCAGGACCCACCGCTTCCAGCTGTATTCTAGCTGTTTGTGTATATAGATCTGATTATATTTAATTGTTTATGTATTGACCTGGGATTCCGTGGGTTTCTAAACTCTACCAGATAGCTTCATGACTTACAATGTCAAATGCTTTGTTGTAGTCAATGAATGCTATATACTCGTATAGTTAGAGTTTTGTGGTATTCATTGTATTTTAGCATTATCTGCTTCACTGTATGATTACGATTATAAGACTTTACATTTAATTGATTAAATAAATCAGACGGAAAACCTACGTGTGTACATTAGAACAGGGGGAAGACAAAGAGACAGATTAATAATAATAATAATAAATAATAATAAATATCGGACAACCTCACACAAATCGATCTAGTCCCAAATTAAGCTCAAGAAGGCTTGTGTTATGGGTACTAGACGATGGTATACGTACTTATATAGATAAATATATACTTTTAAAATACATATGACAACCATGACCCAAGCACAAATATTCGAGTTCATCACACAAATATTTGCCCTGGCCGGGATTCGTACCCGGGACCGCCGCTCAGTAGGCAGGTGTCTACAAACCGAGCCAAACGCGTTGTCAAAAAAAGATTATACAACTGTCAAAAACAAGTGACATCACAAGGTTATGTTTAAGTAAGTAAATAAATAAAGAAATGGATGTACCTATATACTAACATATATACAGCTCTTTGGTCAATAATTATGTGACAAGTCGGTCCATTAACACCTGATGAAGTGGCAAAGGTTCTATTGACAATGAAGTTTGTCAAAAGTCCTGGAGTGGATGGAATGGAGTTAGCACAGAGGCCCTCATATTAGGAAAACCGAATTCGCAACTCCCCCTAACTAACCAAACTTTTTTAATTCTATAATAAAAGCAGGACACATCCCTTCACATTTAGTTCATTCCGAGATAATTCTTCAACATAAAAAGGGCGTTAAAAGTGATCTGGACAATTATCGACCTATTAGGCTAGTCGCACACACATACAAAACTTTCATAAAAGTAATTGAGTGTCGCATTGCTTGGCAACTCAATCAATACCAGCCCTCTAAACAAACTGGTTTTCATCCCGCATTTTCCACTCTACATTAAAATAAAATAAATATAGCTTTATTAATTCCATACAAAGAATTCGCAAGTTTAAGAATAATAAATTAAAACAAATCAATAATCACTAACTCCTAAATTAATTTATACATTGAAATTTCATTTAGTGTAAACATTATTAAATATTTTTTCTTTTTTTGATTTTCATATATGTAATAAATATTTATAATAATCATTTTAATTACATTTACACAATATCTTTATATCGTATTCTTTATCATTGTATGGACCCCATTTGGGTAAAAGCCTCCTCCATAGATTTCCATTTGTCCTTATTTAGTGCAATGTTTGGCCAATTTTTGCTCGCAGTCGTAACTATCTCGTCTTGCCACCTCGTACGTGGCCGTCCTTTGCCTCTTGAGCCATTTGGCCCTTTCCAAAGTGTGACTTTTCGCGTCCATCTGTCATCGGTGTATCTTGCCAAATGTCCGGCCCATTTCCACTTTAAACTACGTGAGAAGAGTAATGCGTCGTTTACCTTGGTTTTCCTTCGTATTTCCGTATTTTTTACACTGTCGCTGAGCTTAATATTTAAGCAGCTCCTTTCCATTGGTCTTTGTGTAGCCTGGATTTTTGTTTTCGTTTTGGTGTTAAATGACCAAGTCTGGCATCCGTAAGTAAGACAGGGTAGTATGGCGGAGTCCATCACTATCTTCTTTGCCTCTAAAGGAAGTTGGGATTTGAAGATCTCTTTATGTGCCCAAAACTTTTTCCACGTGATGGCTACCCTCCTATGTAGTTCCTCGTTATTTCTCTCTGGTTTGAATGAGACTAGTTTTCCGAGATAGAAGTATTCCTGAACAAGTTCAAGTTGGACATTGTTAACTAAAATTGGCGCTGAATGTGCGTTAGTCATGACTTTTGTCTTTTCTAAATTCATCTCTAATCCTACCCTTGTGCTCGCATCTTGTAGCTCATTCAGCATTATTTCCAGTTGGGCTGGACATTCTGAAAAAACGACGATGTCGTCCGCAAACCTTAAGTGACTCATGAACTTGCCAGAGATTTGGATACCTTTATTTGTCCATTGCAGGTCCTCCATTATATTCTGTAAGACTGCTATAAATAGTTTTGGCGAGATGGGATCTCCTTGCCTTACTCCTCTATTTATATTTATACTCCTGCCAGTCCGGTCCAGCCTGACTACTTGTACAACTCGAATAAATATCTTTCAAGATGTTTATGTACTTGCCGTCTATTCCTTGTTTATATAGCGCTTCCCATATACTAGTGTGTGAGATAGAGTCAAACGCTTTTTTATAGTCAATGAAAGCTATGTAGAGTGGTCTGCGAAATTCTAGATATTTCTCTACTATTTGTTCTACAACATGGATCTGGTCTACTGTGCTGAACCCTTTCCTAAACCCTGCCTGTTCACAAGGTTGATGGCCACTCTACATTAAATAATTGAAAATGCAACAAACCTTTTTACACATCATTCATTTCATTCATTTTTGTACATATAGTTTAGGTTCCCATAGTTTAGGTTAGGTTTAATTAGATCATAAGTTTCTTAAGGTTTAGTTATATACTTTTATTTTGAGTAGTTTTTTCTCTAATAAAATCTCTTCATTTAATTTGTAGATTATGCCAAAGCATTTGACAGCATCGCACACTCCGCTATAGCAACCAGCCATTTACAACAATAGCACTCCGCTCCAGTGCACCGGCCCGTGGTTCCAAATACAAAGAGGTGTCAAACAAGGTGATCCGCTATCTCCAAAATTATTCACTGGCGGCGTCCTGGGAAGCGAGAGGAATAGTCGTCGGTAACAAAAGGTTATCAAATCTGAGTTTTACTGACGATATTGTTCTCTTTGCTTCCTCTTGCGGCAGAACTTCAACTAATACTCCAAGATCTAAGCACAAAAACTCGAGTGATGACTAACAGCATAAAACTTAGGGTAGCGGTAGATGAGTAGTCTATACCCTATGTTGTCGAGTATTTACTTGGGCCAGTTAGTGTCTTTCAGCAAGCGGCAAGACAAAGCAGTTAAACGGCAAGTCCGAAATGCCTGGATGACTACTGTTACTGGTCCATGAAGGAGCTAATGAAGAGAAGTCTTCCATTGTGACTTAAGTGGAAACTCGTAAACATGTATCCATGTAACATGTATCCTGCCCGTCCTAACCTACGGTGCCCAAACATGGTCACTTACTGAGAGCCAGAAGTCCAAATTGAAGGTTTGCCAGCGAGCTATGGAACGCAGCATTCTAGTTTTTAAAAGAACCGACCACATTTGGAAAACCGCGCTGCGTTCTATAACACTGATTGGGTGCCACAAGATGGTGGACCTAGATGGAGATGGCGGGACAAAATGCACAGTGGACACGTTCCTCGACGGCTGGCCAAAGGAGGCATCTGATCGGGAGTCGTGGAAATCAAGGGTAGAGGCCTTTGTCCAGCAGTGGGACACTCAACAGGCTAATTAAAAAAATACTTACTGGTGGTATAGGGCAAGTTATGCCCTGCGCCTCTATTAGCACTCCGAGCACGGTCCTCCAGGGCTCTTTGTTCCACAAATCACACAAAGATAAGTTGACCTCAATGAAGCTGCGTTTGTACTCGTTGTGGAGATACTCGTAGAAAACACCGTGTATCTGTCAAAAAAAATGAAAAGGAAAATTTTATTGAAATTATTATCGTGACCGTGGGCATAAAACCTTTTGTGTGTCTATGATATACTGGCCTTTAGAACTTTGTCTAAGTAATCTAGAACATTTTACATAGAAAACTATCGTGAGTCTCAGACATATTAATATACTTAAACGGGTTTACTCACGTCGTGGAAGTCGAATAACGCTCGACATGTTTCGAATCGGTACGCGATTCATCATCAGGAGAGACGACCAGTCGCGGCGGCGGCCAATCGAACACTGCGGGCATGCGCCCTGTCCGCGCGGCTGCTCGACGCGGGTGTCACCGGCGGAGGCGCAAAACTACCCTCATCATCACGCACAATGCCAATTGTCGGGTTGCACACAACACTCACTACGTCATTTGCTAAGGTCTCGTCCACACTAACCACCGATGTAGTATCCAAAACCGTCCTCCAACTAGGGGGCACTGACCATCCACAATCTCGGTTAAAATTCGGATGACGACTAATTTCGATAGCCTCCCGTACTTTCCGCGGAATGG
This sequence comes from Apotomis turbidana, assembly GCA_905147355.2. Lineage (NCBI taxonomy): Eukaryota > Metazoa > Arthropoda > Insecta > Lepidoptera > Tortricidae > Apotomis > Apotomis turbidana. Next base: position 22,308,134 of record LR990295.1, on the reverse strand, counting down.
AAAACTTTTCTCTCGCCAGCACAGTTACCTTATCGAACCGAATATAGTGAGACGTATCCGAATTCAGTGAATGTTCCGTCACTGCAGAACCACGGGTATCCTGATTTTTCATACTACGTATGTGTTCAGTCACTCTTGTGGAAATGTTCCGGCCAGTCTCTCCTATATAGTTCTTCCCACAGGAGCACGGAATCATATATACGCCAGGATTACCTAAGGGTTCCTTATCTTTGGGGGAACGCACCAACTGTCTGAGCTGTATATGAGGGCGGAAAATCGTCTTGATGCAATATCTACGGCGTAACAAGTATCCGATTTTATCCGTCACGCCCTTAAGATAAGGCAAGTATAAAGGTAGCCTCTCTACTGCAGTTGGGCGGGGACGAGCCGATGCGTTCGCAACCCGATTACTCTGCCTCCAGTTGTAGCCGTTGCGCTCCAAAACATGTTTCACGTGACTTAGTTCACCATCCACAAACTGAGGATCACACAGACATAAGGCTCGATTGATCAACGTCCTAGGCACAGAAGACAATGACTCGGGTGATGATGTGAATCCGCCCTAAGGTACCGGTCAGTATGAGTTGGTTTACGATACACTGTAGTCATCAACCGCCCACAAGGTCTACGCATCACCAAAACATCCAAAAACGGCAACCTTCCTTCACTTTCCTTCTCCACCGTGAACTTGACCTTATGATGTAATGTATTAAGGTACCCCGTAAACTCCAGTAGGCCGGTTTCCGAGACAACAGCAAATACGTCATCCACATACCGCCACCAATATCTAAGTGTGACAGGCCCGCTATTTAAAGCACGTACTTCCAACCACTCCATGAATATATTGGCGGTGACGGGTGCTATTGGCGAACCCACAGCCACTCCATCAACTTGGAGATAATAATCGCCATGCCACAACAAGTATCCACTTTTCAGACACACCTCAATGGCTTTCATGTAGACGGTAGGTAAATCAGTAGTACTAATAAGATCAGAAATGATGTTCAAAGTTTCTTCTACCGGTACATTAGTAAACAAGGAGGTGACGTCAAAACTCACCATAACTTCATTTTCGTTCAGTTGGATATCCTGCAGCAAGCTAATGAAATGCCTAGAATCCTTTACATAACTCGCAGTCTTGCCCGTGAACTCCTGTAAAATTGACGACACATGCCGTGCAAGCTTATAAGTCGGCGAGTCAATTTGGCTGACTATAGGTCTTAACGGCCAACCAGACTTATGGATTTTAGGTAAGCCATAGATTTTTGGGGACGTTGGATTCTGTGGTCGCAGGCGCTTCGCCAACTGTTTATCAGGCAATTCTGCTAACAACTTATTGACCTTGGTCGACACTCTAGATGTAGGGTTGTAATTGACCTTTTTATATGTCGTAACATCACTCAGCAAGGTGGCGATCTTGTTCTCATACGCTAAAGTGTCGACAATTACTGTTGCGTTGCCTTTGTCCGCCGGCAAGACCAGCACGTCCTTGTTGTTCCTCAGCTCACGCAACGCCCTCAGCTCCCCGTGCGGTATATTAGATTTCGGCAACCGAGACCTACGCAACATCGAAGCAACATCTTGTCTAATGCAGTCAGCGTCTGTTGCCGGAATTCTGTTTCGCATAATAGTATCCTCGACGCTCGTGATAATCACTTCGGTGGGTATGCGACTAGGTATTGGAGCAAAATTCAAGCCCCGCGATAAAGCTTTCTTGGCTACTTCGCTCACACTGCACGAAGACAAGTCTACAACTGTACAGGTCTCATTAATTGGAACAACATTTTGTGCGGGTAGATCACTTTTTGTCAATCGCGACAATTTACCCTTGTGCCTCTCAGCTGTGCGATTCAAAATATGTTCAGACCTACTGTACGACATTGCATCCAAACAGTTCCATAGATCCACATTCAATTGGTTGCTGAGTTCAAGATGTAATGACAATAAGTCCACATTGACAAGTGCAATTTTTCGGCGGTAGTCCGCAATCACTCGCGCCAATAACTTGTTATTTGCCGCACGAAAGAATAGTTCGTAATCCCGAATACACTTCACTGGTTTTATGCGCGCAAACTTTGGTACCACTCCGTTGTCCCGACACTGCACCACATAATTTAAACCGCACTCAAGTTTGTTACGTTTTATTCTAAGTCGCGTAAACACTCTCACTTTATTTTGCCAAATCTCCCCGTAAAGATTCGCTATTTTACATAGAAAACTATCGTGAGTCTCAGACATATTAATATACTTAAACGGGTTTACTCACGTCGTAGAAGTCGAATAACGCTCGACATGTTTCGAATCGGTACGCGATTCATCATCAGGAGAGACGACCAGTCGCGGCGGCGGCCAATCGAACACTGCGGGCATGCGCCCTGTCCGCGCGGCTGCTCGACGCGGGTGTCACCGGCGGAGGCGCAAAACTACCCTCATCATCACGCACAATGCCAATTGTCGGGTTGCACACAACACTCACTACGTCATTTGCTAAGGTCTCGTCCACACTAACCACCGATGTAGTATCCAAAACCGTCCTCCAACTAGGGGGCACTGACCATCCACAATCTCGGTTAAAATTCGGATGACGACTAATTTCGATAGCCTCCCGTACTTTCCGCGGAATGGAAAACTTTTCTCTCGCCAGCACAGTTTCACAATCGCGTACCGATTCGAAACATGTCGAGCGTTATTCGACTTCTACGACGTGAGTAAACCCGTTTAAGTATATTAATAAATCTAGAACATGTTGCTTTTTCGAATTTGTACTAGCAACGTTTCTGTTTGTATTGACTACAATGTCAGTTGTAAATATAGTTATGAACAGTACATTCTGTAAACAAAAGGATTAATTATAAACTCCTGATAAATAGAGTCCTGGGTCTTTCAACGCAAACTGCTCTAATTAATACAAATATATCCCCCTACGATTTTATTCGCGGTCGTGTGAAATGAAATGAAATATGAAATAATTTATTCAGTAAGTAGGCCACAAGGGCACTTTTACAAGTCAGATTGTGAATCTACGAACATTTCGCAAGAGGAGACCGCTGTTGAGAAGAAAGCCGAAAGAAACTCAACAGTAAGTAATTTTTTTCGTGAATAATACAAAAAAAAATACATCACATTAGCGTTATAACTAATTATTACATGCGTACACGTAAATGAGATAATGTAGATACTCCAAATCAATGTTAGGTAGGAATATTAAAATATATTTTTTAACGATCAAATTTAAAACCTTATATATACCCAGACATGTATAACGTCTCTAGGCGTCACAACATGCAATAAATACTTTTAATTAATTTAATTCCACAGAGATGTATAAGGTCTTTAGGCGTCAACGTGAATAATTTACAATAAGAAAATATTTTATTAAACTTAAATTTCTTAGAGATTTATATGATCTCTAGGCGTCACAAATTACAAAAATAAAATAAAAAATAATAGTTATAAATAAATATGATAATAGTTAAATTTTCCTCAGAGATGTATAAGGTCTCTGAGCGTCATTGTACAGTAGACTAAGTTTATTAGAGATGTATACAGTCTCTAAGTAAAACAAAATTACTTCAATCGAGTACGGGATGAAGTCTCACACGTCGATTCATTAAACACTGGTAAGTAAGCAGTTACTACATAACTAATTTCGCCCTTGTTAGTATGAACAGACCGGACCCCACAATCGGCACCCGTTCACGAGCATGACGCATATCTCAGCCATCGCCTCCCTCAACCATATTATAAGGAAGGTTGCGACCCGATCAACAACGTGTGTCAGGAACATCCGGACATGTTTCGAACTCTTCGTTCATAGATCCTGATCCCCTATGCGGTCACTTTCGAGCTACTTCACAACGTTGTCCCGACGCGTAATGTGTCCAAAAGGGTTCCATATTGGGTTGCATAAATTTTAAAGCCGTAACCACTTTTGTCATAATAGTCCTTGCGCATAAGGTGTATAGTCATTAATTGATCCGCATAAATTTTATGACCATAATGTTTTTTCGCATAAGTAAGGAATGTCATATAATTTTGGAGCATATCAACCTGAATCATAATCATTAATCGTCATAATGTTCTTATGCATTGGCGCATAATACTGAAGAACATAAATATCAAGCACCAAATTTTTTATTTCGACATCAGCCTGGTTTTCTGGCAGTAGTTCATTTCTGAGGAGGTCGTAGTTCTTTCAAACCTAACCTAACCTACTTTTGAAGTAACTTAATGCGAGGCCGAAGGCCGAGCTCCGCGTAGCACCGAAGGTGCGGAGCGTCCCAAGGAAACCGCCCACCCACTTAATAATAAGTTGAAGAAACTTAATGCGAGGCCGAAGACCGAGCTCCACGTAGCACCGAAGGTGCGGAACGTCCCAAGGAAGCCGCCCACCTCGACCCATTTAATATAAGTTGGAGTAACTTAATGCGAGGCCAAAGGCCGAGCTGCGCGTAGCACCGAAGGTGCGGAGCGTCCCAAGGAAGCCACCCACCCACTTAATATAAGTTGAAGTAACTTAATGCGGGGCTGCAGGCCGAGCTCCGCGTAGCACCGAAGGTGCGGAGCGTCCCAAGGAAGCCACCCACCCACTTAATATAAGTTGGAGTAACTTAATGCGAGGCCGAAGGCCGAGCTCCGCGTAGCACCGAAGGTGCGGAGCGTCCCAAGGAAGCCGCCCACACACTTATTATAAGTTGGAGTAACTTAATACGAGGCCGAAGGCCGAGCTCCGCGTAGCACCGAAGGTGCGGAGCGTCTCAAAGAAGCCGCCCACCCACTTATTATAAGTTGGAGTAACTTAATGCGAGGCCGAAGGCCGAGCTCCGCGTAGCACCGAAGGTGCGGAGCGTCCCAAAGAAGCCGCCCACCCACTTATTATAAGTTGGAGTAACTTAATGCGAGGCCGAAGGCCGAGCTCCGCGTAGCACCGAAGGTGCGGAGCGTCCCAAAGAAGCCGCCCACCCTCTTAATATAAGTTGAAGTAATTTAATGCGAGGCCGAAGGCCGAGCTCCGCGTAGCACCGAAGGTGCGGAGCGTCCCAAGGAAGCCGCCCACCCACTTAATACAATTTGAAGTAACTTAATGCGAGGCCGAAGGCCGAGCTCCGCGTAGCACCGAAGGTGCGGAGCGTCCTAAGGAAGCCGCCCACCCACTTAATATAATTTGAAGTAACTTAATGCGAGGCCGAAGGCCGAGCTCCGCGTAGCACCGAAGGTGCGGAGCGTCCCAAGGAAACCGCCCACCCACTTAATATAAGTTGAAGTAAGTTAATGCGAGGCCGAAGGCCGAGCTCCGCGTCGCACCGAAGGTGCGGAGCGTCCCAAGGAAGCCGCCTATTAAGTTGCTTAAACATATATTAAGTGGGTTGGCGGCTTCCCAGGGACGCTCCGCACCTTCGGTGCTACGTGGAGCTCGGCCTACGGCCTCGCATTAAATTACTAAGGGTTATATTAAGTAACTTAGCACCGAAGGTGTGGAGCGTCCCAAGGAAGACGCCCACCCACTTAATATATGTTCAAATAACTTAATGCGAGGCCGCTCACCCACTTAATATAAGTATTAATGTGTGAGCGGCTTCCCTGGGACGCTCCACACCTTCGGTGCTACGCGGAGCTTAGCCTGCGGCCTCGCATTAAGTTACTACTTATATTAAGTGGGTGGGCGTCTTTCCTAGGACGCTCCGCACCTTCGGTGCTACGCTTGTGAACATAAATTTGGTTTAATTAAAATTGAGGCAAGACGTATGTTTTTTTTATATATATTGTCTATTATAGATTTAAATAACCTAATGTGAGGCTGCCCACCCACTTAGTATAAGTTTAAGTGTGTGAGCAGCTTCTCTGGGACGCTCTGCACTTTCGGTGCTACGTGGAGCTCGGCCTACGGCCTCGCATTAAGTTAGTACTTATATTAGTGGATGAGCGCCTTTCCTAGAACGCTTCGCACCTTCGGTGCTACACTTGTGAACATCATCTTGGTTTAGTTTAAATCGAGGCTAGACTTATGTTTAAATTTCGTTTTGAATATTTATTGTTTATCGTAGATAACTATTCAAAGCACCTTGAAAAATAATTATCTCATAGTCCAGCCTAAACATAATTATATTAACGACGTCTATGAAGATGACAATACATTATTTTCATTTACAATGTTACTAATAATATGACCTGTCATAATCATTTCCTAAGTAACGCCATAAGGTTCAGGTGCCAACTTAACTCAATCGAGCGTACGTCAATAATGGCGACAGCACCACTGAAGGGATACGTGATGGCCTCACTGTTTTGTTATCCGTGGTATTATGAATAAGGAAGCAAAGGAAAATGCATGAGATGTCACGGTTATTATTAAAGTAGTTTCTTAGTGGTTCTGGGTTGAAATCCCGGCTAGGTGAAACCCTTTCTACATTGTAAATTTAATGATTTTGTCTTGTCTCAAATCATGGTTGTTTTTCATACAATATGCATTTTGTATCGAGTCGAGCAGCAACTCTCAATAACTGATACACTGCTGCTAGGAACGCGATCAATATTCAACAACTTCGGTAGTAATTCTCGAAGTCCGGGTCGCTTTCCATCAGGCGATACGTTTGCTCGTTTGCCCCCCATGACATAAAAAAAAAAAACCTTCACAGAAACTCCCTAGGTTGTGCCAAAGCGTCGTGACGTTACAGGCACAGGCACGTAACGACGTGCGTGGAGCCTTTCCCTTTGTGTCGAGGAGACTCATCGATGGCTCCAATATTTCACATGTATGGAGCTAGATTATAAACTCGGGAAAAATCTTAACAGCGCGATGCAGCCCAGTATGGAGATCTTGTCAAAGTAACAACGCCATCTATCAGAAAATTGGGTCATTAAGAACAAAATCTCAACACACCTTTAAAAATAAAGAATGACTGATATTTATTTTATTACTTTGAATAAATATTATATATAAAAAAATACATAGATGCAAAATTGTGGCTAATATATTTATCATTTCACTACCTTATTAGTAAGTTAGGCCAAACACAAACAATACCAAAATTTGCGCCTAATTATCTAAATGTTGGTTAGTAAAACATATTTCAAAATGTATATAATTTACTTAAATTGGTTCGAAATACTTTTATTTCAATTACACTCGATAAAATAGCAATACAAAATCTGTTTTATTCATTAACATTTTTAATTGCATCTTTGGGTTTTTTTATGAACAGAAGGTCAATACTTACAAACTACAGAAGAATATAATTGCATATTCAATAAAAAAACATTAGTTCCTATTGTCGCAAATAGTGTTTTTAAATAAATTTATGTTTGGTTTTTCTTTGAGCATGAGCCAATTTACCACGAACATTGCACTTTATATTTTCGCCTGTGTTGGTCGATAATTGGCGCCATCTATTCTATCTAACTAACACGGCTTCCGTAACTCAACGCCTGAAACAACCTTAACCTTATTGTTAATACCGGTGGGCCGCAAGGAGGTATTATGTCGAATTCATACTTTTTAGTTTTTGTACACGTAAGAGCGACGCGGGGGTCGCGTCGTTCTAAATTCAAAATCACAAACGCTGTCATTATGAGGTTACACATTGTATGGAAAATATTTCATGGTATTTATGTTTTCAGAGATAAATATTAATCATAATAAAAAGTATCCTATAACCATCTTTGGATGTTCAGCTATTCCTGTAGCAAAATTGGTAACTTTTTATCCAGCCGTTTCGGCGTTATTAGAGGACAAAGGTTTTTTTGAAAACAGATGGCGCCAGGCTGGCTTTACGCCGCGCGCCCATACGAAACAAATGACGATCCTGCTTCACGCTATCGAGATTTTTCCTGAAATCATGACCTCCCTCCATAGAAAATTAATTTTCAATACAAATTTAGGATTTTATAATAGTATAGATTATGATTGGTACATGTGATATAACTTCTATACTATTATAAAATCCTAAATTTGTATTGAAAATATTTTTTCTATGGAGGGAGGTCATGATTTCAGGAAAAATCTCGATAGCGTGATGCAGCCGGATAGTTGTTTTGTATGGACACGCTTCGCCGTGCCAACCTGGCGCCATCTGTTTTCAAAAAATCCTTTGTCCTCGCATCACGCCGAAACGGCTGGATAAAAAGTTACCAATTTTGGTACAGAAATAGCTGTACATCCAAAGATGGTTATAGGATACTTTTTATTATGATTAATCTCTGAAAACATAAATTCCATGAAATATTTTCCTTACAATGTGTAACCTTATAATGACAGCGTTTGTGATTTTGAATTTAGAACGACGACGCGACCCCCGCGTGTCGTGGCTCTTACGTGTACAAAAACTAAAAAGTATGAATTCGACATAATACCTCCTCGCGGCGCGGCCCACCGGTATTCGCTGGGTGCGAAGTAGGTGGTGGGGGAACCACGAATCGATCGCAGCGCGCGCCGTGGCCAAAAAAGGAACTTTCGTCAGGCCAACTGTCACTTTTTACCAGCGAAATTAAGGCATCTAAAAATAAATAAATATGCGGCACGAAACCTGCAGCGTATTTAATAGCAAAAACAATGCCAAAAACAGTAATCACAAATTCAAAGACAGTAATCATAAATAAATAAATTTCCACAAGCAAGTTGGAAACGAGAGCAACGAATTAAATGGATAATCGCTATCAAGAGGAAAAAGTTAGTATACTATAGGTTATACTACATCATTTTTAATATTATATCTTGTATGTTGTAGGGAGTAGCATGTTTATGCGTTTATTTTCTTTTACATTTTGGGCATGTTGAGCATAAACGAATTGTTTCTCATTTTATTGTAGTTTGGGATTTAAAAAAGAGTGTTGTGTTTGATTGAGCAGAATCCAGTTATAATAATTAATTTGGCCATGTTTAACTGAAAAAACAAAATAATCTGTATTATTACGAAAATACAGTCATAAATGATCGGTTGCATTATGCATGAAATGGGTTTTTCGGTTAAATTTGTTTATTTTGTAACTTACTTCTCGTGAAGACAGCCATGAAAGGGTCCGTGTGAATTACATCTGAAAGTTATTGATTTTGCCATTTTAGACGGGAAATAAAGAAGGTCAACGTTTTATCGACACTAAAGATTAACATAATCGAATAAAATGAAAGAAAATTACGATATTTCATTGAAATTATTTGTTTGTTTACTTACTATTCGTAAAGACAGTCAGCCATTTGACATTAAAAAGCCCGCCGTAATTGTAACCGCTAGTTGACGCTGTCATCGCGCACCCAGCGAATAACAATAAGGTTGAGATTGTTTGAGGCGTTGAGTTACGGAAACCGTGTTAGTTAGATAAAATAGATGGTGAATTGGCTCATGCTCAAAAAACACCCAAACATAAATTTCTTTAAAAACACAATTGGCGACAATAGGAACTAATCTCTTTTATTGAATATGCAATTATATTTTTCTGTATTTTGTAAGTATTGACTATAAAAAAAACCCGGAGACGAAATAAAAAAAGTTAAACAATAAAACTGATTTTTTATTGCTTTTTTATCGAGTGTAATTGAAATAAAAGTATTTTGAATCAATTTACGTAAATTAAATACATTTTTGAATATGTTTTACCAACCAACATTTAGAACATTAGGCGCAAATTTTGGTATTGTTTGTGTTTGACCTGACTTACTAATAAGGCAGCGAAATGTATAATAAACGATAAATATACGATATATTTAGCCACAATTTTGCATCTATGTAGTTTTTTTTTATATATAATTTTTTTTCAAAGTAATAAATATCAGTCCTGCTTTATTTTTAACGGTGTGTTGAGATTTTGTTCTTAATGACCAAATTTTCCGATAGATGGCGGTTACTTTGACAAAATCTCCATACTAACGGCTGCATCGCGCTGTTAAGATTTTTCCTGAGTTAATAACACCAGCTCCATACATGTTCATTAATGGAGCCATTGAAGCGTCACCTGTGACCAAGATTCGGCACAAGCTAGGGTGTAGCTGTAATCAATCAATATCATTTATTTTCAGGCAACTGTGGCCCCTAGATAAATACCTTAAAACTAACATACATATAAAATAACAAAATAATCATAAACACGTTAGTTCGGCGACGTGCGACGTAACTTCTGGGTGTAATGGTTAGCCCTGCCTGTAGCTGTAATGGACTTTGAGAATTACTGCCGAAGTTGTTGAATATTGATCGCATAACTAATGTAAGCAGCAGTGTATCAGTTATTGAGAGTTGCTGCTCGTCAATGTATGCATTTTGTATGAAAAACAACCATGATTCGAGACAAGACAAAATCATTAAATTTACAACGTAGAAAGGATTTCACCTAGCCGGGATTTGAACCTAGAACCACTAAGAAACTACTGTAATAATAACCGTGTCATCTCATGCATTTTCCTTTGCTTCCTTATTCATAATACCAGGGATAACAAAACAGTGAGGCCATCACGTATCGGATCAGTGGTGCTGTCGCCATTATTGACGTGCGTTCGATTGAGTTAAGTTGGCACCCCGGCTCTACACTATCCTGAATTTGGCCGACGTATGAGTTTCTGCAGCGAAGTGCGCCTCCACACTATTATACATAATTACATATTCGCCCAACCTCGACCAACTTCGTGAGCAGTGTAGAGCTAGGGATACACAATCAGTCTGAAAAAATACATCAAGTGCGAGTGGGACTCGCGCACGAAGGGTTCCGTACCATTACCTGTAAGTTTGTTGTATGGGAGCCCCCCTTAAATATTTATTAATTTTGTTTTTAGTATTTGTTGTTATAGCGGCAATAGAAATACATCATCTGTGAAAATTTCAACTGTCTAGCTATCACCGTTCTTGAGATACAGCCTGGTGACAGAGGGATGGACGGACGGACGGACAGCGAAGTCTCAGTAATGTTTTTACCCTTTGGGTACGGAACCCTAAAAACGGCTCCCTCAAACCGAACAATATTGCGGCTCTTTTGCGAATCGTCGCACTTGCAACTGATGGTGACTCAAAAAAAGCTTCTGCTTTTATAAAAGTATTTCTGTACTTTTATTTCGAAATAGTAATGATTTTTTTATGTGGGTAAATTAACACCACATATTTCAAATTGCTTTATAGATAGAAATATCAAGAGGCAAAGAAAAATTCAATTGCGCGCATAAGTGGTCCACACGGAGATCCTTGGATTACCGGTGCACCGTCTTAAGGTTAAATACCTTTAAAAAACAATTAAACAGGTACAGAGAGTCAAATTGAAATTGTTCCTTCTTTTGTTATTGCTATAATAAATAAATATCAGACAACTACACACAAATCGATCTAGTCCCAAATTAAGCTCAAGAAGGCTTGTGTTATGGGTACTAGACGACGATATATTTACTTATATAGATAAATATATACTTCAATGCACAGAAAAAGTCGGCTGCCAGCGAACTTCAGATCGGCTTGACTCCTTGGCGCTACGTAGAGATGTAGCCTCTCTCTGCATCTTTTATCGCTTGTATAACGGGGAGTGCTCCGAGGAGTTGTTCGGATTGATTCCTGCCGCTTCTTTCCGCCATCGTTCTGCGCGACAATCCTTTCATCCTCACCACTTAGATAGTTGGTAGTCCACAACTGTGCGCTTTTCTAGAAATTTCCTGCCTCGCACGACTGCATTGTGGAATGAATTGTCGCTTGCGGTATTTCCGGACCGATACGACCTTCAAACCTTCAAGAAAAGAGCCTATTCCCACCTGAAAGGCCGGAAACGCACTTGTGACTCCTCTGGTGTTGCAGGTGTCTATGGGCGACGGTAATCGCTTTCCATCAGGCGATTCGTTTGCTCGTTTGCCCCCTATGACATAAAAAAAAACAAACATGACCCAAGCACAAATATTCGAAGTTCATCACACAAATATTTACCCTGGCCGGGATTCGAACCAGGGACCGCCGGCTCAGTAGGCAAGTGCTTACAAACTGCGTCAAACGTGTCGTCAAATTGTATGTGTCGTGTCATGAATTAATTATTCATATTTGGCCTTATTTGACTGGTCTTAATGAGCGATTAACGTTTGAGTGAGAAAGTACAGTCGGCAATAAAAATATATACTACTTAAATAAAACTTAGGTATTTGGTCATTATTTTTACGCAGCTTAATTTAGCTTAATTTCTGTATTATCGGTCACAGATCGCTGGATCGTCATTTATTTTTAGAAAACTTCATTTTTTCCCATTTAAATTCACGGTCATTTAATTTCACATTATACTCTGCATCCTGTGCATAATAACAATTGAACTATTTATTTTACAATATTCTTTTCAGTGTAGTCTCACTATTTATAATCAGGATGTCCGGGTTTGAGTTTAAATTTAGTCAAAGTACATGACAACTGTAGTGCATGAATGCATTTTTTTCGTACGTATGGCGGCAATTTTTTTTTCCTTATAACTATTTTGTTACCAAGCGGCAACAAATCAGTGACGTAGCAAGTCTCACTAGCCGGAGTGCCAAACCTTGTTTTCTTATACCATGGGGTATACTACTACGAAGAGTAGAGGGGGAGGGGCTCGAATCTGAATGAGTTTTGCATCGTGACTGTATCCCGGCTGTACCGATGTTGCATCTCTAGCACAACTGCCACAAGCGACTGTTTCTTGCCTGAGATCAACTGCCACAAGCGACTATTTCTTGCCTGAGATTACCTATTGCCTATCTTTTTTTGGGCAGAAACGTGAGAGGGTGACGGGTAGCACAAGAAACGCGAAACATAGTTGTGCTATATGCGCTGAATCGCGACTGTTTGTTTTTAGGGTTCCGTACCCAAAGGGTAAAAACGGGACCCTATTACTGAGACTTCGCTGTCCGTCCGTCACCAGGCTGTATCTCAAGAACGGTGATAGCTAGACAGTTGAAATTTTCACAGATGATGTATTTCTATTGCCGCTATAACAACAAATACTAAAAATAAGATAAAATAAATATTTAAGGGGGGCTCCCATACAACAAACGGGATTGGTTGCGTTAACTTTGCACCTGATTTGTATCGAGCGCTATACATACCAGGTGCAAACTTAACTTAACCACTTAAGGATGGAGTGTTTGTACGGAACCCTCGGTGCGCGAGTCTGACTCGTACTTGACCGGTTTTTTTTTATGTCAGGGGGCAAACGAGCACACGGATCGCCTGATGGAAAGCGATTACCGTCACCCATAGACTCATGCAACACCAGAGGAGTCACAACTCGTGATAGTAACGATGCAGAATCGAATTTACGTGTGTACCCATATGACCAGTGGCCGCATCGTGACTGCATAGTTACTGAATCGCAAAAAAGTCGCAGTATGCTACCTCCCTTAACAATCATCATCATCATCATACATAATAATATCTTCTCATTCGCAGACTAAGGAGACAGCAGCACCGTCACAGCTTCGTTATACCCATTTATTTCTTCATTAGCTGCGTCGCGCGCTGTTGCCGGCCACGGGAACACTTCACGATTTCGGGGTAAAAAGTAGCCTACGTGTTAATCCAGGGTGTCAGCTACCTTCATATCGAAATTCATGAAAATTGGTCCAACCGTTTGAACGTGAAGAAGTAACATACACATAAACACACACAAGCTTTCGTCTACAGTAAATATTAGCACAGTGTAAAAACTAAAGTAAAAGTATTGTTAGAAATAATGTGGAACTCTTTAACATGAAATCCAACAAGGGAAAACGAAAAGTCACACACAAATCCTTGATTGTTCCTAAAAGCCGTACCTACCCGTCATGTACTTTGGCTAAATTTAAACTCAAACCCGGTCATCGTTTTGATGTCATTATAGTAGTAGTATTAGTGTGATTCACCGCACTTTACATAGAAATGTGATAGTCTACGAAATCGGTTTCCGATCAAGCCTCACTGGGGGCCTATTATGGACGGAGTGATACTCGCATAACCGCGTAATAGGGTTGCGAAGACGATGAAGTGCCGAGGTAATTTGAGTATGACCTTTAGAATAAATTGCCGTTTTGAATATTGACCCCGAAGTGTGCGTGCGTAACGGTCGCTATAACAACTCATGATACAATATTGGTGAATATAACGATCAAGGGATATAATAAGCGAATGATATAATATTTAACATTTGGTATGATTTCATATGGCATAATATCATATCGTTTAACAGTTGTGACATATAACTTAAAACAAGTCATAAATGTAATCATAGAGATGCCAATATTTTTAGGTAACAATAACAAGTACAAGTAAAAATGTCCGCTTGACGAATTTTGTCCCACACGGGTATACGGCGTGCAACGAAGAGCAAGCAACCGCACCGAACCGTCATATGACGTCATACGTAAATATGACATGAACGTTACATGTGTAGCTTTTTTTCATGATGCGCTGGCAGGTTTCCAAGTTCTATTTTTTGTCGTCACTGAGAGATGGGAAAATTAGGCTTTTCACACAAAACGTCGCATTCATAATTTGAATGTTGACGATGTTGACGTCGTACTCATTTTTCTTCTTCTTCTTTCTTTCTAACTCTTCAGTCTTGTATTGTATTGATAACATTTCAAATCGTATCAAGTTTAAACTGATTTCATGTTTTTATTACAGACCCCAAAGCTATAGGGGAGGTCTATATTTATCAGTGAACGTCTGTGGCAGATAGACAGTTGTCGAATATCGTTCGACACGTCCGGAGTCCTTATTCATGAGACAAGCGAGCGGCAGTCCGGCACAGATCGCAGGCTTACGCTCTGTACGAATGCATCTGAAACATGTTTTAATCTTATTAATAGTGGTGACAAAGGGGTCTCAGAGTTTAAATATCTGGGCTGCATTATCACCGATACCAACACCCGAGGGGAGGAAATTGACATCCGCGTGCAGAATTCATTGCGCTGCAGTGCCACTCTGCATAAGGTGTTGAAGTCCAGGCATCTCAAGAGGAGCACTAAGATTCGCATATACAAAACGATAATCAGGCCAATACTAATGTATGGTTGCGAGGCCTGGACTTTAACTCTAAAGGAGGAAAATAAGTTACTGGTGGCTGAAAGGAAAATCTTGCGCAGAATATTCGGCCCAGAGCAAACACCGGATGGGGGATGGAGAGTTCTGAAGAACATCGAACTTGAACACCTTATGGCTGATCCAAATATAATGGGGGAAACTAAAGCGCACAGACTGCGCTGGCTCGGCCACGTTATCCGTATGGGGGATGATCGTGGTGTCAGGAGAGCATACCTGGGTCGACCGACTGGACGACGGCCCGTTCGGCCGCCCCAGATATCGCTGAAGAGATGCAGTGGAGGCGGATCTGGCGGAGTTGAACGCCGATAACTGGCTGGAGACGGCACTAAATCGTCAGGAGTGGCGAAATCTATTAACGGAGGCCAAGATCATTTTGGGTCACTGAGCCATCGGAGTAAGTAGGTAATAGTGGTGACCCCTTCACTGTCAGGTTCGTGGCCACCACCTATGATCGTATATGAAGCTTCCAAAGATTGTTCCAGACTCAAAAGCCTTTTAAAACTCATTTATTTCCTCTGCGGTCGCGAGGTTCAACAGCCTGCTGTGATGTATCGGGCTACTAGGGCTTTCAATTCCTGGACAGCCACTCAGGCTATAAGGAATTTTATATCCCGGAAGTTCGACAATCGAGCCACAAGGAATTCTATTAATCCACTTGGTTTGATCGGTCGTAGAAACTCGTCTATTTTGATTAAATGTTTACAGCAATAAATTAAAAGTCCTAGTGGTCCGTCATATTCATTATAATGGAAAGAAACAAGATTTCTTGATTAATAAGCACCTATATTTTCTCAAGAGACCCAAGTTACAATTAAATAATTTTAAGAATAATAATAAAAGCCATTTATTTCCAAATAGAATATCTTACATTTATCATTATCATGCAATGAGATTAGTTCTTCTTCTATTTATTTTATATATTTATATTTTCTGAGATATTATTTGACGTCTTTCTTTATTGAAAGACTTACAATTATCGTTTATTATATTCATTAATTCATTGTTATACTTAGTTCATTTAAATTCATCATATAAATACAGTATTAATTATTGTCTCACTCATTAATAACGAACTATTTAGTACATTTATAATCTGTATCTCATAATTTATTTTACAATGCATGTGCTCGAAAAGAGCGTATTCTAGGCATTCAAACTGTGCGGAAAGTACTACTTTTCCGCACTAGTGCTTTTAACTTTTCAATTTTTTTTTAATTTATAGCCGTATCTGACAGCCTGACACAAAGAGGCTTTATTATTTACAAAAAGTTTGATAAACAAGTCAAATACCGATTATTATCACGTATAAAAGTACAATAAAACCAATATTTCATTAATTAATTCATTTAACACGTCATTAATTACATTAGATATAAAATTTGATTAATAAACGAACTTTAAATCGTTATTCATTAAATAAATTTGGCTGAATGTACACGCGCTTGTGCCATTTTGACATAAGACGAATATTAAAAAAATACTTTTGCACATGCGCAGTAGTCGATTATGTCGAGCGCGGTTTCCAAATAACTCTGCCATTTTTTATTGATGTCTAGTTTATTTTGAAGTTGTTTTGTGCAAATCTGCTGAAATAATGGCGAGATAAAGGGACGAATCATGAATTTAAACCCGTAAAATGTTATTGAAGAAGTAAAAAATGTGAACGACGGCTTCTTGTTGGATAAATCAAATCAAAATACTTTTTTTCCAATGTAAACAGTCTTTGTGAGTATTAAAGTATTTTCTATTTTCTCGTACATGCATAGTAAAGTTTTGTACGGAACTCGTGTGTAAGATGATTTCGGACTCGTGTTTGTTTAATCACTCGCTCGTACCTCGCTCGTGACTAAAAATCACACTCGTCTGAAATCACCTACCTTCCACACTTGTATCGTAAATAACTATTTTAATACATTAATCTTATTAAACAATTTATTGTAGTACCGTTTACTAATTTATCAGTATTTACATTGAATTCAATTGATTTATATTAACATGTAATTTATTTGATAAGTATTTATAATTCTAGCTGTAATTTCTTAAATTGTAGTTTATTTAATATTAAATATAAATATTTTTAAATACATTAATCTTATTTAACAATTTATTGTAGTACCGTTTACTTATTTATCAGTATTTACATTGAATTCATTTGATTTATTTGATAAGTATTTATAATTCTAGCTGTAATTTCTTGCATTGTAGTTTATTTAATATTAAATATAAATATTTTTAAAAACATTAATCTTATTTAACATTTATTGTAGTACCGTTTACTTATTTATCAGTATTAAATATAAATCAAATGAATTCAATGTAAATACATTGAATTCAGTTGATTTGTATTAACATGTAATTTATTTAATAAGTATTTATAACTCTAACTGTAACTTCTTAAATTGTAGTTTATTTAACATTTAAATTATACATTGTGTATATTCTATATTGGGATGTCCATTTCTGGACATAGGCCTCCTCCCTCCTGTTCCATTCGTCTCTGTCAGCGGCTACTCGGGTCCAGGTGACGCCCGCCTCGGCGACGACGTCGTCTCGCCAGCGGCGGCGAGGGCGGCCCCGCGGCCGGCCGCGGTCGCGCGGGTACCAGTGTAGTAGAGCTTCGCTCCATCGGCTATCTGTGGCCCGAGCCGTGTGTCCAGCCCAACGCCATTTTAGTCTGCATGCCATTTCTGCCGCGTCTTTTATTTTGGTTCTATGGCGAATGTCTGTACTTCTTACTCTATCGTTTATCTTAAGGCCCAGCATACTTCTTTCGGCGGACCTTTGAAAAACCTGAATTTTATGTATAACCTCTCTTGTTATCGGCCATGTTTGGCATCCATATAATAAGGTAGGAGTGACTACTGAGTCCATGACCTTTTTCTTTAGTTTAATGCCCATTTTGGACTTAAATATATGCATGAACGACCAATAGGAGCTCCAGGCCTTTTTAATTCGTCTCTCTACTTCTTGGACGGGAAATCTATCTTTAAGAGATATGTTTTGACCGAGGTATAGGTATTCATCAACGTATTCAATGTTATTGGATTGTATAGTAGTTACTTTAGCGACGCTGTTAGTCATTATACGTGTTTTTTCAGGGTTCATTTCTAAACCGCATTTCTGACTTTCTAGTTGCAACGTTTCTAGCATGAATACAGCTCGGCGTGGTCTTCTGCAATCAAAACAATATCATCCGCAAACCGTAAGTGGTGAAGCCGTTTCCCGTTTATATAAATGCCACAGTTTTGCCAATCTAGTCTTCGGAATATGTATTCGAGCAGAGCGGTGAATAAGTTTGGTGAGATTGGGTCTCCTTGTCGGACGCCACGTTTTATATTAAATTGTTCACCTTTCCTTTCAAGTTTTATAAGTGACTTTCCTTTACTATAAATTTCTGATAATATATTTATATATTTCGTGTCAACTCCTTGTTGTTTAAGCGCTTTCCATAGCTTTTGGTGCGAAATTGTATCAAAAGCTTTTGTATAGTCCACAAAAGCTATGTAGAGTCGTTTATCGTACTCTCTATATTTCTCTATAATGTGTTGTAAAGTAAAGATGTGATCAATCGTTGAATAATTTCGTCTGAACCCGGCTTGCTCTACTGGTTGTTCAATATCCAAAGTCTTTCTGATTCTATTTAGGATTATACTCGTGAACAACTTGTATGTGGATTGAAGCAAACTTATAGGGCGGTAGTTGTTTATTTTTAGTGGGTCTCCTTTTTTAAATATTAGTGTAATAATAGATGTTTCCCATTCTTTTGGTATAATTTCATTAGGAATAATTTCGTTAAATAAACGTGTGAGTAAAGGTGTCAGTGGCTCACTTATAGCTTTCAGGATGTCGTTTGTTACCCCGTCTTCACCAGGGCTCTTCGCTGTTTTTAATGAATTGATAGCATTTCGTACTTCGCTTTCTAGTAATGGCGCTATATTATTTAATGGTAATGGTATCTCTCTGCAAAGGAATTCTCGGTGTTCCGTATTATACAAGTTCGCGTAGTATAGCGTGGCCGTTTTAATAATACTGTGTCGGTTGGTATGCACTGTTCCTATATTATCCTTTAGCGATGGTATCCAAGCTTTATAGTCTTTTAATCGTTAATTTCCCTGCTTGGCATCGCAAGTTCCTCTTCCATTAATCTCATTTTGTAGTTAATTTTGCTTTTTTTTTCAATTTATTGCGGATTTTGGAATATATTTGTTTTAGTTTTCTTTTTTCAAGGGCTGTTTTGAATGTCTTATTTTTTAACGTAGTTCTTTTATTTATTAAATTTTGTATCGATTCTGTTATTATAGGGGACTTGTTTATCAAATAATTTTAATACAGTAAGTAATAACCATAGACATAAACCTGCCTGGCACTTAAACTGCTATTATAATTTACAAACTTCAATACGTCATGTCTGACAATGCTGTAAAATTTCGTAGCGCTACGTACCTTGACGCTGGCAGAATTGTCCCAATGGACAATAGCCATTAAGTTAAAAATTGAATTGATTTGACCGATATCATTGGAAAATGCGTATGTAGCGAATACTTGCTACGATCATAGCGCCTGTACCCACCCAAACGTCCGAATCTGGCTCTTTAGCAATTTACCAAAACATCGGGTATCGGGTAACGGTCATGAGGCGCGAATCCATCGTTGGGGGCAATGTGGGCTTGCCCAAAACCGGAATTCGGTTTTATCGGCTAATAGACATGCCTGAATGGTCTTTGTAGCCCGACTTGAACTTGACCGTTTTTTTCTGCAGATATGGGTGACGTCGTTAAGATCGTCCGAAAGAGACCGCTCTTTAGCGATAAGACCGCGCCTGTTGCTACCCTATTTACTCATTCCTTTATTTCTTTGTTATAATCTTATTTATGTGGTGCACAATAAAGAATATTATTATTATGAAACGTTTAAGCTACGTACAAATCGTTCATGTCTACTTTCTTAAACGAGATTCAAAGGACGTCGTCGGAGTAATTGCAGGTTATTACATCGTGAGATTAGTTCCATTGTGGACATTTTATAAAATTACATTTCCATTACCTACTTAAGCGGATTGCGTTTATATTACTGACGTTTCTGCGGGTATTTGATGACTGATTAAGCGTGTTATTAGATGAGCTTAAAAGATTCCTATTTATATAAAAAAACAGCTTTCAAGCTAGTATCTTTCATGCAAATAGAAATCAGATCTCACTCCTCAAGAGGAAATACCACTGCTAATTTTTTTAGGGTTCCGTGGTCGACTAGGAACCCTTGTTATTTATACAAATGTCCTCCAAAATATGACCTAATTTTAGGAACTGAATGGAAAGCAAATGCTTTGTGTCGAGTCGTTTCGACTTGTGCGCTTTTTAATGGCTTCGTGTACTAGGACTAGGCGTCTGTTTTGGACCTCATTTGTATACGACGTTATCGTTACCAGCACCTCTAGCATAACTGTCATACGCGAATATTTCTCGCGTGAGATAATGACCCGTCTCTTTCTGTGCAGTAATGTGAGAGAGTGGCACGTAGCGCCATGCCGCGCAAAGAGTCGCGAAGCACAGTTGTGCTAGACGGGCAGAAGGGCGAAGACAAGAATCCAAATGTAACCACGACCACTCTTTCAAGAGTGAACGACTGTTGATGATGATGAGTATAGGTAGATTTATATTATCTAATTAAGTTCTGATATGAGTCGCGAAGCATAGTTGTGCTAGACGGACTGGTGCAAAGTTATAATGGCAAATGATTTTACGATGATTATACGTTATTGGTAATTTCGAGGGAGACCTGGCTTTTCTTGCCATGTAGAATCACATCTCTATTACAAAAAATAACAGTCTTAACCGTAGGTATCTAGGGAGTTACTAGACAAGTTTTTTTATTTAGCAATTACTTACAAAATGCATAATAATCATGTTTATCTACTTACTTTAAACTGTATCGCCCTTCGTTCGCTGGCTTCATACTTAGGAAATATGGCGGAATATTTGAGATTTACGCTCGGAGACCGGAACAACTACATCAAAGGGCGTAAGCGCCGCGAGATTTTAGGGTTACGTAGCACAAAAAGGAATAACAAAACCCTTTTTATGTAATTTGGTCGAGGAGTATGGTACACTCTTGTGATGGAAACAATAAAGGACAATAGACTAAGATCACATTGTGTAAAGTATGAGTGGCAATCTCTGTTATATCGAGGTATAAAGGTATGTTATACATGTAATGCGTATCAGTAGACTCAAGAACATAACTAGAGTGTTGTTTCCGTATAAAACATATAAAGTTAGACCAACTAAGAAAAAGTCTCCGTAACAAATACTTAAAGCAATGCTCGTATCCCAGTATCATTCTACGATTTTGAAGAGCATGGATTTTCCATATGGACGATAACGAGATCCTGAGCTAAAAAATCCCGGAATCCAAAGATAAACCATACAAAAAATTCCAGAATCCAAAGATAAACCATACAAAACATCCCGGAATGCTAGAAAGCAAGGGCAGAATTTTTAGTGACTTTTGGTTGTCACCAGACAAATCTTCGTCCGAGTATATCGTTACATCAGACGGAACCCTTCAATAGTGGCTCTGCTTCACTCTTGAGCTATTTTGCTAAGCTTGGCGAGCTTGTCATCTCGTATCCAAAAGGACGTAACTTGCCTACACCCGCTACTAACATTCACCGTTTTATATTTACCTAGTGGCATCTCATCGTCGTTATTTTACTGGCTTCCTCCATTATGCCGCCAATTAACCGTGCTCTGCTTGTCTGGAGGCATTTCAGTGTACTTAATTTAATAAAATCGGTAGCTTAAACCATATTATATCTTGTTGTTCCACATTCAGTCTTAATAGAAAAAAGTGGTTGAAATCACATTATACCACTTTTTTCTATCAGGAACAAAAACTTCATTGACTAGTCCTTGCTCATGCTCAGCACAGCTGATTCTATTGGTTAACAAAAACACATCCCTCGCTACACATCCTCGCACAACTCTGGTGGAAACGCAGCCTTATAAGCTAAACATGCAGTAAGTAAGACGGTAACTATCAGTAGCGACTGATTCAAGAATATTCTACTCATTTAAAACAGATATGAAGTAGACAGTACGCCCTTATAATATGGTCACTCCAGTGGCGCGGGCCCGGTCCTGATGATAGGGGGTTTGTACTACCACATAAAAGCCGACTCACTGGTAGTGAGGGCTAACCAGCCCTGATACAATTCAAGTAATGTTAAAAGCTAATATACGAGTCGATAAACGACTGCCGTTTCGTCACTTGTCTATAAACGCAACCATTAGTGTATAGACAAGGCAATTGAAACCCGTACGCTTCGATCTTGTCACAATGACAATAAAGGTCAAAAAGGTACACGTTTCCTTTACTGTACATAAATGGAACGCGGAGGTTCTATTCACAATCATTTCCACGGGGTTAAAGCGGCTTTGCCGCCGTCACTAGCTTACAGAGAGTAAACGAGGGCGTAAATATTGATAAGGAAATGGAGTGTATCGTGAGATATGCGGGGGGAACTATCTGCCCTCCGGAAGCACTTGGTTGGCTCAAACAGGGATCGGATACCGTTATTTTTGTATTACCGTTATTGGTCACGTGACGCTAAACCAAAATGAATATTGGTAGTGGTTTCGTTTACCGGTATTATAACGTTATTCACATAATACTGTTATTTAGCAAATTCCGTTTCTGTTTAACAAAATTAACCGTTTAATTTGAGTTTGACAGAGATAGAATGAGTCGTTCTGTGTTGCGATTTTGATTTTACGTACGATTTTGTTTATATGTCACTCGCATTAGACTCGCGTCGCGGTAGTCGCAACGCAGCAGTGATTTGATTTGATTTTCCGCAGTTCATGTGGTTTGGTGTGCGTTTTTGTCTTGTAAGTTAAAAAAGGAGTATGTATGTATACAGGGTGTCCCTAAAACCAACGCCGAAATGAAGAGGGGTGATAGAACAGCTCATAAGCAACCATATTAAGTTAATTTGACCTTAATAAAAAGTTCATGGTTTTCGAGATATTTGCATTTTAAAAAAACTCGTGACTTTTGAGGCCCTGCGTCAGTATGTCGATTGCCACCACTGCAAATTTAGGTATTTTTTAAATCTCTTTTTTGCAGGATGTTACTAAAAACATATCCTATCGAATGTAATTTCAATTTATTACATATCATGATGCTTTGTCGGTAAAAAGAATAAAAAAAAAGAATTATAGCAATTTATTAAATTTAGCCAGCGGTTTTGATCGAGTTTCATTTAAAAAAAGTATTGTAAACTAACATGGCACACAACATAAAAAGATAGTAAATTTATTGTAGTTTTCAAAAAGGTACAGCATTTTCTAATTTACGCAGCAGTTTACGAGATATTGATATTTTACACCAAAAGGAGCTCATACTGCAGTTATTCCATAGTATGGAACCAGAGCCCCTACTAGGCTCAGAGTTTGAATTTCGAACAAAAAATAGATTCAAAGAATACACAATTTGAAATTGGAACACAATTTGAAATTCGAATTCAAGTCGGCTTTCTGATTAAAGAGTATTTTAGTAATTTTAGGACACTTCGTCAATTCGTTTGATGTTCTTTATTTAGTTTGGTTTCTTATTTTCTTAAATAGACTTGATTTAGCAATAGAACTCGTGTTTGCCTTGTGATTTGGATTTTTGGTACAATTTAACTTTGCTTTGTGCATCTTGGACTCGAGTTCTGCCTATTGATTTTAACTTCGATTTACTTTGGCTCTGTTAAGATTAATTGTAGTGCGTTTGTTACAAATATTCCAGAGAATTATACTCCTCAAGAATATGCCAACATGCATTTTGTCTATGGGGAATGTCAAGGTAACTCTTGTGTGCAGCTAGACTCTATCGGGAAAGATATCCAAATTTAAGGCTTCCGGACCATCGAGTATTTCGAAATGTTCATCTCGCATACTCACAAGGCGTTTTGCCTGGCAATCGTGGTGGATTGGGAAGACCTAGAGGAGATTACGATGAAGATGTTTTACAAGAAATTCAAAACGACCCATCCACTTCGACACGGAACATTGAACGTAATTTAGGGATATCAAAATCTGTTGCCAATAGAATATTACGTCGATATGGATATCATCCATACCACATACAACGTGTTCAAGCGTTGCTGCCCCGTGATTACCCACTTCGTGTTCAGTTTTGCCAGACAATGCTGCAAAAACACAGAGAGGATCCCAATTTCATAAATATGGTTTTATGGTCTGATGAAAGCACTTTTAAGAGAGATGGATTTATGAACATGCACAATTTACACAGTTATGCATTAGAAAATCCTCATTTAATGAGGGAAGATCGGTCGCAGTACCAATTTAAAGTGAACCTCTGGACTGGAATATTAGATGGGAAAATAATTGGCCCATTTGAATTACCAGAAACGCTGAATGGTCCAAGTTATCTGCATTTCTTAGAGAATGAGTTGCCAAATCTTCTCGACGACGTACCTTTAGCTACGCGGAGGTCAATGTGGCTGCAGAATGATGGCTGTCCAGCACATTATGCACGCGAAGTGCGACTACATTTAAACCAAACTTATCCACAGAAATGGATCGGCCGTCTGGGTCCCATTTTGTGGCCTCCTCGATCTCCAGACCTAAATCCTCTGGATTTCTATTACTGGGGTTTTAAAGAAAAAGTTTACAATGAACCGATTAACAGTATAGCGGAGCTGAGACAACGCATTTACGCAGAGGCCCAAAACGACGTATCAAGAAGTGCACGTCACATCAGTCGAGCATTTTTAAGGAGATGCCGAGCTTGTATTCAAGTCAATGGCGGACAATTTGAACATTTAATTTAGTTACATAAAACAGGTATCGTATTTTTTTTATGTTTTTAGTTTTTTTATTCACTTAGATAAAAATGGCAACCAGTATTATTTTTGCATTATCTTATAAACCGCTAAATAATTAAGTCACTTCAATACCATTTTAAAAACAACTCTAAATTTGCTATCTTTTTACGTTATTTGCCAGGTTCGCTATGAACATTTCATTTTTTTTTATTCTAAAATTGAATTGTGTTCCTATTCTAAATAAAGTATTCTTTGAATCTATTTTTTGTTCGAAATTCAAACTCTGAGCCTAGTAGGGGCTCTGGTTCCATACTATGGAATAACTGCAGTATGAGCTCCTTTTGGTGTAAAATATCAACATCTCGTAAACTGCTGCGTAAATTAGAAAATGCTGTACCTTTTTGAAAACTACAATAAATTTACTATCTTTTTATGTTGTGTGCCATGTTAGTTTACAATACTTTTTTTTAAATGAAACTCGATCAAAACCGCTGGCAAAATTTAATAAATTGCTATAATTCGTTTTTTTTATTATTTTTACCGACAAAGCATCATGATATGTAATAAATTGAAATTACATTCGATAGGATATGTTTTTAGTAACATCCTGCAAAAAACAGATTAAAAATACCTAAATTTGCAGTGGTGGCAATCGACATACTGACGCAGGGCCTCAAAAGTCACGAGTTTTTTTAAAATGCAAATATCTCGAAAACCATGAACTTTTTATTAAGGTCAAATTAACTTAATATGGTTGCTTATGAGCTGTTCTATCACCCCTCTTCATTTCGGCGTTGGTTTTAGGGACACCCTGTATATCTAAGTATATAAGTATTTATGTTTGTCCGCGATAGATATGAGCGCCGCGCCGGCGCGCCGCCGTCGCCGCCAATTCGAGTCGGCGCGCCGCCGCCGAGCGAAATACGCGGCGCGCCGGCGCAACAAGTTGCGATTTGCTTTCTCGCTCGCACTCATGACGTATCCCACCCACGTCCGCGTTCGTTCGCACGATGGCTTCAGTCGAGTCGAGTAGTTTGTCGAGTGAACGCGTGTTATTTCTTTTTGACCCACGTCGTAAACAATGGCGTCAAGTTCGATTGCTATTGATGTTTAAAGCCAATGAAAAATCTTTCCACGAAACACTTCCTCCTCCTCCTCCTTGTGTTGTGTTCCTCATCAGGGTCGTGACATCCACGAATTATTTTGTGGACGATCGCCTTCCACTTGCTGCGGTCTTCGGCGTTGTGCAACGCCTCTGATCTGATCTGGTCTGTCCACCGCATAGGACTTCTTCCTCTTGGTCACCTTCCCTGTGCTTTCCCTGTCACCAGGAGCACTTCCAGGGTGTCGTTTTTCTTCCTGGCTAGGTGACCGAAGAATTCGAAGATCCTGCGGAGACAGATTGTCGACAACCAAACGGTGACTCCCACTTCTTGAAGAATTGACACATTTGTGCGGTGAGCTGTCCAAGGAACTCTAACATTCGCCTTCAGCACCACATTTCAAATGCCTCAATGCGAGATCTGTCTGCCTTTTTGACGGTCCAAGTTTCCGCACCGTAGGTAAAGATCGAGAAAACCAGTCCTCACCAGGCCAATCTTGGTTTTTAGCGAGATTGATCTATCTGTCCAGATCCTATTTAGTCGGGTCATCTCGCTCTTTGCCATGCCAATCCGCTTTCGAACGTCTGGTTCGCATGAGCCATCGTTGCAAATGGTAGAGCCCAGGTATGGTAAGCTGTCCACATATTGGAGATTGAGTGTTCCACTGAGCTCTAGTTGCTTCGTTCGATCTATGACTAGCGATCAGATATTTTCTATTTTTGATTTATATTTAGGATAGGTACGTTTTTTAAACAGGCTTGTCACTAAAATATAAACACACTTAGGGGAAATAAAATAGTTCTCTTATGACTGACACGGGTCCTTAAAATTTAACTTTCTAGCGCAAAGTAGCTTTTGAGATAGATTGTGACTAAGCACTGTGATTAAAATTTGTGTGAAGTTAAAAAAGGTAGTAAGTATAATATGATTATTTTTCTGGAAACGTAATCTTTAACTGATTTATATTTAGCACTTAAAAATGCAAAATAAAAAAGAAACCCAGGTTCGGTGCTGTTAAAAAATGTAAAAAAAATGGCAAAAAAAAGATGGTCATAAAATATGTGTATCTGGCTATTAGATATGAGCGCCGCGCCGGCGCGCCGCCGTCGCCGCGGATTCGAGTCGGCGCGCCGCCGCCGTGTGAAATACGCGGCGCGCCGGCGCAACAAGTTGCGATTTGCTTTCTCGCTCGCACTCGTAACGTATCCCACCCGCGTCCGCGTTCGGTCGCACGATGGCTTCAATCGAGTCAAGTATTTTGCCGAGTGAACGCGTGTGGTTTTTTTTTTGAGCCGCGTCATAATATGAGTCTGACACGATGATGAGTTCTTAAAATGTGTTTAACGTACCTGGCGCCACCGGTTGTGACTAAGAGATTGTAATTAAATTTTTTGTGATGTTAAAAATATGCTTGTTAAGTTTTAATATTTAAATAAAACAATTTAAACGGATTAGATCGCGTATATTAATTATTTGAGCCTCCCTGACGTTTCAGTACCTTTACAGATACCGTTGTCAATGGTTGACTGAGAAAAACATAATTTTTCTCTGTCAAAGTTACATTTGTGCAAACTACCCATTTAAAAAAATATTAAAAATAAAGGTGTTCATACATGCCAGATGGGCCTAATGTGTAAAGACAGTTACACATGTGCCAGAAGTGTATTTATTATTTTATTTAAAATATCTACCAGCGGTTCACTAAAGGCTTACTGAGGAGAAAGAACCGCCAAAGAAAAGTGGTCTGCAGTCTGCGAGCATGTCATGGACAAACCAAACCATTCAATTAAGTTTGATAACACTTCAACCCTGGGAGTTTTCTTTGGCGGTTCTTTCTCCTCAGTAAGCCTTATAGTGAACCGCTGGTAGATATTTTAAATAAAATAATAAATACCCTTCTGGCACATGTGTAACTGTCTTTACACATTAAGCCCATCTGGCATGTGTGTTCATACATTTATTTTTTAAATTAATATTTATAAAATGGGTAGTTTGCACAAATGTAACTTTGACAGAGAAAAAATATGTTTTTCTCAGTCAACCTTTGACAACGGTATCTGTAAAGGTACTGAAACGTCAGGCAGGCTCAAATAATTAATATACGCGATATAATCCGTTTAAATTGTTTTATTTAAATGTGTGACAGTCGCGGAAACCGAAGAAAATATTAAGTTTTAATATGATTATTTTTCTGGAAACGTAATCTTTAACTGATTTATATTTATACATTAAGACTTGTATTAAAACATAGACACGTTTTTAAATAAAGTGAAGATTGTGATGGTTTTATATGCTTTTTATGTTATTTCGATTATAAATCTGAGAATTTTCATTCAGTGTTATTTTTTGTTTTGTTTTGTTTAATTAGTTATATTTGTGTGCAATTAAAAAATATGATTGTTTACATACTTGGTTCCTATATTAAAATAAATAATAGTCACAAAAACCAGGTTTTTCTTTCTCAAATTGCTCTCTCAAAAAATCTAAAGCTCAAGGTCACGCCGCCGACGCCGCCGCCGCCGCGGAATTTTGCCTATCACGCCGCCGCCGCGGAATTGCCCATCGGCGCTCATATCTACTGGCTATACATCGTGAAATTAAAGTTTAAGATATATTTTCTATAAGTACATTAAGCCTTGCACATATACATGTTTTTTAAGTGAAGATTGTGATGATTATACGAGTATATGCTTCTTATGTTATTTCGATTATAACTATGATAATTTTGATTGAAAGTGTTTTTTTTTTGTTAAGTTAGTGTGAAATTTAAAAAAACATGATTGTTTATATACTCGGTTCCTTTATTAAAATAAATAAAACTTTCTTTGTAGTAACAAAAACGAGTTTTTTTTCACAAATTGCTCTCTAATAAAAAATCTAAAGCTCAAGGTCACGCCGCCGACGCCGCCGCCGCCGCGGAATTTTGCCTATCACGCCGCCGCCGCGGAATTGGCCATCGGCGCTCATATCTAGTCCGCGATTATCTCGCGTTTGGCTGAACCGATTTTGATGCGGTTTTCAGAAAAGAATTTGTTACACTTAGGAGAAGATTAACGTAATTCGACTTAAAAAAGAGGATCTCTGTTTGACCCATATGTTTGTCTGCATTCATGTGTATTAGATTACATTTGAATCCTGTAGTCAGATTGTTTAATTATTTTTAAGGGTCCTCGGGATGCCGATTACGAGAAAGACATCCATTTTGAAATCCAAGATGGCGGACATTATTTTTTCTTAAAAATCGATATGGGTGTCATTTCCAAGGTTCCTCGTGGTTCCGATTACGAAAATAACATCCATTTTGAAATCCAAGATGGCGGACATAAATTATTCTTAAAAATCGATATGGGTGTCATCTCCAAGGTTCCTCGGGGTTCCGATTACGAAAATGACATCCATTTTGAAATCCAAGATGGCGGTCATTATTTTTTCTTAAAAATCGATATGGGTGTCATCTCCAAGGTTCCTCGGGGTTCCGATTACGAAAATGACATCCATTTTGAAATCCAAGGTGGCGGACATTATTTTTTCTTAAAAATCGATATGGGTGTCATCTCCGAGGTTCCTCGGGGTTCCGGATACGAAAATGACGTCCATTTTGTGATTTTGAAATCAAAGATGGTGGACGTAAATTTTTCTTAAAAATCGATATGGGTGTCATCTCCAAAGTTTCTCGGGGTTCCGATTACGAAAATGAGATCCATTTTGAAATCCAAGATGGCGGACATTATTTTTTCTTAAAAATCGATATGGGTGTCATCTCCAAGGTTCCTCGGGGTTCCGATTACGAAAATGACATCCATTTTGAAATCCAAGATGGCGGACATTAGTTTTTCTTAAAAATCGATATGGGTGTCATCTCCAAGGTTCCTCGGGGTTCCGATTACGAAAATGACATCCATTTTGAAATCCAAGATGGCGGACATTATTTTTTCTTAAAAATCGATATGGGTGTCATCTCCAAGGTTCCTCGGGGTTCCGATTACGAAAATGACATCCATTTTGAAATCCAAGATGGCGGACATTATTTTTTCTTAAAAATCGATATGGGTGTCATCTCCAATGTTCCTCGGGGTTCCGATTACGAAAATGACATCCATTTTGAAATCCAAGATGGCGGACATTAGTTTTTCTTAAAAATCGATATGGGTGTCATCTCCAAGGTTCCTCGGGGTTCCGATTACGAAAATGACATCCATTTTGAAATCCAAGATGGCGGACATTATTTTTTCTTAAAAATCGATATGGGTGTCATCTCCAATGTTCCTCGGGGTTCCGATTACGAAAATGAGATCCATTTTGAAATCCAAGATGGCGGACATTATTTTTTCTTAAAAATCGATATGGGTGTCATCTCCAAGGTTCCTCAGGGTTCCGATTACGAAAATGACATCCATTTTGAAATCCAAGATGGCGGACATAAATTTTTCTTAAAAACCGATATTGATGCCATTTCTCAAAAATATATCTCCGCCAGTTTTAAATCTAATTTTTTATTTTGAAATGTACACCCCCCGAAAAACCCAGAAAACGACATCCATGACGATTTTTAAAAAAAAATACGTCCACCATCTTAACTTCCAAAATGAGTGCCATCTTTGAAATTTACACCCCCAGAAACCTAAAAAAGGACACTCATGTCAAGTTTTTCAAAAATGTGACGTCCGCCATCTTTATTTCCAAAATGGATTCTATATGTAAAATTAGTACACATTGTATGTAGGATTAGTAAACTCAGGGCTTATGGGCTTGGCTTTTCGAGGGATCTGACAATTTGTTTTACAGCGAATTCGTTATGAGTATGTGAGTCTTGGCCGCCACTTTTACACGAAATGTTTTTGGTGGGATTCTCAAAATTAGTACACATTGTATGTAGGATAAGTAAACTCAGGGCTTATGGGCTTGGCTTTTCGAGGGATCTGACAATTTGTTTTACAGCGAATTCGTTATGAATATGTGAGTCTTGGCCGCCACTTTTACACGAAATGTTTTTGGTGGGATTCTCATTTCCTTTTTTAAGGTAATTTTTAATTTATAGGTTTTTTTATTTGTTTTGCGCTGAAGCGTTTCTAAGTAGTAATAATAATTGTGTATTTAAGAAATACTTACGTTTAGCCCCATATATGTACACTTTTATCCCCCATTATGGAAAGCCCATACAAACTTTCATCCCCTTATTTTAAGGGTGAGGGGTGAATTTCTAAAAATCCTAGAATGTGTATTTTATTTATAACAATGAGTCCCAATAGGTATAAATTTTCAGACCTCTAGTATCAAAATTTGCGAAAGTCTCATACAAACTTTCATCCCCTAGTTTAAGGGGTTGGGGGGTAAAATTTCCAAGTTTCAGAATTATTCTATTGTATGTGTACTAAAAATAACTTACCGACCAAATTTCAGCTTTCTAGGTCATCGGGAAATACCCGAGAGGTTTTGATACGTCAGTGTATAAGTGTATATATAAGTGAGTGGCAAAATCGGCGTATTTTAGGTACCAATAAAACCTAAAGTATAAAGTACTAGATCAATGAAATTCAGTACATTTTATATGTTTCCTAACAGCATCTTAACCTGTGAATTTGGGCGCTCTGGTGTTAACTGGGCCAAAGCTATGAGGGTTTGAAAATTAGACGAAACGGTTCGAGAAAAGGTAGGTAGTGCCCCGCTTCTTTTTTGCTCGTCTTGGCGGGGGCACTACCGTGCCCCCAGATGTTGCATCAAATTGCTATGAATAATATTTGCATGTCCGATTATGCATTCCGCAGAAATCTATATCTCATAGTATTAAGTTGACATAAAGGAGGATAACATTTTACTGACTATTACTGGTAGCAGTTTGGTTCTAACCCATTAAACTACTTCACTGGTAGCATGGTATAAGAAAACAAGGTGTAAAAAGTAACAGTGGGCCGACGCCTTTGATGTTTGCGTAAGTGCCGACACCGCTCAAGGCCGCCGTACCGACCAAGGGTTGTCACAGACTTACGCAACTGCCCAAAAAAGGAGGGTAATGTTTTTAGGGTTCATGTATGTATGTGTACTAATTTTATATATGGAATCCATTTTGGAAATAAAGATGGCGGACGTCACTTTTTTGAAAAAGTTGACATGAGTGTCGTTTTCTAGGTTTCAGGGGGTGTAAATTTCAAAGATGGCATCCATTTTGGAAGTAAAGATAGTGGACGTATTTTTTTTTTAAATCATCATGGATGTCGTTTTCTGGGTTTTTCGGGGGGTGTACATTTCAAAATAAAAAAATAGATTTAAAACTAGCGGAGATATAATTTTGAGAAATGGCACCAATATCAGTTTTTAAGAAAAAAATATGTCCATCATCTTGGATTTCAAAATGGATGTCATTTTCGTAATCGTAACCCCGAGGAACCTTGGAGATGACACCCATATCGATTTTTAAGAAAAAATAATGTTCGCCATCTTGGATTTCAAAATGGATGTCATTTTCGTAATCGGGACCCTGAGGAACCTTGGAGATGACACCCATATCGATTTTTAAGAAAAAATAATGTCCGCCATCTTGGATTTCAAAATGGATGTCATTTTCGTAATCGGAACCCTGAGGAACCTTGGAGATGACACCCATATCGATTTTTAAGAAAAAATAATGTCCGCCATCTTGGATTTCAAAATGGATCTCATTTTCGTAATCGTAACCCCGAGGAACCTTGGAGATGACACCCATATCGATTTTTAAGAAAAAATAATGTTCGCCATCTTGGATTTCAAAATGGATGTCATTTTCGTAATCGGAACCCCGAGGAACCTTGGAGATGACACCCATATCGATTTTTAAGAAAAAATAATGTCCGCCATCTTGGATTTCAAAATGGATGTCATTTTCGTAATCGGAACCCCGAGGAACCTTGGAGATGCCACCCATATCGATTTTTAAGAAAAAATAATTTCCGCCATCTTGGATTTCAAAATGGATCTCATTTTCGTAATCGGAACCCCGAGAAACTTTGGAGATGACACCCATATCGATTTTTAAGAAAAAATAATGTCCGCCATCTTGGGTTTCAAAATGGATGTCATTTTCGTAATCGGAACCCCGAGGAACCTTGGAAATGACACCCATATCGATTTTTAAGAAAAAATAATGTCCGCCATCTTGGATTTCAAAATGGATGTCTTTCTCGTAATCGGCATCCCGAGGATCCTTAAAAATAATTAAAAAATCTGACTACAGGATTCATATACAAACGGAAGCAAGGAACAATTTCTTGCTTTTTAAATAAAGTCTTAGACTACGTAACTCGTAATTTTTACTTAAAATAAGCTATGAAACATGTCCGACATTTTGAATTTAAAAATTCATGGGACATGTCAGATCATATATTTTTTGTTTACACAGAAACAAACAATTATATAATATAATAGCGATATTTTTGCGGTATTTGAATTTTACTGGCAGGCGTAACGCTTTTACATCCGCCATTTTGTTTACGTTAGCATGACATGGGAAAATTTAAAACTTAGGCGCTATAAAATTTCGCACAGCACATGTCGTATGCACTATTTTAATTGTGTATTGCAAGTTGTAAGACGCGTCAGCCCTCAAAGTCAGCACCCTCATTACTAACAATTTCGTCGTATAACACATGGGGTGCGCCCCTCCCGCCGCCGCCTCTGTCACCTCGCACGATTGCCCTGTCTAGACGCCTTCGTCGACCGACTGTATAGTTTCTTAAACTGTGGTATGGCACTGACAAACCCACCGAATTTATCTAGATAATTATAGATTGACACAAAAAAACGGGTAAAAAAAGTCCATACCAACATTAAAAAAATATTACAAATAGAGGTAACTTTGTTTTTTTTCGATCGTTCGATGTTTTACTAGTCATGTTGTCGAAAGCGATTTTATAATTGCAAGATGCTTAAATATGACATATATTTTTTTCATAATCTTTAACCACTGTTTAATATGTTTAACTCATTAAAAAGTGAGCGAGTTCGGCGTCTACTGTGGAAATAGCACCTTAAGTGATCGCGCCGGAATTATCGTAATGCAAAAGTCTCTACCACAATAACAATAAACAAACAATCCTTAAAGCCGGCCGGCACGAGTCAAACAGAGACAAATATACAAAATATCCTTATGCGTAAACAAGATAGCGATGCGTCGGCGCCTACAAAGGAAAACGCGCAGCGAAACTGAGTAATACCGGTTAATACTGTTCAACGTAACGTTATACATTCGTTTTTCTTGAATAACGATAATCGAAATTATTTTGTTGCTTTTTTAAACGTTACTCTAAGGAAACGTTATTTCAACAAACGAAATTTTTAACAGTTATCGAACAATATTAACCAGTATTCGGGAAATGTAGTGAATTTACAGTATTTTCCGGATCTCTCTGTTTGACATCACATCAAATCTCTTAAGGCTCCTTATCTGTTCAAAATTGATTGCTTTTGACATTATTCTCTATGATCGAACATATTTCTTAACATATTATTATCAATGTTACTAGTTAGAACAGGCTCATTGCGATTTATTAATATATATTTGAAACCTACAATTTGAATTTTTCATTGATAAGTTTTGTTTCAAAAACTACTCGAACTTGACAAAGTTCACCCAGAAAATTGGGTTTTTCAAATTATTTTCGACTGCACGCATCTAGAACTCAGAGTAATGTATTCAATAAGTTGATTGAAATTATCAATAAAATTGTCATAATACGAAAAAAATATATTTTAAAATGTACAGGGCCTCTTATAAATATAATATAAATAAATAAATATTAAGGGACAATCTTACACACTACATAGTATAAAACAAAGTCACTTTCTCTGTCCCTATGTCCCTTTGTATGCTTAAATCTTTAAAACTACGCAACGGATTTTGATGCGGCAAGGAGGAAGGAGGCAAGAGGAAGGTTTATATGTATAATACATGCATAATTTATCAGCATTGCACCCGTGCGAAGCCAGGGCGGGTCGCTAGTAATATATAAATACATACTTATATAGATAAGATCCATGACCCAGGAACAAATATTGGAGTTCATCACACAAATATTTGCCCTGGCCGGGATTCGAACCCAGGACCATCGTCTCAGTAGGCAGCTCCACTACAAACCGAGCTGTGTTCTAAGGAACCGTGTTCTTTATTGCTAAGGGTCGGGATCTCCACGAATTATTATGTGGACGATCGCTTTCCACTTGTTACGGTCTTGTCGGGGATCTGGTCTGTCTAGTGCATGGGGCTTCTTTCTCTCGGCCACTCTTGGAAGATTATGTACGAAGAAGATTAAAGAAAAACAAAATAAAAGAGGACAACTTGTTGTTACGTATATCACAAAAATTCGCGAAATGAGGTTAAAACAAAAAGGTCTATATCGATGGCAAAAAGCGAGAACGTAGTAACCGCCAAAATGCAAACTTTACACCAGAGCCAAAAAACTTTTCGATTTCGAGAAAAAAAATCATAACTCTTTCATTTATGAACGAAAATGCTTGATATTTGGATCTAATTCATAACTTATGGTTTTATTTCAACTAGCATATTTAATATTTAACAAAATAGACTGGTTTACGACTTAGTGGCGGTTACGACAATTGAACTCTTTTTTTCGTTACGCGAAAACGTTGTAAACGCCAGAAGTAAATGTACTAAAATGGTGAAACGAGTATTATTTCCATACAGCATAAATGCTGTAACCAGATGCATATTTATTTTAAGATTCAATAATTTTGACGTAAATGTCAATACGTTCTTTGTAGGGCTAACTGCAATGTGGTAAGTGTCCACCGGCAAAAAGAAACTGTGAAAATAAAACGACTTAAGTATCAATCAACTTTTATCAACATACTTTTTTAAAATGTTTCCAAATTTTAAATGCAGGTTTCTTACAAATTAAAAGCTCAGAAGCAAGAATTAAAATAAATAAAAATAACAAATAAAATACCGTCTTAACAAATCAAATACTATCTAGTCTCAATTTCTCTGTATAAAAACATTACGAAAGTTACTTAAAACCTCCGTTGCTTATAACATTTCAAAAGGCTAATAAAATCTCTCATATTATAAAATCAAAACCTTGTACTTATCGTGCTAAAAACAAATATAAATATTCTTAGGGTTAATCAGACTATAATATTGTTATCCGCTAAAACTAAATATCATAGGTTATGAGGTTAAATATTCCCGTGAAAACTTTAAAACTCTCTACATTTTATCTTCAGTTTTGGCATTAAATTGTCTTTTAAGTAACTTTTATCGATATAAAACTCACTACCTATTAAACCCACTAACTATAAAAGATGTTTTGAATGTAAGTATTACTTATTATATAAGTTTTCAACATAATTCTTAAGCAATTGTTTGAACACAACTATCACCTCAATTATAAAAATATTTCTTTGAACTAATATCTCACTGAACCATTAATATTTAACTTAAATAACTAGACGTTATATTACTATGGTACCGTACAAATTAAAATTGTTATTATTTATTTAAATAAAAACTCGGAGTCATTTTTCTTAGGCAGAATATCAATTGACATTAAAATAGGAACCTAAAAATTGCATTCCAATGGAATTCGTTTTCATAATAACATAATTAAAATAACTGTTCTTAAAAAAATACTAAAAATTCTACTCTAAAATGCATTGTTTTATAATAACACTCCTCAAAATGTTTGTCATAATTAACTCAAAAATTGCCCCTCTAAAGTAATGAAAATTAGTGCAATAATGACTGATGGACATGTGCATTCTTCCAGTCCTGACCTACGGAGCGCAGACTTGGTCTTTGACAAAAGTTCAGAAGTCCACCCTCAAGGTTTGTCAAAGAGCCATGGAACGCAGTATTCTGGGCGTAAAACTAACTGACAGAATTAAGAACACAGTACTGCGTTCCAAAACGCTGGTAGCTGATGTAGCTCAAGCAGCCGCAAAGCTGTATATTATGTCCGTGATAAAACGAATGACGACAGTTGTCGCAGTGGTTTAAGCAGCTGCCTACTGAGCCGACGGTCCTGGGTTCGAATCCCGGCAAGGGCAAATATTTGTGTGATGAACTCGAATATTTGTCGAATAATATATTTGTGCCTGGGTCATGGATGTTATTTGTATTTAAGTATGTATTTATCTTTACCAGTATGTTCACTTGTGTCCAGAACACAAGCCTCCTAGAGCTTACTGTGGTACTTGGTCAATTTGTGTGAGGTTGCCCGATATTTTTTTTTTATTAATTTATGCCATGCGTATGGTTATTGTGAAAATATTAATCGAATCAGGCACCAGTTAACCGGTAAATTTTAAATACTGTACAGTTGTTTATCTACCGCAGCTCAACAAATTTAGTGCTTATCTGATTCTAGCCATTGGAAAATAAAGATGCGGACGTGATACCCCAAACTAGTTTGATCCGGCTTGAGTCAGCTTTTTAGGGGTTAGACCAATTAACTCTTAATGGTTGTAGTGAAACGTAGTACATTACAGCAAAACTTTCTTCTAGCGATTACAACCGTAAACTAGATATACTCGTACATATCCAAATTGAAATGTATACCTATTCTGTAAGTAGGCCACTTTACATGTCTGAATCTGAATTTATCGGCATTTCACAAGAGGAGGCCGCTGTTGAGAAGAAAGCCGAAGAAAGTAAATATTTTTTTCATTTTTTTTAATCATCATGCGAGCGTTTGCTCGTATCTTTTGATTGCCTTTAAGCTGAAGATAAGCAGACCTTTGATGATATTTGATGTTAATTCCAGCTTTATACCTCCACGCGTTCCTGAGAAAAAGGTCTCGACAAATAGATAGACAGGCACAAAAGTGATCCTATTTAAGTTTCGTTTTTGGCGATTGAGGCACGGAACTCTCAAAGCTGCCGCGTTCCGCGCCCCAACATCGTTATTTTCTTCCAACAAAATGTAATAAAAACATTTTTGGTGTCCTTTCAATATTAATAAAGCAAATAAATATGCTAGTTATGTTTTATCCCAATATTCATATTTTCCATTAAAACCGCAACATATTTTACATCCAAAAAAAGGCATGTACACAGACTACGCACACCCACTCGCTCCGGCAATCGCCGATAGACTAAATCACCAGTCGTATTCACGAGCCACATCGCCGCGAGCGCACATTTTTATTGCTGTATCTTCAAGCACTACCCACTTCACGTTGTGTTTCAAATGTCGTTACTGTAGCTTGCTGTTAATTTATTTTAGGATAATTGCAGTAAGCTTGGTTCGTAATTTTTTCACTACATGCATAAATGCTGCAACCGCCACGGAACAAAATTTCGGCAACGCTGTAACCGGCACACCCTTTGATTTATGAAATAACAAAATTAGCGTAAATGTACTCGTTTAGAAAATTCCTACTATTTGGGTGTTTACAGCAATTAGATGTGGGCATCGTCAAAAAAATACATTCGTTTTGCAACGTAGTCCAGTTTTTTCTAAGCGTCGTAGAGCCATGGGACCCAGACCAGTCGACGCAGAAAAAATCGCTGATTCCGAATATGCAAAAAAATTTTTTTGACTAAGTGGCGGTTACTACGTTCTCGATTTTTGCCATCGATATACACTGAACCCAATACACATTGTGAAATTATGTTTACCCACTTTACATCGTAATAGGTATTACTCCGTGATCTGAATTTCACATGAGGTTTTTATGGCAGTTTTATAACGGTGTGCGAAATAATCATTAACTAAACAATTCCAGAGACAATATTAGGTATATATTGGTATATGTAGATATTGTAGCTACGCCATAAATTGACAAAACATACAAAACCGCAGTGCGAGCAGCTCGCGACACAAAAAACTCAACGCAACGAAAAAAAGAAGTCACAGTGTTGCAGCAGCACTCGATTACATCTACACAGGTATCCAAACATATGTACCTAGATGTCGATATATTTAATATTGACCACATATTGTAAAATTATTGTTAAATCTTGGGATCCCGGATTCAGGAAAACACTCCAACTCGATTGAGGTATTTATTCCGACTGAAGGACCATCACGAAAGTAACTTACATCTACCTACATATATGTATAACATTTCTCAGTGGCGGCTTTAGGCCGGATCGACATAGACCGCCGCCCTGAGCGCTGGCTCTGGGCCTCTGGCAGAGCGACTCTCTTACCAAGTCTGGGGCACCTAGGATGCCACACATCCACAGAATTGATAACTCGCCCGGCGTGCCATTGCCAATATAGCGACCCTGAAAATCCTGAAAAAGTCATCTGATGATATACGAAGATCATTCGCCATTATTTGGTCAGAGGGCGTTAAAAAAAGATATATTATACACAGTTTGCTCTGACTTAGACGTAGTGTTCCGAGAATACGATACTTAATTTTGGCTGGTTTATTTTAGGACATTTAAATACTTTATCTTATTGTCCTTGAAGATAATGTAAGCCTACTTTTCCGGCTTACTTCTGATTGATGGTGTGACCTATTAAAACTAAACTTCGAAGGCAAAGTTTTAACCTGCCGACTGCTGTCTTTATTTCGAATCAAAATAATAAATTGAGAACTTCTTTTCCAGTTTATTGGAGCGTGGGGGCTGCCCGCGGTGGTGTGCGACTGCTACATCGCGATGGACGTCACCTGCTCCACCTCTAGCATATTCAACCTGGTCGCCATATCCGTCGACAGGTGAGCATCACACTACCATCCAGACAGATAGGTTTCCTGGCGAGCAACACAAAGATATATCCAGATCCATATCCATATCCATTTATTCAGTATTAGTCATACATTGTCAACAAGTATAATACAATCAGCAATTATATTAAAGTAACTTAATTTATGTTTATAATAATTTATATTGAAGTTAGGGATTAGGTACATTATAGTATGAAATACAAGTTACTGAGTAGGGTCAATTTCGTCTAAAAATGCATTAACTGAATAATAGGCCTTTTGAAGTAGCATCAATTTTAATTTGGAGTTAAAACCCGTAGTGGTTTTTATACCTTTAATGTGACATGGGAGTTTATTAAAAAATTTAACTCCGATAACATGCATACAATTGCTAGTCCTCGTTAACCGATGAGTAGGCAGTTCTGTCATACTGACGGCTGTCAAAATGCCTGCTACTTTTCCAGCGTTTTTTGGAAAATAATGTCAGGTTAGCCCGGACATACTTTGCTACCTCAAATATAAATAGGGAGGGGAGTGTCAGTATCCGGAAGTCAATGAACAGTGACGGGCAGGAGTATCCGGTGGTACTTTTGCCATAATTCTGATATATTTTTTCTGAATTATAAACGGTTGATCCATACCCGCAGCCAAGCCCCATAGATCCAGACCGTACGATAGGACTGGGTGGACGTACCCATAGTAGGCCTTGACAATGTTCGGACGTGACAAGTTGGGTGAAAGGCGCGAGATGATATAATGTGCGGAATTCAATTTGGCGCATACTTTATCAATGTGGCTTTGCCATTGTAATCCGCAGTCGAAGGTGAGCCTACAAAACAGGTATTATGAGTAGTCGACAGAGACACGCTATCTACTTCCACAACCATTGGTTGTACGCTGGTGGCCTCAGATTTTTTGAGTTCAAATTCCAGTAATTTGGTCTTGTCTATATTTAATAGCATACCGTTAGCACGGAACCACTTCGAGAGTCTGCATATGACAGTTTGGACATTCAGGCATAATTGCACTCTATTTTCTGCGTTCACTATCGCACAAATGTCGTCAGCGTACATTACAAAATCTACCATTGTTGAGTCGTAAGGCAGGTCGTTCATTAGCAATACAAACAAATACACAATATAATACACAATAGATATAACAATGAGGAACAAACATTAAAGATCGATCCCGTGCGACTGACGCGCGCAACTGAATATGCTCCTTAATAATACAGATACATAGACAAGTTTACCATCAAACACGTGTGTGTATGTTTATCGGTTTGATTTGCCACATCGTGGAAATGTGTATTTCTACGATGTGGCAAATCAAACCGATAAACATAAGTTGGGAACTGAACACCTGGAAGGAGTGGCCAAGCTTCCATAGAACCCGATTTCCACTGATTTAACTTATTTTAGAAAATTTGAGCACCTTTCTCTATTGCTCTTATAATAGTGACGTTACGCTATCGCCGGGTAGCATTGAAGAGTTGCATCATCCGTATAAATTTTAAGTGACAAAATTGGGAATTTATAAGTTTAAACCTATTTAAATAATCTGACAAAGGTAAGGTGGGATAAGACTAACATAGTTTATTGTCTCACGGGATAACACTAACAGTTAGTTATTTATTTGACTGTGGCAGTCTTCTTCAGTCGAAAACTGGCGAGAAACTGCGCAGGATCGGGACAAGTGGGGTGCTCTCATTTCGGAGGCTAAGCTCCTGTTTGGGTTACTGAGCCAAAATAGTTAGTTAGTGGCAGTCTTTCCGCGGTGATACGACTATCATCTACTTTAATTTTATCTGCTTGGAACCTGCTACGCCATGAATTGACAGAACATACAAAACCCCAGTGCGAGCAGTACCGCGATACAAAAAACTCAACGCAACGAAAAAAAGAAGTCACAGTGTTGCAGCAGCACTCGAAAATAGCAAGCATTGTCTCATGAATGCTAAATGTATACGTTGTAAGACGGCAGCAAGAACGTCTACAGACGCTTCAACTCGTTCAAGACAATCTGCCGAAATCGCACTCGAGCTTCCATTATTAAAGGTAATGCTGCGCGGTCTCAGACGTAGAAGGCTTGCACACTAGCAGTTGTGTGCTCATATCTTAGAATTTAGAAATTAATTTTCTGATTCTGATTTAAAATTCCTTGCACACTGGTAATTTATATGTTCGTGAAATTCAAGGCAATCTATATCAGTTTTACATTTCTATCTGCACAAAGATCGGTTGGAAACTTTATGCTTACTTTCATCCTTGACAACACTTCAATCCTTGCCAGGGAGAAACGACGTTTTCCCAGAATGTTGCGCGAGGCTATTGAAATCAAAAAATATCCCAATTTCAATAGAGAAGGTGGTTTGTCATTACCACCGGCTTGGGATCCTGTTGTACATCTTATCAAGGATCAAGCAAGACACAAGACTGGAAACCTTGGGCCTCGAACGGTGTAAAACAAATAAGTGTTAAAAGTAGTATATATAGAGTTTTTGTTTAAAAGTATTTCATAGTAATAAATAAGGCAATCTGGGAGTTTTCTTTGGCGGTTCTTTCTCCTCAGTAAGCCTTTAGTGAACCGCTGGTAGATATTTTAAATAAAATAATAAATGCCCTTCTGGCACATGTGTAACTGTCTTTACACATTAGGCCCATCTGGCACCTTTATTTTAAATTAATATTTACAAAATGGGTAGTTTGCACAAATGTAACTTTGACAGAGAAAAATTGTGTTTTTCTCAGTCAACCTTTGACAACGGTATCTGTAAAGGTACTGAAACGTCAGGGAGGCTCAAATAATTAATATACGCGATATAATCCGTTTAAATTGTTTTATTTAATTTAGCATTGATTATATTTGCCAAGATTGTACTCAGCAAACAACATCTCGATTTCAGTTTTTTGCAACTTTAATCTTTACCATAAGAAAACATTTCACATTTAGATATTATGTTGACCAGTTTACGTGCTAATTTTACCTGTGGATTAATGAGATACTACGATTATAAAATAATTCTTCTTTCTCGATTTCACTCTTGGCTAAGTGGTCGTAGTCATAATTCTAGAAGTTGGTGACAAGCTTTTATTTGATTTATCCATCGCATAAGCGTGGTCTGGTACCCTCAACCTTTCCCGGACCACAAGTCGCTCAATAGCCACGTCCCTCCGGCGGCATACGTGGACAAACAAGGTCCTCACATTCTATTGTATTATATTAGTATAGTACCGTACCGTATCCTCATACGGGACTGTACTAAAGACGATAAACGCTGCTTGGTGCCGAGTTCTCGAAGTTTTTACTCGCTAGTACTGAATTCAGTACATTATATATTTTTTCAGTAGAGCTAGCTAATATCTTACCGCGACGTCGCTGGTTGCTCGACTCAGCATTACCTGTGGGCCTATGATGGTTGCGTTTATCACGCGACAAATAAGTGACAAAGCATCCGTCACTCACACTCGCATTTTGTCAAAACGTGACGGATTGTTTTGTCACTTATTTATCGCGTGATAAAAGCTACCGTCATAGGCCCGCTGTCCTGCTCTCACGGCATCGGCATTGAAAAGAACGTGACAGGTCGTGCAGCAAAGAGTCGCGTGTCACAGTTATGCTAGAGGTGCAGGTATACACATTTCAACTCGTGTAAAGGATCTCTTATAAACCCATTGTGCTTTAATATTGATTCAACGTGCAAAGGCACCTCC
Source organism: Apotomis turbidana (assembly GCA_905147355.2). Classification (NCBI taxonomy): domain Eukaryota; kingdom Metazoa; phylum Arthropoda; class Insecta; order Lepidoptera; family Tortricidae; genus Apotomis; species Apotomis turbidana. The sequence continues at coordinate 22,264,843 of LR990295.1, read as the reverse complement.
AGACGAAACACATTTGTATGCAAAAGGCAATTAGGCGCGTCTGGACTATCCGTTATCGTGAGTTAGTGTTATGATATTTTGGAGAGATGAGTATAAACAAATGATTTCGGGTTTACGTAGATTACATTTGTAGACATGCTATGTTTGCTAGTGGTAAATATTTATAAAGTTCTGAGACATTATAAATGAAAAAATGGTGTCTGTTTGCGATTAATAAGAGCGAAACTTCGAAGCTATATTTATTCAATATTTATGGTTTTAGTTTTATTTGTAATGAGCTAAAAGGCCGTTTTGGAGCAACAGTAAATGTTCTATTTTGCTGGGTAAGAGATTACAAAGTTTTCACCAAACATTACAAGAAAAAATCTCGTGTTTTAGTTGTAATTATATAATCATTGCCCAGATATAAATCTTACTATACCTGTCGTGTCTTAACAAATATATTTAGGCAAGCCAATGCCGAAGATAATTATAATTGATCTATTCATGGATGCTTTTGAGTAATTGCCAGTTCAATGACGACGCGTTTGGCTCGGTTGGTAGACACCTGCCTACTGAGTCGGCGGTCCCGGGTTCGAATCCCGGCCGGGGCAAATATTTGTGCAAAATATTTGTTCTTGGGTCATGGATGTTATCTATATATGTATATATTATGTATATCGTCGTCTAGTACCCATAGTACAAGCTTTGCTTAGTTTGGGACTAGGTCGATTTGTGTATGATTGTCCCTTAATATTTATTATATTTATTTATTATTATTAATAATAAAAAAGTTGTTCCTCCGGTGGTCAAAAGTTAAGAGCGTGTATGGATCTAGGTTATGTTGCTATTGCATCGGATTATTATAGAGTTCTTTATTCTCCTACGAAGGCCCTGGAAAGACTCAAACCTAAATCTGACAATGACCATTTTTCTCTATCATTTCATAAGAATTAATTTATCAATATTGTCCACAGATACATAGCAGTAACACAGCCAATAAAGTACGCGAAACACAAAAGCGACGCCAGGGTGTGGAGCATGATCTGCGTCGCCTGGCTGGTCTCCGGCGGCATCGGCAGCCCCATAGTCCTGGGGCTCAACAACACGCCAGAACGAAGAGATGACCAGTGTCTCTTCAACAACACGGACTACGTCATATACTCGTCGCTGGGCTCCTTCTATCTTCCGTGTCTCATCATGATGTTCCTATACTATAACATATTTAAGGTCAGTAACTCATAAACTACAGCGCTCTATAAGGTTATTAAAAATTCTGGCTCCTGGGAGCTCCACAAGACACCAGGAAGAACGGATGACCAGTGTCTCTTCAACAACACGGACTATGTTATATGCTCGTCGCTGGGCTCCTATCTTGCGTCTCTCATCATGATGTTCCTGTACTATGACATATTTAAGGTCAGTAACTCAGAAAGAATTACTTAAGAAATATATCACAAACTTAATAGTCAGCTTTGGACAACAGGTACTTTACTACATTAATAAAACATTAAGGACTTTTTAAGTATATCTTCACAACTGAACTTAGATGATAGTGTATAGCCGGAAAATAAAATTATCGAATACATATTTTTAAGGAATAACACGGGCAGTTAGTAAGTTTTCCATGTGTGTGTAACGCAAGACATTGTACGGTACCATTAACTGTGGTCCAAACAGCTTACCAGATCTAAGGTAACACAGTATTTATACCTTGTGGGAAATAAGAAGCGTTAAGCATGCACCAAAACACTCGCCAAATTATTCAACAGCACATTCTAATGTATACTGAAAATCGCCATTTTAATATACATATTCTTGTAGTCGGGCACGTTTTAACCTGGAAGTGTTTATCAATTTAATCCCGCCACAAACACAACGTTCGCTCGCACCTGAGTCGGACAGTTGCCCTCGTCATATTAACGTCACAGTGCACCTACATGCAATCAGTAATGTTCGATTTGTAAAATCTCCTTTTCATGTTTGACCATGCTGAAACAACGTAGGAAATAAATGCTAATACTTGGTCGATAAAGCAAGCCGGGTCAGAATCAGAAGCGATTCAACATTGGCCCCTCCTACCTTTGAAGTCGGATGTATTTACTTTATGAGTTGTAAATGAACGCAATTATGTTTATGACAGACACCAAACTTGACAATATTTTACGCTTCTAAATTTCTACGTTTTAGACGGATGTGTTATTTTTCAATTCGGTTATAAATCATAAAAAGCGTTCAGGACGCCCAAATCTAGCAGTAAACGGGATAAACATCAGAACCGCTTCAACCGCTACCTCAATATTACCAAATGTAGTCTACATTTAGAATCCACTGCTGGGGCAAAAACTTCACACTCCGCAATGACCGGTTCTGCACCGCCCACATTCAGCGGACTCCAGTGACCTTCAGCAAGACATCAGCTTAGTCACACCACCTTGTGGAAGATAAGCCTGAAGATATGTTTTCTTGAATTAGTATAGTGCCTCGATTTATGAAATTGTGATATTTGCCTGTAGTTACGCAGATATGAAAGGTACACGGATGGGGGATATGTTAAAATGTGCGTCTGCCGGAGGGCTTCAAATTGTCTAAAATTTGTCAAAAATTCTAAATTGTTTTGCTGACTTGGGTCCAGAATTAATTTAAATCTAAATTACAGAGATCTGTAGATTTTTGCAGATTATTAGATTGTACCACCAACTTAGCCATACGTGATAAATAACTTTGAAAATGCAATATAGTATGTTGCACTACTGTTCATTCTAGGAAGCTATTCCAACCTTCTGTTTCCACGCACGTCACGTAGAAGCCGTCACTTTGACGTACCCCTTTTGTGACACGGTCTCCAGAACCTTGAATCTACAGCAATAAGGCCGAAACTGCCCTGGCGTTGGTGATAATGGAATGGAACCGTCAAGTCACACATGCATTTGCGGTTACGTGAGGCTTCGGGCTGTCATCGGCAATATAATCTGACGTTTGCGTTTACCTGTCAAACGGAATAAGTTTATAAAGGCAACGGTACTAAATCACCACGTTATACAAATTTCGTGTAAAATGGAAAACAAATGAGCGTCTCTGTTTTACAAATCACCCCGACCTTTGGAACATAAACGAAACCTAAGCGACGTTTCACGATATCAATAAATATATCATACTCATAAATAAGACTGCATTAAATGATTTTTCCATGTTGACATTTTAAAGTAGACATGTAAATACACCACGATAATGTAGCTTGAACGCATGTCAATAACAGAAAAAACTTTCGTTTGACTCCGTGATTTGAGATCTGCTCCAATACGTCACTAATTACTACTAGTATTAACCCACTTTTCACTGCACACTATTAAAATAAAAACAAGTTTTTTTTTAACGCACAAAGTCAAACAAAAGTAACTACAGTACCTAACTTATAACAGCGAGAGCGACAGTCGTATCGTTTTCCGCAGATTCGAAACTTTATCATCAAAGCGTTTGAAAGGACTTAGATTATATTTCAGATCTCTCGCTAACGCTTTCAAACTGGCAGTTACTAGAATTTTCGATAGCCCCGAGCAGAATACAAGGATATTTGTTTTGCAGCATCGACAAACTTTGTTTACTTAACCACAATATCTGTTTCATTGTAAATCCCCGAAATCTTGTTAAGCCGAATCAATTCGTTTGTTATGACGATATGAGACTAATATTTTTCAAATTCGTTGTCTAGTAATACTTTCAGCAAAATAATGTGCATTCGGAATTTTCTATCAGTCAGTGGCAGTAGCAGAAATCGTGACTGATACTTAAACATTTTAAGGCGTAGCTTGGACGCCAAGCAACAATTGAAATATTTGGACACTTTATAGCTAATTTAATGACTTTGTAACTTGTGACCGGATAGGAGCATAGCCTTCCGTAATGATTTGCCGTCATTGCGGCTGGACTAATATTTATTTGCTTCCTCAGGCGATACGACAGCGAGCAAAGAAGCAGCGCTCAGCGAAGAGCACATCATCAGGCATTGCATCAGCATCAAGTGGAACTGCAGCCGTGGTCATCGAGAACTTGGCGCAGACGGCACGGCTGCAGAGCGTAGAAGACAAGCCTACGAATACTGCCTCGGCGTCGGGTAGCAATGAAGACGAAGAAGATGACAAGTAAGGCTCGGTACTAGTTACGAATAGGTACTAATAAATAGGTACACACAATGGGTCAGCGTCAGACTGCAATGAAAATGAATGCGTTATCAGATAACTCAAAGGAAAGCATTGCAACATTCACAAAGACAACATAACTAACAATAACCTAAATTAAAAATTTAAAACACTCACGACACAAGTAGCTGGTCATCACGAAACCCTCATTCAATGAGCGATACAGAAAATGCTACCAATACTGAACATAACCACAAAATTTCTAATTCTTAGCGTCAATATTGGCTGAGATCTCGTAACTTCTTCCAATAAAAGCTGAATATCTTGGAAACTACTGGTTGTATCTAATAAGAACCATTTCGACGGATAAGTCTTTCGATAACTGCACTCAAATTGGTCCATCCGTTTCGGGGTTATGACGCCACAGACAGACAAACAGATACACAAATACACAGATACACATGTTAAACTTATGAGGGTTTTTTTCCTTGGGGGTTAAAAAATATCAGCGTCAAGTTCGAATTTAGACCCTGACCCGAATTTTTTGATTTTATTTTTTGATTCGAATTCGTTATAAGATCAAATATATTAAAATCACGTCAGATTCATTGTGTAAACAAATACTATAAGAAGAAGCAAATGCGAGGGCTGCGTTTTAAGTCGTGTCGTTTGCAAACCTCCCGCAATTTTATTAAATAAACGTATATCTTTTTCATCTATTTGAATTTAGAATACGAAAACAAAGAATGTTTTTTGATTGGTCGAATAGTTTTATCGTAGCGTCTGTTCAAAGGTGATAAGTCGGTTGTAAAAATGGAAATATCAAAGGAAAATAATAATATACGTGCGATAATTTTCTATAAATTTTAAAGGGGATTAACATGCAAAAGTGTATTAAATATCGCGGAGAATTCTTTGAAAAACATTAAATGGTAATAATCTATTAGATTGTCTATACTAATTATTTCAAACGACACAACTTAAAAGGTAGCCCTCGTATCACGCAAGATTCTTTAATAAACAAATCCCCAAATAGTCACCTACTTTACCGCTTACAAACGACTGTTATAAATCAGACACTCAATTATGCCATACGATTAAATAAATAAATAATAAATAATAAATAAATAAATAAATCAGACACAAAACGAAAGCAAGCAAATTCCAGTAATGTGTGCCACATTAAACTCAAGTCGATGTTTGCGACTCACAAAATCAGCACCCGCAAAGCGTTAACGCTCGAAACGACATTAATTCTCCCTGACTCACAATTGCAAATTGGGAACATGCAACAAAAGAATATAATTTTACCAATCCAATTAGATTTTCATAGAAAACAATATGTCCCATACTGACCAATGTGATTAGGAGAAGAAAATGGCAGTCGAAGTGAGACGTGTCGACTGAACGTTAAAAACGAAAAAGTCACGCAGGTGGCGCATGTGACGTCACAAATGCGTGCATGAGCTATGAGTGTGTAAAAACATGTATGCATTTCGCAATGTAGTTCTCAAAATACTGCATTTGATAAGTATAACTATAATAGTTGTCGTTCATTTTTGTGTTTTTATCTGAAAGAAATGACTGTGCAATTAGTTTCTCTTTAAAATATATATTTAAAAAGAGAAACATGTTTTTGAAGTTTTTGAAGTAGAATTTAGTATTTAATTAGTTATGATTATGAGGATATACTTCATAGAGTCATATTAGTGTTTATAACTAAAATAATAAGGAATTCCAACTTTGTGCATGTTCCCTATAGTGAAACAATAAGAGTGTATGGAACTCATACATTTATAGCCCTTCTCTGTTGGACGCTCGCAATATTCCAGTGAACTTTTCTAAGCTCTGAAAACTGTATGTGAGCTAACAATCGTGTTCGTTCGCTCGGAAATTATTAAATGTGAAAGTTAGATAAAAGGCAGGAGCGTGTAGGGTGCTTTGGCGTGTTAGTAATGAGATGTCACTTGTGATCAGTGTCGAGTAGACGAGGGACTTTGTGGGATCTGGAGAAATATTGGAAAGTTTGTAGTTAGCGTTTGTTACTTTGTAAGTGTCAACTGTTGAACCAGTTGGGTGTTTTGGCGTGTTGGTAATGTGATGTCACTTGTGATCAGTGTCGACTTTGAGGGCAAACCTGAAGAAATATTGGAAAGTTTGTTGCAAGCATTTGTTATTTTGTAAGTGCCAATTATTGAACCAGTTGGGTGTTAATTAGATGTCACTTGTGATCAGCAGCGCGGGTATACGAGAGACTTTGTGGGATCTGGAGAAATATTGGAAAGTTAGGTGCAAGCGTTTGTCATTTTGTAAGTGCCAACTGTTAAACCAGTTGGGTGTTTTGGTGTGTTGGTAATGAGATGTCACTTGTGATCACTGTCGATGGTAGACGAGGGACTTTGCGGGATATAAATTAAAATTATTTGTCCAAACCGCGAGAATATAAAAGTGTTATAGTATTTAAATCTAAGAAATGTTATTAGCCCATTTTACACCATCTACTCGCTTGTGTGGACAGGCACCCTACGTTGCGGCGACATTCGAGACCTACCCATTGGTCAAACTTGTTGTTATCTACGCATAAGGTTGCCAGGTCGCCAAACCTAATAGCCAGACAGACCAGCCAGTTTCGCATTTCGGTAACAAGGCCAAACACCCGACATTATTGAGGATTTTGTATCTCAAAATTAATCCGGACACCGTTTATTTTGGCCGGACACGCAATCAAAAAGCCTATGTCCGGCTTCTTCCCGACGCCGGGCAACGCTACCTGCGCCAGTCAGATGCAAGTTTCAACTATTTTGCTGCACCTCTACACACAACTGTGATACGATACGCGACTCTTTCGCGAGATATTTATCTATCTCTTTCTGTGTACTGTGCGAGAGTGACACTATGACGCGCGACAAGAGTTGTGAAACTTGTGGAACATAGTTGTGTTAGACGGGCTGGATCGCTTCAAAGCCCGCTAACTACGCAAACTACATGGCTTGCAACTTTGTTGCAGCTTATGTTACTACTATGTTGCAGCTTATGCAACTTGCAGTCAAAACAGTTGGCTCTTAAGGAATGCTTCGTTAATGACGTAAGAGATATATAATACAAATACTTAATATTATAAATGCGAAAGTGTCTGTCTGTCTGTCTGTCTGTTACCTCTTCACGCTTAAACCGCTGAACCGACTTAGATGAAATTTGGTATGGAGATACTTTGAGACCCGGGAAAGGACATAGGATACTTTTCATCCAGAAAATATTTAGTGTTCCCGTGGGATGAGCGGGTAACACCGTGGGGTACAGCTAGTACAATATATTTGTTTGCGAGTGGGGTAGCGAGACTGATAATTGAATGGAACAGAGTAGAGATGTGCCGTTCTTCATAATATTTCCCGATTTGTATGGGGAATGTTCTCGAGAACGTTCTTTCCCCATACAAGTCTTGAAACGTTCTAGAGAACTGCACTATTGCAAATACTGTAGCCACTAAACTTGTGTACGGCTACCGCGGCACCCTAGGTTTGATGTTTTATAATGTGTTTATACTGTTTATACTCATACTCATACTCATACTCATTTATTCATAATGCACAAATACATTATATGTCAATTTTACAAAAGGGTACAAATTCAATGTAGTTAGTGGTTATATTATATGTCAGTTTACTTACAATAATAGTAATAGTTAATTCGATTTTTGTACAATATTAATAGCATTATTCTGTAACTACCTATTCGATTAATAATGTCATTAGTCATTACATAATTTTAAATATCCATCTTTGGTGTCAGTAACAAAATAAAAAACTTGCATAATATGTTAAGTTAGGTACAATTCCGAGATGTCATAGAAGGCCTTTTCCAATAGCCATTTTTTCAGTTCGTTATGAAAGGAAAATTCGCTAGTTTGATCTTTAATGCTGTCTGGGATAGCGTTATAGATTTTAGGACCTATTATATGTGATACTTTGGTAGACTTGGTTAGTCGACATCTAGTTGTCTTTAGTTTACCTGCCCGACTTTGAGTATCTCTTAAATTTCGACTTACATTTTTTAAGGGAAAATCTTCAATATTACGCCTGACAAACTTGGAGATGTTAAAAATGTATAATGACGGAACTGTCATTATGCCCAATGAGACAAACAACCGGCGAGCCGGTGTACCAGGAGGAGCGTTTGCTACAATTCTTACTGCACGCTTCTGCAGTACAAAAACGCGGCGCCAGTCAGCGGCGATTCCCCAGAACTCAATACTGTAGTTTATTACAGAGTGAAACAGTGCAAAGTAACTGTTTCGCACATGGGCTTGAGGGAGAACTGTGGACAGCCTTTTTAGAGCGAAACATATTCCCGAAAGTTTGCCACATATCGTTTCAATTTGCGAGTCCCACTTGAGTGCAGTATCGAGAATAACACCTAAAAATTTAGCGGTATTCACTTGTGGGAGGGCAGCATTACCGATTACGATGGCGAGAGGTCTGGGTGGTCGGCCACCAAGGTTGAAATGGAGAATTTGGGTTTTGCTTACGTTAAGGACAAGTCCATTAACAGAAAACCAGTTGAGGAGTCTGTGAACGTCACTTGCTATCTGTCTCTCTAGGCAATCAATGTTAGAGGCACATATTATATCACACGCGTCGTCAGCGAAAATATACATGTTACCCTCCACGGCGTCAGGTAAATCATTGACTTGCATCAGAAAGCAAATATTTGCCAAGGACGATCCTTGGGGTACCCCAATATCTACTCCGCCTTCATCGGATTTTATGAGTCCATTTTTTATGAATGTAGATTGTCGTCGATTTCTTAAGAAATCTACCATGAGTTGAAGTGTGGGGCCACGAAGTCCAAGGTGCTCGAATTTTTTGGCCAACACGTCATGGTTACAGAGGTCAAAAGCGCGCGTCATGTCACACAAAAGTATGGCAACATGCGACGACTTTTCTTTCGCTTGCATTATAGCATGTAAGGTTTCACGAATGACGGATGCGCATGACCGGTTATGTCTATAGGCGTATTGTTTGTCGTGAAGTAGACCAAAGTTTTCCAGGAAGTTATATACACGTTTAGTTATACCTGCTTCGAACACTTTGGCTAAGGTGGGAATAATACTGATTGGCCTGTAGTTTTTTAAGTCGTCTTTTTGGCCCTTGCCCTTGTATACGGGTACGACTTTCACTTTTTTTAGTATACTAGGATAGATTCCCTGTTTTATTAAGTCATTAAATATTTTGGTTAATTGTACTATTATGCAAGGCAAAGCAACTTTGAGAAGCATCGTAGAGGTATCATATATGTCACAGGTGTTTTTACAGGCTATTTGTTGTGTTACAATTTTGTATAGTTCATCTTGGGTGAAAGCGGTTAGTTTTATAGATACGGGACTCGGGCTAGACGAATTGCATAACAATTCATTCGCTAGCTCGGGGTGGGCCGATGGTGCGCGAGTGTCTCTCGCCGCTGATAAGAAAAAATTGTTTATATCGTTTACTAACCGGTTCGGCGATTCATATGGCTCGCCGCGGCTATCTGTCATCATGTCCAGACTGCAGCGGCGCCCGGCCGATGCGCGTCCGGTAACCTTGTTTACTATATGCCACAGTGTTTTTTGTTGGTTAGTACTTTGTAATATGGTTTTTGAGTAGTATTCACGTTGTGAAGTGGACAATGATTCTTCGAACTTTAATGACAGTGATAGTATGAGTTTGCATATTTCTATATTATTAGGATTTTTTTGAGCGATATCTAGTATTTGTCCGAGCATCTGTTTTTGCATAATTATGTCGTTGGTTATCCAGGGGCAGTTATACTTTTTAGTGTGGCTAGTTGTGCGGGACGGAAAACAAATGTTGGAGGTGTTATTTAGCACGTTTATTAGTGATGTTAAAAATACAACCGCGATGAATGCAAAATGCAATATATTTAGTAATAATCATAATTTAATCTTAGCTAAGAGTAAGAATAAAATATGTGTAAATAAAAAGAAATATTAATCCATGAGCTAATAAACTGTTGAACCATAAACAAACAAGGAAACAATTTTAAGAAAACGTATATATATATATATATTTGTAATACGAATACGAACCAAACTAAGATCCCGGACTGTACCTGTACTATTTGTAATAAAATAGTAATTTATATCTTTCTCTTTTAAGCAGCTTCGACAGAACAGAGATGGGAGTGCTAGCGGACGAGCTCGCTACGACGAGGTCTGCGAGGTTCATGCTAGCGGCGGTGGTCGAAGAAACTGGCCTGTAGGTATACCCTCACTTTATCCAGCGTACTTGTCCGAGAGCCAGGCGGGCCGTGCCTACTCAATAGCTTCGAATTTTCAGTTGGATTCGTATCACTACATAGTATAGAACAAAGTTTCTGCTGTCTGTCCCTATGTATGCTTAGATCTTTAAAACTACGCAAAGAGTGATTCAAGACGAAGGTTTATTTTATATAACCTTCCTCTTGAATCACTATCTATAATATAAATGTTCGTCTTGAATCACTCTTGCGTAGCATCAAAATTCGTTGCGTAGTTTTAAAGATCTAAGCATACATAGCTAGGAAGCGACTTTGTTTTATACTATGTAGATGTAGAGATAAGAGCTGTGAAAGGTAGCCGTAGTTACCAAAAAGCAATTGAGTAGTTAGGGATAGGTAGAAGTCCTCACCAAGCTGGGAGAAGCCTCGAACTGATACCAGCCCGTCTAGCACAACTATGCCTCGCGACTCTTGTCGCGCGATATACCGCTACCCGTCACTATCTCACATTACTGCGCAGAAAGAGACGAGTAATTAATTTAACAGTTATGCTAGTCGTGCAGGCCCTTTTAGACATGCGCAAATCATGTCACTCACATGAGAACGATTCATGCCTTTATCTCTCGCGATGTATATCACTCATTTTGTTTAGTGGATCTATAGCTATCTGATAAGTTTCAAGACTTGTATGGGGAAAGAACGTTCTCGAGAATATTTACCATAAAAATCTTGAGTCTATGACTCAATATCATCAGTCCGAAGTCGTGGCCAGCCCGTAATGTGAATACATAATTATTTATTCCGGGTATGGCCTGTAATAGAAGCAATAAATTAAAACATAGATTCTTCTCTTCAAAATGAACAACATTTGTTCAGCAACTTAAAAAAACTGTTTTTAGTTTATTTATTTTTTTCAAGCAAATTAAATAGTATTTTTAATGTACGCCGTCCAACATTGACATTCCCTGAGCATTGACATAGCTGGCACTGGCACTCTACTAATATCGAACATTTCGCAACACATTACTTCTTCGTCAAAACATAAAATATTCTACAAAATATAATTTAATACGCGTTATTCTCAGAAGTTGCTTAACAAATGTTGATCAGTTTCAAGGGAAGAATCTATGTTGTAATTAATTAATTAATTAATTTATTTATTTATAGCAACCATGGTATTACAGGTGCTACAATTATATATAATAAGGTACATCATGGACCCTGTTAGGGTTTGTTGCTCCTATTACAGGCCACACCGGGTATATTATGTATATCTTCGTCTAGTACCCATAGTATTATACAAGCATAGCTTAGTATGGGACTAGATCACATTGTATAAGATTGTTCCTTAATATTTATTTATTTTATGTATAACGGTTTACTGATTTAAATACACACTTGAGGTCGTTAAATCTTCACCAAGGCGAAGAAGTGTCTGTTTAAATACCTATTAATAAATTTGACCTCAATATTGCCTCTGTGATCGTGCCAAATAGCTAACTTCGGTTCAAAGCCGAACAACTTTTTGGTGCTACTTGACTCGGAAACTTTATACTTTGTTCTTTCTAAACACTACGTAAAATTTCACAGAAATGAGTTAGAAAGTTTTGCTATTATGTAAACTAGACTTTTTTCCGAATTTTCCCGGAATCTCTGAACAAGTTATACAAGTTTCAGACAGATTTTCAAAAGTTTTATAAGAAAAGGTATCCTATGTATGTTACTAATGAGAGTTGAGCACCTAAGTGACTGAGAAAACTTTGACACTTTCGAAATTGCATAGGAAATTTAGTTTGGAAAATAGTTGGTGATGAAGGATTTGAAAAAGTGCCTCATCAGATCATAATCTACATATAAATAATTAATCGATTGATGTCCGTTTATCTCGCTAAAACTCGAGAACGGCTGAACAGATTTAGCTGATTTTGGTTTTGAAATGTTTGTCGTAGTTCAGGAAAGGTTTCAACGGTGAGGTATTAGCAGCCTACTGACATAGACCGAACTCCACGCGGGCGGAGCCGCGGGCACAGCTAGTTAGGTAATATAAATCTACCTATAGGCATCATCATCAGTCGTTCACCCTTGACAGAGTGGTCGTGGTTACGGCGATGGTGTCCACATTTTTGGTTCTCGTCCTTCCTCTGGCAGACAACTCGCAATGCATCTCCATTTGGGTTCGGATCCCGGCAAGGGCAAATATTGGTGCCTGGGTCATGGACGTTCTATTTATTTAAGTGTGTATATCGTCGTCTAGTACCCATAACACAAGCCTTCTTAAGCTTAATTTGGGACAAGCTGGATATGTGTGAGGTTATCTGATACTTAGGTATTTATTGTGCCTGTGCTGCCTGTATCCATAACACAACTTAGGACTAGGTCGATTCGTTAAAGATTTTCCGTTTTTAATTTTTTTTTTCCCAGTATCATGGCGAACCTAGCGTCCCCCATTCCCATGATGGACCCGAACACGAACAACGACTCAGGCTACGCGCCGTCCAACATAGACGGCGACACGAAGGACCACAGCCCCCCGGGATCCCCTAAAGATAAGAAGAAAGAGGAGAACGGGGCGCCTAAGAAACCTGAACTCAAGTAAGTACAACGAGTATTATATAATCACAAAAGGAGTTGCATTATAACATTACGCGCCGTCCAACATAGACGGCGACACGAAGGACCACAGCCCCCCGGGATCCCCTAAAGATAAGAAGAAAGAGGAGAACGGGGCGCCTAAGAAACCTGAACTCAAGTAAGTACAACGAGTATTATATAATCACAAAAGGAGTTGCATTATAACATTACGCGCCGTCCAACATAGACGGCGACACGAAGGACCACAGCCCCCCGGGATCCCCTAAAGATAAGAAGAAAGAGGAGAACGGGGCGCCTAAGAAACCTGAACTCAAGTAAGTACAACGAGTATTATATAATCACAAAAGGAGTTGCATTATAACACTACGCGCCGTCCAACATAGACGGCGACACGAAGGACCACAGCCCCCCGGGATCCCCTAAAGATAAGAAGAAAGAGGAGAACGGGGCGCCTAAGAAACCTGAACTCAAGTAAGTACAACGAGTATTATATAATCACAAAAGGAGTTGCATTATAACATTACGCGCCGTCCAACATAGACGGCGACACGAAGGACCACAGCCCCCCGGGATCCCCTAAAGATAAGAAGAAAGAGGAGAACGGGGCGCCTAAGAAACCTGAACTCAAGTAAGTACAACGAGTATTATATAATCACAAAAGGAGTTGCATTATAACATTACGCGCCGTCCAACATAGACGGCGACACGAAGGACCACAGCCCCCCGGGATCCCCTAAAGATAAGAAGAAAGAGGAGAACGGGGCGCCTAAGAAACCTGAACTCAAGTAAGTACAACGAGTATTATATAATCACAAAAGGAGTTGCATTATAACATTACGCGCCGTCCAACATAGACGGCGACACGAAGGACCACAGCCCCCCGGGATCCCCTAAAGATAAGAAGAAAGAGGAGAACGGGGCGCCTAAGAAACCTGAACTCAAGTAAGTACAACGAGTATTATATAATCACAAAAGGAGTTGCATTATAACATTACGCGCCGTCCAACATAGACGGCGACACGAAGGACCACAGCCCCCCGGGATCCCCTAAAGATAAGAAGAAAGAGGAGAACGGGGCGCCTAAGAAACCTGAACTCAAGTAAGTACAACGAGTATTATATAATCACAAAAGGAGTTGCATTATAACATTACGCGCCGTCCAACATAGACGGCGACACGAAGGACCACAGCCCCCCGGGATCCCCTAAAGATAAGAAGAAAGAGGAGAACGGGGCGCCTAAGAAACCTGAACTCAAGTAAGTACAACGAGTATTATATAATCACAAAAGGAGTTGCATTATAACATTACGCGCCGTCCAACATAGACGGCGACACGAAGGACCACAGCCCCCCGGGATCCCCTAAAGATAAGAAGAAAGAGGAGAACGGGGCGCCTAAGAAACCTGAACTCAAGTAAGTACAACGAGTATTATATAATCACAAAAGGAGTTGCATTATAACATTACGCGCCGTCCAACATAGACGGCGACACGAAGGACCACAGCCCCCCGGGATCCCCTAAAGATAAGAAGAAAGAGGAGAACGGGGCGCCTAAGAAACCTGAACTCAAGTAAGTACAACGAGTATTATATAATCACAAAAGGAGTTGCATTATAACATTACGCGCCGTCCAACATAGACGGCGACACGAAGGACCACAGCCCCCCGGGATCCCCTAAAGATAAGAAGAAAGAGGAGAACGGGGCGCCTAAGAAACCTGAACTCAAGTAAGTACAACGAGTATTATATAATCACAAAAGGAGTTGCATTATAACATTACGCGCCGTCCAACATAGACGGCGACACGAAGGACCACAGCCCCCCGGGATCCCCTAAAGATAAGAAGAAAGAGGAGAACGGGGCGCCTAAGAAACCTGAACTCAAGTAAGTACAACGAGTATTATATAATCACAAAAGGAGTTGCATTATAACATTACGCGCCGTCCAACATAGACGGCGACACGAAGGACCACAGCCCCCCGGGATCCCCTAAAGATAAGAAGAAAGAGGAGAACGGGGCGCCTAAGAAACCTGAACTCAAGTAAGTACAACGAGTATTATATAATCACAAAAGGAGTTGCATTATAACATTACGCGCCGTCCAACATAGACGGCGACACGAAGGACCACAGCCCCCCGGGATCCCCTAAAGATAAGAAGAAAGAGGAGAACGGGGCGCCTAAGAAACCTGAACTCAAGTAAGTACAACGAGTATTATATAATCACAAAAGGAGTTGCATTATAACATTACGCGCCGTCCAACATAGACGGCGACACGAAGGACCACAGCCCCCCGGGATCCCCTAAAGATAAGAAGAAAGAGGAGAACGGGGCGCCTAAGAAACCTGAACTCAAGTAAGTACAACGAGTATTATATAATCACAAAAGGAGTTGCATTATAACATTACGCGCCGTCCAACATAGACGGCGACACGAAGGACCACAGCCCCCCGGGATCCCCTAAAGATAAGAAGAAAGAGGAGAACGGGGCGCCTAAGAAACCTGAACTCAAGTAAGTACAACGAGTATTATATAATCACAAAAGGAGTTGCATTATAACATTACGCGCCGTCCAACATAGACGGCGACACGAAGGACCACAGCCCCCCGGGATCCCCTAAAGATAAGAAGAAAGAGGAGAACGGGGCGCCTAAGAAACCTGAACTCAAGTAAGTACAACGAGTATTATATAATCACAAAAGGAGTTGCATTATAACATTACGCGCCGTCCAACATAGACGGCGACACGAAGGACCACAGCCCCCCGGGATCCCCTAAAGATAAGAAGAAAGAGGAGAACGGGGCGCCTAAGAAACCTGAACTCAAGTAAGTACAACGAGTATTATATAATCACAAAAGGAGTTGCATTATAACATTACGCGCCGTCCAACATAGACGGCGACACGAAGGACCACAGCCCCCCAGGATCCCCTAAAGATAAGAAGAAAGAGGAGAACGGGGCGCCTAAGAAACCTGAACTCAAGTAAGTACAACGAGTATTATATAATCACAAAAGGAGTTGCATTATAACATTACGCGCCGTCCAACATAGACGGCGACACGAAGGACCACAGCCCCCCGGGATCCCCTAAAGATAAGAAGAAAGAGGAGAACGGGGCGCCTAAGAAACCTGAACTCAAGTAAGTACAACGAGTATTATATAATCACAAAAGGAGTTGCATTATAACATTACGCGCCGTCCAACATAGACGGCGACACGAAGGACCACAGCCCCCCGGGATCCCCTAAAGATAAGAAGAAAGAGGAGAACGGGGCGCCTAAGAAACCTGAACTCAAGTAAGTACAACGAGTATTATATAATCACAAAAGGAGTTGCATTATAACATTACGCGCCGTCCAACATAGACGGCGACACGAAGGACCACAGCCCCCCGGGATCCCCTAAAGATAAGAAGAAAGAGGAGAACGGGGCGCCTAAGAAACCTGAACTCAAGTAAGTACAACGAGTATTATATAATCACAAAAGGAGTTGCATTATAACATTACGCGCCGTCCAACATAGACGGCGACACGAAGGACCACAGCCCCCCGGGATCCCCTAAAGATAAGAAGAAAGAGGAGAACGGGGCGCCTAAGAAACCTGAACTCAAGTAAGTACAACGAGTATTATATAATCACAAAAGGAGTTGCATTATAACATTACGCGCCGTCCAACATAGACGGCGACACGAAGGACCACAGCCCCCCGGGATCCCCTAAAGATAAGAAGAAAGAGGAGAACGGGGCGCCTAAGAAACCTGAACTCAAGTAAGTACAACGAGTATTATATAATCACAAAAGGAGTTGCATTATAACATTACGCGCCGTCCAACATAGACGGCGACACGAAGGACCACAGCCCCCCGGGATCCCCTAAAGATAAGAAGAAAGAGGAGAACGGGGCGCCTAAGAAACCTGAACTCAAGTAAGTACAACGAGTATTATATAATCACAAAAGGAGTTGCATTATAACATTACGCGCCGTCCAACATAGACGGCGACACGAAGGACCACAGCCCCCCGGGATCCCCTAAAGATAAGAAGAAAGAGGAGAACGGGGCGCCTAAGAAACCTGAACTCAAGTAAGTACAACGAGTATTATATAATCACAAAAGGAGTTGCATTATAACATTACGCGCCGTCCAACATAGACGGCGACACGAAGGACCACAGCCCCCCGGGATCCCCTAAAGATAAGAAGAAAGAGGAGAACGGGGCGCCTAAGAAACCTGAACTCAAGTAAGTACAACGAGTATTATATAATCACAAAAGGAGTTGCATTATAACATTACGCGCCGTCCAACATAGACGGCGACACGAAGGACCACAGCCCCCCGGGATCCCCTAAAGATAAGAAGAAAGAGGAGAACGGGGCGCCTAAGAAACCTGAACTCAAGTAAGTACAACGAGTATTATATAATCACAAAAGGAGTTGCATTATAACATTACGCGCCGTCCAACATAGACGGCGACACGAAGGACCACAGCCCCCCGGGATCCCCTAAAGATAAGAAGAAAGAGGAGAACGGGGCGCCTAAGAAACCTGAACTCAAGTAAGTACAACGAGTATTATATAATCACAAAAGGAGTTGCATTATAACATTACGCGCCGTCCAACATAGACGGCGACACGAAGGACCACAGCCCCCCAGGATCCCCTAAAGATAAGAAGAAAGAGGAGAACGGGGCGCCTAAGAAACCTGAACTCAAGTAAGTACAACGAGTATTATATAATCACAAAAGGAGTTGCATTATAACATTACGCGCCGTCCAACATAGACGGCGACACGAAGGACCACAGCCCCCCGGGATCCCCTAAAGATAAGAAGAAAGAGGAGAACGGGGCGCCTAAGAAACCTGAACTCAAGTAAGTACAACGAGTATTATATAATCACAAAAGGAGTTGCATTATAACATTACGCGCCGTCCAACATAGATGGCGACACGAAGGACCACAGCCCCCCGGGATCCCCTAAAGATAAGAAGAAAGAGGAGAACGGGGCGCCTAAGAAACCTGAACTCAAGTAAGTACAACGAGTATTATATAATCACAAAAGGAGTTGCATTATAACATTACGCGCCGTCCAACATAGACGGCGACACGAAGGACCACAGCCCCCCGGGATCCCCTAAAGATAAGAAGAAAGAGGAGAACGGGGCGCCTAAGAAACCTGAACTCAAGTAAGTACAACGAGTATTATATAATCACAAAAGGAGTTGCATTATAACATTACGCGCCGTCCAACATAGACGGCGACACGAAGGACCACAGCCCCCCGGGATCCCCTAAAGATAAGAAGAAAGAGGAGAACGGGGCGCCTAAGAAACCTGAACTCAAGTAAGTACAACGAGTATTATATAATCACAAAAGGAGTTGCATTATAACATTACGCGCCGTCCAACATAGACGGCGACACGAAGGACCACAGCCCCCCGGGATCCCCTAAAGATAAGAAGAAAGAGGAGAACGGGGCGCCTAAGAAACCTGAACTCAAGTAAGTACAACGAGTATTATATAATCACAAAAGGAGTTGCATTATAACATTACGCGCCGTCCAACATAGACGGCGACACGAAGGACCACAGCCCCCCAGGATCCCCTAAAGATAAGAAGAAAGAGGAGAACGGGGCGCCTAAGAAACCTGAACTCAAGTAAGTACAACGAGTATTATATAATCACAAAAGGAGTTGCATTATAACATTACGCGCCGTCCAACATAGACGGCAACACGAAGGACCACAGCCCCCCGGGATCCCCTAAAGATAAGAAGAAAGAGGAGAACGGGGCGCCTAAGAAACCTGAACTCAAGTAAGTACAACGAGTATTATATAATCACAAAAGGAGTTGCATTATAACATTACGCGCCGTCCAACATAGACGGCGACACGAAGGACCACAGCCCCCCGGGATCCCCTAAAGATAAGAAGAAAGAGGAGAACGGGGCGCCTAAGAAACCTGAACTCAAGTAAGTACAACGAGTATTATATAATCACAAAAGGAATTGCATTATAACATTACGCGCCGTCCAACATAGACGGCGACACGAAGGACCACAGCCCCCCGGGATCCCCTAAAGATAAGAAGAAAGAGGAGAACGGGGCGCCTAAGAAACCTGAACTCAAGTAAGTACAACGAGTATTATATAATCACAAAAGGAGTTGCATTATAACATTACGCGCCGTCCAACATAGACGGCGACACGAAGGACCACAGCCCCCCGGGATCCCCTAAAGATAAGAAGAAAGAGGAGAACGGGGCGCCTAAGAAACCTGAACTCAAGTAAGTACAACGAGTATTATATAATCACAAAAGGAGTTGCATTATAACATTACGCGCCGTCCAACATAGACGGCGACACGAAGGACCACAGCCCCCCGGGATCCCCTAAAGATAAGAAGAAAGAGGAGAACGGGGCGCCTAAGAAACCTGAACTCAAGTAAGTACAACGAGTATTATATAATCACAAAAGGAGTTGCATTATAACATTACGCGCCGTCCAACATAGACGGCGACACGAAGGACCACAGCCCCCCGGGATCCCCTAAAGATAAGAAGAAAGAGGAGAACGGGGCGCCTAAGAAACCTGAACTCAAGTAAGTACAACGAGTATTATATAATCACAAAAGGAGTTGCATTATAACATTACGCGCCGTCCAACATAGACGGCGACACGAAGAACCACAGCCCCCCGGGATCCCCTAAAGATAAGAAGAAAGAGGAGAACGGGGCGCCTAAGAAACCTGAACTCAAGTAAGTACAACGAGTATTATATAATTACAAAAGGAGTCGCATTATAACATTACGCGCCGTCCAACATAGACGGTGACACTAAGGACCTCAGCCCCCAGGGCTCCCCTAAAGATAAGAAGAAAGAGGAGAACGGGGCGCCTAAGAAACCTGAACTCAAGTAAGTACAACGAGTATTATATAATCACAAAAGGAGTTGCATTATAACATTACGCGCCGTCCAACATAGACGACGACACGAAGGACCACAGCCCCCCGGGATCCCCTAAAGATAAAGAAGAAAGAGGAGAACGGGGCGCCTAAGAAACCTGAACTCAAGTAAGTACAACGAGTATTATATAATCACAAAAGGAGTTGCATTATAACATAACGCGCCGTCCAACATAGACGGCGACACGAAGGACCACAGCCCCCCGGGATCCCCTAAAGATAAGAAGAAAGAGGAGAACGGGGCGCCTAAGAAACCTGAACTCAAGTAAGTACAACGAGTATTATATAATCACAAAAGGAGTTGCATTATAACATTACGCGCCGTCCAACATAGACGGCGACACTAAGGACCTCAGCCCCCAGGGCTCCCCTAAAGATAAGAAGAAAGAGGAGAACGGGGCGCCTAAGAAACCTGAACTCAAGTAAGTACAACGAGTATTATATAATCACAAAAGGAGTTGCATTATAACATTACGCGCCGTCCAACATAGACGGCGACACGAAGGACCACAGCCCCCCGGGATCCCCTAAAGATAAGAAGAAAGAGGAGAACGGGGCGCCTAAGAAACCTGAACTCAAGTAAGTACAACGAGTATTATATAATCACAAAAGGAGTTGCATTATAACATTACGCGCCGTCCAACATAGACGGCGACACAAAGGACCACAGCCCCCAGGGCTCCCCTAAAGATAAGAAGAAAGAGGAGAACGGGGCGCCTAAGAAACCTGAACTCAAGTAAGTACAACGAGTATTATATAATCACAAAAGGAGTTGCATTATAACATTACGCGCCGTCCAACATAGACGGCGACACGAAGGACCACAGCCCCCCGGGATCCCCTAAAGATAAGAAGAAAGAGGAGAACGGGGCGCCTAAGAAACCTGAACTCAAGTAAGTACAACGAGTATTATATAATCACAAAAGGAGTTGCATTATAACATTACGCGCCGTCCAACATAGACGGCGACACGAAGGACCACAGCCCCCCGGGATCCCCTAAAGATAAGAAGAAAGAGGAGAACGGGGCGCCTAAGAAACCTGAACTCAAGTAAGTACAACGAGTATTATATAATCACAAAAGGAGTTGCATTATAACATTACGCGCCGTCCAACATAGACGGCGACACGAAGGACCACAGCCCCCCGGGATCCCCTAAAGATAAGAAGAAAGAGGAGAACGGGGCGCCTAAGAAACCTGAACTCAAGTAAGTACAATGAGTATTATATAATCACAAAAGGAGTTGCATTATAACATTACGCGCCGTCCAACATAGACGGCGACACGAAGGACCACAGCCCCCCAGGATCCCCTAAAGATAAGAAGAAAGAGGAGAACGGGGCGCCTAAGAAACCTGAACTCAAGTAAGTACAACGAGTATTATATAATCACAAAAGGAGTTGCATTATAACATTACGCGCCGTCCAACATAGACGGCGACACGAAGGACCACAGCCCCCCGGGATCCCCTAAAGATAAGAAGAAAGAGGAGAACGGGGCGCCTAAGAAACCTGAACTCAAGTAAGTACAACGAGTATTATATAATCACAAAAGGAGTTGCATTATAACATTACGCGCCGTCCAACATAGACGGCGACACGAAGGACCACAGCCCCCCGGGATCCCCTAAAGATAAGAAGAAAGAGGAGAACGGGGCGCCTAAGAAACCTGAACTCAAGTAAGTACAACGAGTATTATATAATCACAAAAGGAGTTGCATTATAACATTACGCGCCGTCCAACATAGACGGCGACACGAAGAACCACAGCCCCCCGGGATCCCCTAAAGATAAGAAGAAAGAGGAGAACGGGGCGCCTAAGAAACCTGAACTCAAGTAAGTACAACGAGTATTATATAATCACAAAAGGAGTTGCATTATAACATTACGCGCCGTCCAACATAGACGGCGACACGAAGGACCACAGCCCCCCGGGATCCCCTAAAGATAAGAAGAAAGAGGAGAACGGGGCGCCTAAGAAACCTGAACTCAAGTAAGTACAACGAGTATTATATAATCACAAAAGGAGTTGCATTATAACATTACGCGCCGTCCAACATAGACGGCGACACGAAGGACCACAGCCCCCCGGGATCCCCTAAAGATAAGAAGAAAGAGGAGAACGGGGCGCCTAAGAAACCTGAACTCAAGTAAGTACAACGAGTATTATATAATCACAAAAGGAGTTGCATTATAACATTACGCGCCGTCCAACATAGACGGCGACACGAAGAACCACAGCCCCCCGGGATCCCCTAAAGATAAGAAGAAAGAGGAGAACGGGGCGCCTAAGAAACCTGAACTCAAGTAAGTACAACGAGTATTATATAATCACAAAAGGAGTCGCATTATAACATTACGCGCCGTCCAACATAGACGGTGACACTAAGGACCTCAGCCCCCAGGGCTCCCCTAAAGATAAGAAGAAAGAGGAGAACGGGGCGCCTAAGAAACCTGAACTCAAGTAAGTACAACGAGTATTATATAATCACAAAAGGAGTTGCATTATAACATTACGCGCCGTCCAACATAGACGGCGACACGAAGGACCACAGCCCCCCGGGATCCCCTAAAGATAAGAAGAAAGAGGAGAACGGGGCGCCTAAGAAACCTGAACTCAAGTAAGTACAACGAGTATTATATAATCACAAAAGGAGTTGCATTATAACATTACGCGCCGTCCAACATAGACGGCGACACGAAGGACCACAGCCCCCCGGGATCCCCTAAAGATAAGAAGAAAGAGGAGAACGGGGCGCCTAAGAAACCTGAACTCAAGTAAGTACAACGAGTATTATATAATCACAAAAGGAGTTGCATTATAACATTACGCGCCGTCCAACATAGACGGCGACACTAAGGACCTCAGCCCCCAGGGCTCCCCTAAAGATAAGAAGAAAGAGGAGAACGGGGCGCCTAAGAAACCTGAACTCAAGTAAGTACAACGAGTATTATATAATCACAAAAGGAGTTGCATTATAACATTACGCGCCGTCCAACATAGACGGCGACACGAAGGACCACAGCCCCCCGGGATCCCCTAAAGATAAGAAGAAAGAGGAGAACGGGGCGCCTAAGAAACCTGAACTCAAGTAAGTACAACGAGTATTATATAATCACAAAAGGAGTTGCATTATAACATTACGCGCCGTCCAACATAGACGGCGACACAAAGGACCACAGCCCCCAGGGCTCCCCTAAAGATAAGAAGAAAGAGGAGAACGGGGCGCCTAAGAAACCTGAACTCAAGTAAGTACAACGAGTATTATATAATCACAAAAGGAGTTGCATTATAACATTACGCGCCGTCCAACATAGACGGCGACACGAAGGACCACAGCCCCCCGGGATCCCCTAAAGATAAGAAGAAAGAGGAGAACGGGGCGCCTAAGAAACCTGAACTCAAGTAAGTACAACGAGTATTATATAATCACAAAAGGAGTTGCATTATAACATTACGCGCCGTCCAACATAGACGGCGACACGAAGGACCACAGCCCCCCGGGATCCCCTAAAGATAAGAAGAAAGAGGAGAACGGGGCGCCTAAGAAACCTGAACTCAAGTAAGTACAACGAGTATTATATAATCACAAAAGGAGTTGCATTATAACATTACGCGCCGTCCAACATAGACGGTGACACTAAGGACCTCAGCCCCCAGGGCTCCCCTAAAGATAAGAAGAAAGAGGAGAACGGGGCGCCTAAGAAACCTGAACTCAAGTAAGTACAACGAGTATTATATAATCACAAAAGGAGTTGCATTATAACATTACGCGCCGTCCAACATAGACGGCGACACGAAGGACCACAGCCCCCCGGGATCCCCTAAAGATAAGAAGAAAGAGGAGAACGGGGCGCCTAAGAAACCTGAACTCAAGTAAGTACAACGAGTATTATATAATCACAAAAGGAGTTGCATTATAACATTACGCGCCGTCCAACATAGACGGCGACACGAAGGACCACAGCCCCCCGGGATCCCCTAAAGATAAGAAGAAAGAGGAGAACGGGGCGCCTAAGAAACCTGAACTCAAGTAAGTACAACGAGTATTATATAATCACAAAAGGAGTTGCATTATAACATTACGCGCCGTCCAACATAGACGGCGACACGAAGGACCACAGCCCCCCGGGATCCCCTAAAGATAAGAAGAAAGAGGAGAACGGGGCGCCTAAGAAACCTGAACTCAAGTAAGTACAACGAGTATTATATAATCACAAAAGGAGTTGCATTATAACATTACGCGCCGTCCAACATAGACGGCGACACGAAGGACCACAGCCCCCAGGGCTCCCCTAAAGATAAGAAGAAAGAGGAGAACGGGGCGCCTAAGAAACCTGAACTCAAGTAAGTACAACGAGTATTATATAATCACAAAAGGAGTTGCATTATAACATTACGCGCCGTCCAACATAGACGGCGACACGAAGGACCACAGCCCCCCGGGATCCCCTAAAGATAAGAAGAAAGAGGAGAACGGGGCGCCTAAGAAACCTGAACTCAAGTAAGTACAACGAGTATTATATAATCACAAAAGGAGTTGCATTATAACATTACGCGCCGTCCAACATAGCTGGCAGCACCAAGGACCGTACTCCCCGGGCTCCCCTAAGGACAAGAAGAAAGAGGAGAACGGGACGCCTAAGACACCAGAACTCAAGTATTTCAGGTTATTCATTTATTTTTTCCGGTGATGATTTCTGTCTGCAAAAATTTCAGCCGAAATGTAATTTTTCATTGACAATATGTTCAGAATTTTTGTTTAACATCGTCTTTAAGTAGGAGCCCCTGAAATGTTAAAGCTACGAGTATTTTAAGTTATATTACTCTAAAAAACTCACTGATTGAAAACGTGAAATTGTCCGGAACGGCCCGATTGTCCGGAACGGCCCGACATGTTTCGTCAGTGACGAGGTTGCCGCGGCGGTGTACGGGCAGCCGTCCTTGATGAAGAGCTCCTTACGAGTTCGAAACATGTCGGGCTGTTCCTGTCAATTTCACGTAAGTGTAAACCTCTTAATACAATAATTAAATATGTCTCACGAAAGTTTTAATAAGATGATTGAAAAACATTGTAGGCTGGGGCATTACACAGCAAAATCGCTTGTATCAGGGCCATAAATAAAGACTTATCGTACAAAAGGCGGACTTAATGCCATGAGGCGTTCTTTACCAGTCAACTCAAGGGCTATCAGTCAATCTAACTAAAGCAGAACAATTGTCGCGGGTGCAATTAACTTACACATAACAAACAACACGTACTTAATTATAAACATATCGAATAAAACACATTTAGATTTCGTTAGCAAATATTTTGGATTAAAATCTCACAATTTCGCAAGCGTTCGCCTCATTTACGAAAACAATATCTTAGTTTGCCTCATTTCACAAATATGTATAACTATGAATAACCACATGTAAGTTATAACTAAAGTCGTATATTCCAATGTGACCGTCCCAGCGGTAATTGTGAATGCATCGCGCAGTAATGCAATCAATCTACGGCAGGGCAGTGGCGGCAGGGCTGCCTAGCCTAGTCTTCAACTATTTCCCACTTTCCAATAGATTTGCAAGGAACACTCAGTGTCTCAACTGGACTTTATGATATTGATAAATCACTAAAACAAAAATTATTCAATCGGGCTTACTAAACTTAAATGTCACATTTACATACATTATCAAATTTCGCGCGCAATTTGACGAAAACGCTGGACGCAATGAACTAATAGTCATCTATATGGTCATGACGTCAGTTGGCTGCGTAAAGAAATGCGCTGCGCTGATAAGCTGATTAATTGACAGTTGTCTCTGACACCTTTCAGGCACTTTATGCGGCTCGTGAACAGCCGTTTGAAGTAATAACACCGGTAGCTACTACTTAAATAATACTAATAAATAAATAAATAAATATCGGACAACCTCACACAAATCGATCTTGTCCCAAATTAAGCTCAAGAAGGCTTGTTTTATGGGTACTAGACGACGACGATATATATACTTATATAGATAAATATATACTTAAATACATAGAACAACCATGACCCAGGCACAAATATTCGAGTTCATCACACAATTATTTGCCCTGGCCGGGATTCGAACCCGGGACCGCCGGCTCAGTAGGCAGATGTCTACAAACCGAGCCAAACGCTTCGTCAAACTTACTTTATAGTTTTACGAATAGAAGACAGTAACAAAAATGTTATACTTTAAATTGGTTTTTGATTTTAATTCTGTTTTTTTATGGACTAAAACTTTCATTTTCCGGCTACTTTTGGCCTCTCAATAGTTATATTAAATCGATTTTTTTTCTTATGTGGTATAAATACCCTATTATTCTTCGTTACCTTTAAGACGAAACATTAAACACATCATACCAAACGACACCGAAAGAGCGAGAATGTTCTTAGGTCGTCGGGATGTCTGTTTTTTTTTTTATGGTACGTTCTCCGATTCCTCAAGTTATTCCCATTTGTATGAGGTCAGGATCTAATTAATGATGGGACCCTGGAGCAATCGAAGGAACTCTTTAAATATTATAGCGAACGTACACGAACTGTAGATGGCACGCTACTGTTCAGCTTTATATTACATTAGTAAAAAGTCTCAAGAACTTTATTTATTATCATTTACAACTAAGGAGGATAAATAAAGTTGTGCGCGATCCCAAGCTTCATCCATGCCCAAATTGCCATTGAACATCATAAAGGGTTTCGTCCTTGTCTATTTATAACTTCAAGTAAGTTGACAACCCTACCGGGAGTCAGCCAATCCCATCAAAGTTAGCGATTGTCCCTCGGCCGAATGTCATAGTCATTACCGCAGGCTCGCATTCAGGGCTGCCTCATATTTAATTATGCATGACTTAGAGGCTCCAAATGAAGTTAGCGAAAATATAATTCCGGGAATATTCTGGTCTGTAGGGTAAATAACCTCCGTTGTACATGTATATTGGTGATCCAAAACCGAAAGAAAGTTAGGCACTATTAGACACTTTGGTACATGAATTACGCTTTGCAGCGGAGGTTATACAAGACATAGACCAAAAAAAATCTTATGAGTCTTGTAAAGTCACGTAGGTTTCAGATATCCGATGAACATGCAATTGAATTAAAAATAATAAGATTAGTCAAAAAGCTTTTTTGAGACGCGCTTTTATTATTAACTGTTTTTTCTAACACAAACGTTAATTGCTTATCAAGATCAATCAAATGAGCCCAAACAAGATGGATTTATCTTGCGCTGTTTAGGAGTTACTAGGGCTATTTTCCATCTCCGTCATCAGATCAACTTCTAGATACCAAATTTTTGTATTTTCACGTGAACTACATATACATGCAAAGTTTTATTTCGATACAACAATTAGAAATCACACTAATATTATAAAGGCGAAAGTTTGTGAGTGTGTTTATGTGTATGTTTGTTACTTCTTCACACTTCAATTTTGGTAAATTTTGGTATGAAGGTAGCTGACACCCTGGATTAGCACATAGGCCACTTTTTATCCCGAAAAAATGAAGTGTTCCCATGGGGTGAGCGGGTAACACCGCACAGCGCAGCTAGTAGGTTATAATTCTCTTCCTAGTTTTGATAACATAAAGTGTAAGTTATAAACAAACATAGTTCCACCTAAAGTTAATAACTACATATTAATTTGTAAAATGTTTGCTAAGGACTTTTTTACTTTTAATGATTTTAAAATACAATAGGTAAGCAAGTGAATAAGCCGTCGACGTCCAATTAAAAGATAGCGGCTGTGAATTGTCGGCGGCACGGCACGATAAGCTGATGGCATTGCTGCCTAATTGATTCATGTGATGGAGTTTTTTCTTTTGTACGAGGATAAACTCTTTGGTCTTTGTAAGTACAAAGACAAGAAAAGTCAAATAAACAGAGTGACTGTCAATAAAATCATATTCATTATTTAACAAGCTTTTAAATACCTGGGGGTATTATTTACTTATTTGCCAAACTAAACAAAATGTGTATTTTTTTTTTAAATAAACTATAGATTATGGCATGCACTAGCTTCCTAAACTCTCACTGAACGCTTGTGGACAACTTCGAACCTACTTAACCAACGCAGGTTATTTTTGTTTTGGTCAAACTGGTAATTGATTATCAGTATAAAAATTAAAAAGCGGAGTATTCAATACGGTATTTGACTATAAGTAGTGAATATAAATAGTGGCATTGAAACCACTAAACACACATAAAAAAATACGCGGAACCAAATAAACTATCACTAACTTTTGGATATTATCCTATTTTTAATTGTACAATAACTAAAAAGAAGACGTGTTTTGACTACTGCTTTTTATGACGTCACATGCCTGTATCATCAACATCATAGAAGCTTCATACTAACAGATCGTTTTTGACATTTCATAAAGAGTAGCTGATTTGAGCTGTCATCAAATATCGTATTGATGCCTGTATACTTTGACTCTTGATGCTAAATCCGAGTAGATAGAGTATTAACTTAGGTGACGTTTCATACTAGAAAACAGGATTAACAGGGATAGATCGCCTAAGCCACGTTTGATGATCTGGTTAACATATTTGTAGATAAAAAAGATGGAAGAAATAAACATCGGCGCCGACTTCCATTGAATGGGATAAGGGCAAGAATAGAATAGAATAGAAACTTTTATTTCAGGTCATAGACCCATAAAAAATATTAGTGACAATGATACTTATTCTATGTTAGTAGTAAATTTAAACAAGGAATTAAACGTTTACATGCAGCGGGCAAACATTGGACAGTCCCATCGGTCAGCAATCACGCTCAAAATGCGGTTGGGGCTGTCGCGTAACCTAGAAAGAAGTGAGGCTCATCTCTTTCTCATTACAGCGGCGAAACCATCCGTTCGGGCCTCGGCGAACATGCCTGACGCACTGCAACGCCGCGGCAAGACAATGATGTTGATGTTGTTGTTTAAATTACTAAATTTTTAGTGATTGTATTACGTTGTTAACAGGAAGAAGCTGAGCCGGCTAAGCAACAGTTCAGTGATCTCCACGCCACGGCGTCGCTTCAGGACTGCAGCTTCAGCAGCCAGGTTCACCATCTTCCGCGCTAACCGCGCAGGGAAGCTGCGGGCCAAAAGCTTCGCCAAGAAGGAGAAGAAGGCCACGCAGACTCTGGCAATCGTGCTCGGTAAGGTTTCCTAGATTACCAGCAGGCTTACTGACACCGACGTCCGGAAAGCGGGACGAGTGGATAAGTAGAGAGAGGCAGAATTAATGTAGATGGCACCGTGAACGAACAGATAAATACTATACGAACGATTCAACTGAGCAAGTCAGACGAAAGACAAAGGTGCATAGAAATTGACGAATGACTAGAAATTTGTTTTGATATCTACATAAGCAGATTGGCATATACTTACTGATCAAAATCATTTTGTAAATCATTCTCATGTTATTCTAGCAACTATGGAGACTATGCACTTGCAGTATTCTGCAAAACATAAAAATACTTTGTCTCTATCATGATAAAATACTGTCACTGATAGAATCCTGTTTGTACATATCAGTTACTGGCATCCCGATACCTTTCACCAGCCTGCTTATAAATAAAGCATTAATTGTTTCATTCCAGGCGTCTTCCTCTTCTGCTGGGCCCCATTCTTCACCTGCTCAGTCTTCGATGCGATCTGCACCAAGCTGGACCTGCCCTACGGCCCTGGGGTCACCGTGTTCATCCTCACCACGTGGCTCGGCTACATCAACTCCTTTCTCAACCCCGTTATCTATACCATCTTCAACCCTGAGTTCAGGAAGGCGTTCCGCAAGATCCTACACTGCGGCACCTAGCCCATAGACTATCTGGTTGTGTATGATTAGACCCCTCAAGTAGCAGTAGACTTGTGAGCTTCGTTTCTATCGGATTCCTGTGCCCCAATCTTCTTGAAGACTCCTAAAACTCGACCAGTTTCTTGAATACCGTTGGTATTTGTAACGTGTGTATCGGAATTTGGGTGCATGACTTCGGAAATCTAGAAATCTGGGTTGAGGAACGAAGGTCTTGTGGTTCCTTGTCATACATACGCCAATGAAGACAGAACTGTAGCAATCGATGCTAGTCACTTCCCTTAATATAAGTAAGTGGTGTAATTATACTGTATTTATATCGAGAAATGAGTGCTATCCTACATGTGTCTACTTAATCCTACATAGTAGAGATGCACAAGTAGATCACAATTTTAAAAATCCGCTTTGGTTTCGGAATAAAATAAAATAAATAAACTTAATTACATAAACATAAATACAGTTGTAAAGTCTAAATCAACCAGCGTTTCCCAAGAGGAGACCATTTTATATTACTCCGAATGACTCTAAAAGAAACAGGACGCACGACGCACATCATGATATGTAAAATATACGCAACGAGATGTTAAATATATATATATATATATATATACTTCCCCTTTGTCTCCTCTTATAAAGGATTAAGATAATCCTAATTTAAATAAATTAGCAGAACCACGACAATCGGGTTTGTCAGAATTCTAAATACGTTTAATATTTCGACGCCTTTGCGTGGTTCTGCTGAAGCCCTCGAGCTTGACTAGTCGTTTTGAGTAGAAAATGACGGGTATTTTGTATTTAACGTTAGGATTCTGCCAAAGCGTAGTGTATCCCATGTGATAATTGATGTTTTGACTAGTCATTGCGATGAATGATGGTGTGATGATGATGAGCTGATGACGTCCACATTTTTCAAAATATCTCCAGGACTTCTGTCACATGTAGCTGAATTAGTTTCGAAACCGCTTTACCATCTTAGATAAAGATTATTTCCCTCGTGAAGAAAGCAGTACTGTTGGAATTATACAATTATGTAATTCTGTTTTTTTTTTTATGTGCCGACATAATTTTCCTAGTTGGTAATCAATTTTTTACTAACGATTGTCATAGCGGAATATAGTCAAATTCATTGATTACAATACTCGTGCTTTAATATCTTATGTATCTAATTTGTGTTAATTATCTTATCTACCTATTAGTAAATCTTGTACTTCACAAATCATCAAAGGGACTTAAATTATTTCTAGTAAATATGAAGGATTAAATCTACATTATAAAGGATTTACTCTAGAACAAATCATTACCAACTGGGAAAATTAAGGCGGATCAAATCTCCTATCGCTTATTCTGTATTATAATTAAAGACATTCCCCTGTGGTTGTGAATCCCTAGCAACTAAACCTAAATGTAAGTAAAGCAATATTAAGTTAGCATTAACTGTACATACGTAATTAGTTGTATGATAATTATGATTAAGAATTTACGAATTAAGCTAAGACTTGTGTTTTTTTTGTTTTCTAGCGTCAGGAACAATGGCTGACATGTTTAGAAATTGTTGACACCTTTTTCACTAGGTACTGGGGTTAAAATTAAACATCGATTCTCATATAGGACCACATCCAAAAAGTACATTATCCAGATACCTATATATCTCTATACCTTATAAAATCAAACTAAAAAAAACACAGAGCAGCCAAACACGAAATGGTTTTAAATTATTATTGTAGGTTGAAAAAAAGATCCATACCAATTATTTGAATTACTGATACATGAAACTAAACTGGTTCATAGAACAAATACTTTCGTTCAAACAGTTCGAGGCACAAAAACGCTAATTCCATTCCAACGAAAAAAGTTTTTGTTAAAAAATACATTAATTTTCAGTCGATTTTTAGTTGACAGCACGTGGTTGTTTTTAGAAAAATAAGATTTTCTGTTCAAACAAATCAAACTAACTCAGGCAAGTTATGGTTGCGTCTTTTGGGTAAATATAGAGTAAATATGGCCGCTTTCCAGCTCTATCAGTCGCATTATCGTTCAAATCGGTTGTGACCCTTTTTCTTAGTTGCCAAGCTGAATTTAATATTAAATAGAATAGAATAGAATAGAATAATTTATTTGTAATAAACTTACATTGTCAAACATTCAATATACACAGGTTTGTAATCCTTTGAAGCAGTGAAACAATAGTTTGCTCACGGTAAGGTTATGTTTGTCTCTCAATCCAGTTTCTCGTTCCATTAAAGCAATATTCAGTGCTTTCATAGCCTCAGGGCGCGACTCCTCGTACTTACTACCTCTAGGTAAAGCCTGACCAGAAATATATGATGATGCGCCATATTTCGGAATTTCACTGGAATTAATTTCTTACACTGGCAATGATTTTATGATGGTTTGTCAACAATGTCAATGTCATTGGGTTCTTTAAAAGCCAATACGTATATTTAAAAATATCCCTTATATTAGATTTACTCTCCTCGACAAGCAATTCCCGTTTTTGGTCCAATAAAAGAAATCCTTTACTCATGTCTGTTCATAGATATATTTAGATTTATTGCCTATGCATAGAAGTGTTCAGCTTGAGATGTATTCTTTAGACACATGGGTTAGTAATATTAACATACATGATGTAGTGGTCGATTTCATTCCACTCGTTGAACACTCAAAACGATTTTATACCTGTAATAAACTTAAATCTATTTGTATCGATTACATTGAAAAAGAGTATATATCATGGTATAAAATCTTCACTGATGGATCTAAAGATAAGTCGGGTGGAGGTGCAGCCTTTTTGGATCCTTCTCTTCAATGTAATTCCAAACTAAGAATTGATTCTGATATCTGTATTATGCATATTGAATTGATTGCCATCGCTGAATCTCTTTCATATATCGAATCTGTACAATACAATAAATTTGTTATTTTGACTGATTCCAAAAGCGCCCTACAGCACCTTGTTCGATCTACCACTCACGTAAGAGCGACACCAATTGCATATCGTATTTTGGAATCAATTTTGAGACTACAATCTTTGAATATAGAGGTTAAACTGCAATGGATCCCCGCCCATGTTCAAATAAAATACAACGAGGATGTGGATTTACTAGCCAAAGAAGCTGTAGAGGACGGTGTTCCATTCACAGTTTTTCCACTTTACACAGACCAACTAAAAATTGTTAAAAAAACGTGTTTTATGGATTGGCAGGAGTATTTCGATTTACGCTCTAGAGAAAAAGGCATTTGGTTCCGAACTATCCAGCCTCAAGTGAATAATTGTCCTTGGATTGACCATATTTTATTTAGTAGAAATAAACTTAAAACTGCTCTCAGGTTGCGATCTGGTCACATTCCATCTAAATTGTTCTCATTTTTGATGAAAAAAGTTCCTTCGCCACTGTGTGATGATTGTGGAGTGGTTGAAGATGTTCTACATATATTGATGGAGTGTGTTCGGAACGATTCGGTGAGATCCAAATATTTTTCACCTCACTCGCTCGGAAAACCTCCGTTTATAGGGCGAAATCTGCGTGCAAAAGTCTATTTTATCCGCTAGCGTGCAAAAGTCATTTGAATTTCGAACACGACGATTTTGATTCTCTGTGGTGCATGTAACTTTTTTATATTTAAGACTCCTTCAACGCGTGACTGATTTCATCACTCGATAAATCTCCGAATAACCAATCAACGCACGCTAATAAAGAGCGATCTGGTCAGGCCGGCTAATATCATATGTACGTTTGAATACTTCTTTTAAAAAAAATACACCTACAATATCACGTCCAGAAACCTGGTTTGTGGTTACAGATTTTTTAATTTTTATTTTCGCTACACTTTATTATAACATAAGTTGAATATGTTTATATATATTAATAGTAAGTATTTCAATTTCATTTACATATTTTGACTAGTAAATATATCAAATACAACACAATTTTTTAAATTTATTTGTTATAAAAGTTGGAACAAAAGAGTGTAATTTCTGAACGCACCCGAGAAAAAAATAAATAATTAAAAAGTTCGAAGTTTTCACAATTCATGTAAACAACGTAAATTTGTTCTGTGGAGAATACATACTGTTGTCTTACTTTATATCGAAAACAAGAAAGTTAAGCCCAATTTGGAGTATTTATTCAATGCTAAAAGCCTGTATTAAAACGAAAAAGGATTTGTTTTAAATATTTGGAGACGATAAGTAATTTACCGAAACTATTGGCGTTTTTAAAGAAGATAAAGCCGAAATAATCTTGTTCGTATCCCATCGTCCAAAAACTTCCAAAGCTATGGAAGTTATGGAAAATACTTCCGAGTGGCCAACTAATCCTTCCCAGAATGCCGTTCATCACATTCACAACGGATGTGTCAAGTAGTTTCAAAAACAAATAATTATAATATAACAGTGCTTAAGAAAAACTCAACGATAAAATATACACGACAATAATACAAAT
Organism: Apotomis turbidana; assembly: GCA_905147355.2. Taxonomy (NCBI): domain Eukaryota; kingdom Metazoa; phylum Arthropoda; class Insecta; order Lepidoptera; family Tortricidae; genus Apotomis; species Apotomis turbidana. Next base: position 22,230,665 of record LR990295.1, on the reverse strand, counting down.
TACGGCCATATTACTTTTATTTTTTAATATGTGTGCTTCTCTCGTATTTATTTGGTTTGGATTTGAGTGTGTTATGTTTTAAATTGGACGTGTTAAATAGAAGGCAAAATTAAATATGATTATTTTTATGTTTTAATTGTTTTCCTTGAATCTTGCATTTTCCTCGCTGTAGTGAGGTGAAAAATTGTGTGTTCCGCATGGCTGCAAAATTATTTAGCTTCTCGTGTCTTGAAAGCCTCGCTACGCTCAGGAATCTATCTTTGAACCATTCGCTTCGCTCATGGTTCAATCTTAGATTCCTTCGCTCGCTCAGCTTTCAATTTCAACACTCGCGCCATATAACAACTTTGCAGCCTTGCATAACAAATAACTATTAATAATAATTCCTTTGAAGTCGGTCTTGTGAACAGCATTTTGGCTTCGCCCATATCGGATGAAGCTGAAATGCTGTACAATCTAGCCGATTTAGCGTTAGTTGTTCCTAAGTAGTGATTTATTTGTTTCCTTTTTGTATTTTGTTTGTAAACTGTTTTTACGGGGCGATGTGGTCGCCTAGCGACAAAGCCCTTTCAATAAAAAAAAAAAAAAAAAAATATCCCAAGGAAATGCCGAAAACTATTCACAGTCGTGAAAGTAATATTATAAATAAAGTGTACACGTGTTTACTACACGAAAAACAGGAAAAATAGTTCATTCCATTAAATGATATTACAAGGTTACCATAGAAACTGACAGATTTTTAAACTAATGCTATTATAGTGCGTTTGCGATTGGTCGAAAAATTGTTGCCATATAAATCTTATAAATAGCGCCCTCTTGACAATCCTCATATATTTCTGGTCAAGCTTTAGGCTGTTTTCAACCGATTGCTCCGAAAAAGAGGATATACTTGTTTTATTATTTTTAATCCTTTTTAATCTTTGTTACCTCATAGGATCTTTGAAAGTAGGCATCTGCAGTTTAGTCCCATACAATGGATGACGAGATCTATGAGAAATCGAAGGACATCCTCAAATATTATAGGCACATCGCTTTTTTCAGTGCTTTTTATACTAACTTGTTCAATTGTCCTTGGAAATACAATTTCTACTCGTATTTTCAATGGTATTTAGTTACCATTTTAAATTAATCTCACTCCTAATCAAATTAAAACAAAGACCGCTCCGAACTCAACACCGAGATTTTCTCATTTGCCGCTTTTATGAGTTGAGAAACTATGATGGCGAAGAATAATTATCACGCGCTACACACGGGGCTTTGTTTCTGAAGTTTCTGCATCATAATTACAGTTATTTTCTTTGTGGGTACTCGTATTCAAGAAATATAGTTCAGATTTAATAATAGGCCAAAATTTAATTGTTGTCGGACTCCTGACCATCAACATCTCCTGATGACGCCTCGTAGTAAAGCCGAAACACGTGTCGAGTACGCTTTGTTATTTTGGTGTTATTTTGTTATATTTATAAATTTGCGTATTTATTTTTCTTATCAGACCATTATAGTTGCCGGCAAACTTTTTGAACAAAAATGGCGGATCTGCGCATATACATTTGTACGTAAATCGGCTACTGGGGCAGTCAATGTTATGCTCAAAAAGTTTGCCGGCGCTGTAAATGCATGTATGCAGCATGAAAAAATACGCAAATAAGTATAACGGGTTATCACAAATGAACTGGCATGATATTATATCTCGAATTAAACTGAAAAAAATATCCAGTGGAGCCTACTGACATTACAGTAAGCGTAACCGTTATTGCAGTTAGGTTTACTGAAATGTCAGTAGGCCTAACTGTTATTGCAGTAAGTCTTACTGTAATGTCAGTAGGCTCCACTGGCTATTTTTTTCAGTGTAGCAGAGCAATAATAGGTTAATTATTAATAGTGATGGACGAATTGTTTATCTAAAGTAAGGTGGTGTAAGATATCATCGGCAGAAGACTGCCACAGTCCAATAACTAACTGTTAGTCTTACCCCATTAGACAATAAACTATGTTAGGCTTACCGCACCTTACCTTATATAAGTCGTGCAAAAAAACATTCCAAGAAGCGGTTCTAAAACCTAGAGAAACTTTTATAATTTATCATGTATAGGAATAGGAAAAGTTATTTCTGACTTATGTAGTTGGCCTTAGGTCTTATTATTTTGCAATACAATAGATGGAAGTGTTGCATTTCACTTGAAATACCTATTTGAAAGTGAAGAATAAGCTCATCGAGATATCGAACGGGTATCTTTATAAATTTATTTTTGTTTAAGATTTCAGGAAGTTAATACTTAATTTTTGCTTTTCTAAACCCCAGTTCTACAATGGACAAGATTTCATATTTTTAAGACTACAATATTTTTACTTTTTTGTATTCCGCTTAGAAAGAGGACGTAATCGCTGTTTTTATATTTTTCCCAAGATTACTAATTATTTTATAATCAATTTATTAAAATTTACTCATTCTTAAATGTAGTAACTCCAAAACTATGACACAATAGAAAGGTAACTTTAGTCTGGTGTCTAATAAAAATAGGACGGGTTGCACTCCGGGAGTGCCGGCAGAAGTGAAAACTCCGATTTTATTATATCTCACTGACACTTGATTTCTATTTTAATCTCTGTCTTACGAATGTATGTTTATGATTACGCTTCACCATCTGTCACTTACAACATTTTGTTGTTCGAAGGCCCCCTTTCTTTGAAACAGACACGGTTGCTAGGTTACCGACTGACTGTTATCTGTCGCGCGGATCTGTCGCGAGTTTAACATTTTTTACCCATCTTAAAATTGCCAAGCGCCGCTAAAGAAGTTTTCACTTCAAAAAAAAAACGAATGACGTTTGAGCTTGACATTAATTGACAGCTTATTTTTTTTTTTTGCGGATAGTTCAAGGACTACAACTCTATTACAGGCGTAGTTGTCGTAGATTTCGGTTATTTTATGTATTTTCTTAATTCTTTACACACAGTAAATAAATCCATTTTTTTACGGTGTAGACATAAAGCTCTCTCTATCTTTATATTAATGTCCACTGGTTAGAAATATGAATTGATGTCGATTAATTCGAAATGTTACACCGCCGTTAAGACGCCTTATTCCTTTTAAAATGCTGATTGTTTTAGATATTTTTCTCTATGATCAAACATGTTTCTGAAGATATTATTGATGTTACTAATACCTAGAACAGGGCTATTGGGATTAATTGGTGTACTACCTATATTTGAAACATACAGTTTGACTTTTTCATTGATAATGTTTGTTTCAAAACCTACTCGAAATTGACAAGATTCACGCGGAAAAATTGTTTTTATAATATAACTTATTTTCAACTGCACGGAATAAAAGCATGAAAGAGCTATGTTACTTTCTATAACTCAGGGAAAAGTGTTATTCACTTCAAAAAGTTGGTTGAAATGATCAATATATTCGTCATAATATGAAAAAAATCAATTTTAAGGGAGTAAGGCCTCTTAAGACGAGCAGACAATTATTGGACCAAACACGTCGTGATTAAGTCTTAATGTATTAAAATACTCAAACGGGTTTACTCACGTCGTAGAAGTCGAATAACGCTCGACATGTTTCGAATCGGTACTGTCGGTCGGTATCGGACTGATCGTCTCTCCTGATGATGAATCGCGTACCGATTCGAAACATGTCGAGCGTTATTCGACTTCTACGACGTGAGTAAACCCGTTTGAGTATTTTAATATGTCTGAGACTCACGATAGTTTTCTATGTAAAGTCTTAATGTGTTTGGTCCAATACTAGTTTGCGATTGGTATGCCGGTAGGTTTACCAGCATATATACCAATCAGACAAGTATTGGAAATAACGAAGTCGCCCTTCTTCTTGAAGTTTTTATATCATAATCATAAACTCATCTTGTCGAAGGCAATGTATAGACACACAATTTTATTTAAATGTTAGGACTTACAAATCATGGAAGTACACACTACTCTAACAATGTACTTACACCTTAAAAAGGACCTTTCCTCTTATGACCTCATGCCCCTAACCATATCCCAGCGTAAAGCAACCTGAACTTTCTACCGCAACAGCTAAGGTTTATCTTAGCATTACATAATTATGTTTTCCTTAATAATTACGGCGTGTAATTAATGAGGAAACCGTGTTTGGAGCAAAGTTAACGAAATAATGGCGCCCGGAAAGTTGGAGGCGTGCAGTTTACTTTTGCAGTTTGCGTTCTGTATTATAAGGGTTTTCATTTAAGTTGTAAGAAACGAGCAAACATTGTATGAATTTAATTGTAAGGCTGCCTGTCCAAGTGTCCACTAGACCAGAATTTTTCGAACATATTAGTCTCTATATACTATCATTCTAAACCATAGCTATCGAGATAAAGATAAAGTGAACAGTTAATACATGAGTGAGACAAATAGATACAACAATGATTAATTAGATGGACAAATATACATATTTTGTTCCAATGGCCGTTGCATATAACAATTTGTTAATTCCTGAAATGAAGATTTTATATGGGTATGTATGAGGTAACTATTTTATAATTAATAATTATAAAAACGGTTTAAACTCACGTAAGAATTGTCAGGCTCCGTAAGAATCCTTAAGCTCTTCATCATATAACATTAATTATTTCATTACGAATAAACAGTGCCGTATATATTTAATCCTGGGTCCACAAAGCCCGAGCCTAGGGGCCCAGCCAGTCTAGGAGCCCCATCAAGAAGCAGGACTTACACCATAATAATGTTCTCCTATAGAGGGGCCCCAAATGCCAAGTGCCGAGGGGCCCTGACCCTCTACAGTCCGACCAAAAAGAGTAGAAATTAAAAAGTGGCAATACTGTAGTGTCGTCCCCGTTTTCTTATATTGATTTAAGGGAGGACATTACAATATTGCCACTTTTTAATTTCTATTCTTTTTAGTTGGACTGTAAGTCTTGGCCTATGAGTATTTTGCATAGAAAACTCCTCGGTCGATCGGTTCATCAGCGCTCCTGATAAATGATAATCGCGAACCGATCCGAAACGTGTCGAGCGATCGACGTGATTAAACCCGTTGCATATGTTTTTTTTAATAAGTATGTTTTTATAAATATTGACACAGTGTGAAAGAAAAATGTAATGTGATCCACTGCAATGTCAGCAGGACTCGAACCTGCGACCCTAAGTTTCCGGAGTAGTGTTCTCCCAACTGTATGTTTGAGCTGTGAATCGAACTGTGCTGTAAATTAAATGCCAAAGATATTTGTTATGCGGTTATAATTGTATAAATCGATGTAGGTGTTTTATTTCTAACGTGCATGTAAGATAATTGTAAAAACCTTGTAAAGAGAATAGAGCACGTTGTAAAATTGATGTTTAAAAATAAATGGAATAAAACTGAACAATTTGTTTCACTTGGTAAAACTAACTATAACGATTTTCACATAATAATACATGTACGATGGGCTGCACAAATGCATGGCCAATTTATGAATGAATTCATTAATTCATCAATGAATTCATTCAATGGGCCATGCAATTCTGCAGCTCACAGTACAGGTTATCTACGGTAATTGCGTCAATAGAGGCAAATGCGTATTTTAATGATGTCATACAAACGTCATATTGTTACTCGTTCCTTACTGTCTAAAGTTCGGCACTATTCATATAAGAAACGGCTAAGTGCGAGTCAGACTCGCGAACGAAAAAAAAGGGCATAAACATCACGTTTATTGTATGGGAGCCTCACTTAAATATTTATTTTGCTCTGTTTGTAGAACTCATTCTTATAGCGGCAACAGAAATACATCATCTGTGAAAATGTCAACTATATATCTAGCTGTCACGGTTTATGAGATTCAGCCTGGTGACAGACGTACAGCGGAGTCTTAGTAATACGGTCCCGTTTTTGCACTTTAGGTACGGAACCCTAAAAAGAGAGCGATGGGAGTTATAAAGAGTTGCGTTTCTATGATATCACCCAAAGATGCATCTGCCTCTTTAGACGCAATTACCTCAAGTGATATCTAATCCCAGAGTTTTTCTTTTTCGGGATATGCATAGTCGGCTGCGAAAGGATATGCATGGTTAGTTAGGTAATTCAAAAATATATTTTCTCAACTTTAATATCGAGGAATGAATAGAGGTTTAGAAACGGATTGAACGTGAGTTTATTTTTTGTAGCTGACTGTACCGTTAACTAAATACAATATGGGGAAAAGCGTTACATTTCAATTACATTAATCACATAGACTGTCCCAAACAATCCAAAAACAAACTGGTACACACCCGATCGGTATTATTGTTAAGATAAATAAGTCTTCGAGTGTACAGTTGTACATTTGTATTAACTGATAGTATCGCAGACCCTATGTTTATGGTTATGGGCTCCGTTTTCCGCACTTATCCCGTGTAAAGCCTGACCAGAAATATATGAAGATGCGCCATATTGCGGAATTTCACCGGAACTAATTTCTTGCACTGGCAATGATTTTATGATGGTTTGTCAACAATGTCAATGTCATTCGTGGTGTATCTAAAGGACAAATATTTAAAAGGCTTCCGGTTCGTGTCCCAAGATGGCCGCATGCGTTTAAGTTTAGTTGTTCATTATTTATTCATTTTAGTTGTTCAATGTGTAGTATTGATAGCGTATTGTGCAGTGATCTAACGTATGAGTGAATAGCTAATGAAGAATTCAACTTGAAGCGTTCATAGCCCTCCCTGGGTCAAGGCCCGATAGTCCGCGTGGTTTTTTGTAAATCGCTATCACTTTACAAAAAGCAAAACCTCACCGAACAACGGCATGCTCTACGAGCAAACTTGAAATTGGCGAAATCATCATTAACCTGATGGAAGCCATATTTTAAAATTAGTAGAAATATTTAAAAATATCCAAAGAAAATGCCAAAAATCATTCACGGTCGTGAACGGAATATCTATATATATAAAAGAAAGTCGTGTTAGTTACACTATTTATAACTCAAGAACGGCTGATCTGATTTGGCTGAAAATTGGTGGGGAGGTAGCTTAGAACCAGGAGAAGGACATAGGATACTTTTTATCACGTTCCCGTGGGACGTGACATAAAACGTCATAAACGTGACAAAACGCAACTGATATGGAATAACAAAACGCAACTGAAAGCAATTTATCAGTAAAAAAACAGTCTACCCGTTCATTTGTTAAATATGGTATAACAAAACCAAACGCAACTGACAGCTAAAGAATTTTGTAGCTAACCGGTTTTGTTTTATTGTGTTAAAAATGGTATAACAAAACAAAACGCTAATTACAGCTAAATAACGTTATGTTAGTTCTATAGTTAATTGAAGTTGACCGGTTGAGGTGTTTGTTTCGAGTTTCTATTAGCTTATTGTGCCGAGATCTATATCAATAACAGAAAGTTGAGTTAGTTCCAGCACTTATAACTCGAGAACGGCTGAACCGATTTGCACGATTTCGGGTTTGTTGTGATCGTCTCGGCCAAAAGTTTAATAATAAGGAAAAGATACACAAAAAAGACCCCACAATTGCAATTTTTAAATTACGAGTTAAATAGTCCACCATGGTCCAATGCGGCCAACATTATGAAATTGAATTGACGCATTCGTTACATTGGCACGACGAGTCTGTTCAAGATCAATAAATAAACGCTGGTAGCCGAGTTTGTAAGTTACCATTTTCAAATAAACCCAAACGTTGTCTGGACTTTTTTTATTTTGTGTTTGTTGTGATTGTGTCTATCATAATGGACAATATCATATTTCTAACAGGTTGAAAGTAATATAGAAATCTTAGAATTTATTCTGCTGTATTTAAAGAAAATATATAAGAATATATACATAGCCCTGCAAGGGGTTTTACTACCCACGCCATATTGCGGATTTTTAGTGATACCTACCTACTAAATTATTTTACTGGCAATGATATTTTTTTGGTAACTGACGTTGAAAGTTGGTGAACGTCACTGATTTAAGCAAAAAGGAAACAGGACTAAATATTCCGCGTATTTCAAGTATTTTTTGCATAATAAACCGAAAACAATCCACAGTGATGAAAGTCAAGTTTTTTCAATAGGATTCAGTATTTATTTCGCAAGAAGAACGAATGATTGAGCAGCATTCCGGTAAACAATGTTTTGAAATTTGATAATTACAAATACTTGATTGACGTTTAATAATACAAATATGACGTATGCACATTATTGCCATAGGAAAGCTGTTTGTAGCGCCACTATCCCTGGGCGGGACTGACGCTTGCTAGGCTATAAAATTACCGCAATCTAAGACAATTTAGTGCTGAGAGATTTAAGGGTTGTCGTTTTAGACCAAACAGCGAAAAAAAAATATTTTGACGTTGTCAGATGACAGATGCATACTGAATTTTATCAACGAGATTTCAAATGAAAATCTAACCGTGTTACTTAATTAATTACCTACGTATTTGCTGGGATTAATTTACAAAAATGGATAGATTCGCACGTGTGTGGGTTGATGAGGAATATACTCCTCCAAAATACACCAAGTAATGTTTTTGTGCCCGATTGGAAGAACGATTCGACGAAAACCCCCGATAAACGTTTCTTTAATGTGCCACATAAGAATAAAGGAGATTGGTGTCTAGCAGTGGGGAAATTGGTTGTGCCAAAGATACCATTATCTGCGAAGACCATCTTGATGTAAGTTCAATAGTTACTGTTTCCAGAATCAGTAATGGATCAGTAATATGAATCAAACCAAACCGACAATTTTGAATTTTGATAATGTCATGTCAACCTCAATGACATTCCGTTTATTTTATTACTAAATCGGACTAAAGTAACCGTTCCATTGAGTCAGAGTTTTGGCGCAGGGCGGACACTGCCTACTAAAAACTGAACTTGAATGTCAGTGTCAATGTGTGCGTGTAAGACGCACAGGGCTGCCTCAGACGCATTGCAAAAACTTTAATTGCACATAAATATGACATAAGCTAAAAAAAATATCACAACCACACGACAACGGTAGTGGTGTTGATGGTGATAGTGGTGATGATGATGGTGGTGACGGTGGTGATGGTGGTAGTCCGTGGTGGTGATGGTGAATGTGGTGGTGGTGATAGTGGTGATGATGATGGTGGTGATAGTGGTGGTGGTGATGGTGAATGTGGTGGAAGTGATGATGGTGATGGTGGTGGGGATGGTGTCGGTGGTAATAGTGGCAAGAATGATGATGTTGATGATGATTGTGGTGATGATGGTGATTTTGGGGTCATTTATATCATTAGCCATCACCATCGGCACCGTCATTACAATTATCATCGTCATCATCATCACCACCATGACCATCATCATCAGAATCAACACCACCATCATCATACCTAATTATCATCATCATTATCATCACCAGTCACCACCATATTCATCATCATCACCAGTCACCACCATAGTCATCATCATCATCATCATCACCAGTTACCACCATATTCATCATCATCACCACCACCAGTCGCCACCTTCATCATCATCACCACCAGTCTCCACCATCATCATTATTACCATCACCAACACCATCACTATTTCACGAGTCAATGCCCACCTATAACCCATATACACAGTTAGATCACAACCCTTTCAAAATTTTCTACGCAGCAAACTCGATTCCTACTCGGTGCCCTTGCGGGGTGAGGTAACTCGAATAAGGGGCGGGGGTGTGCGGGTCCATTCTGTATGTTGTACTATAAAGTATACTGTGGTTTTGGTGTTGCCACATTTTAAAATGAGTAAGTTTTTATAAATTAATCATAAAATAAGTATATAGTTATCTCAGAAAAAATATATAAACTTATAAACTTAATTTCATACACTGTAATCGCTTATCTTAGCTATAAAAACAGACATTACATCTTTCGATGCAGAATTCAGAAAAGTAATAAAATTATAGTCATAAAAATATGAAATGTTGTACATTATCAGTGGTGGTAGTCTGAATGTAGCTATCTCTACCCACATTTATCGACTTTCAGGCGGTACGAAGTTCGCCGGGTCAGCTAGTTGTAAATAAAGTGTTACACGTGTTTACTACATGAAAAACATCCAGGAAAAGAGTGCATTGTATTAAATGATATTACGAGGCTATCTTAGGAACTGACAGGTTGGTTGCAAAATTGTTGCCAGATAAGTCTTATAGTTACATAGCGCCCTCTTGACAATCCCCATATATTTCTGGTCAGGCTTTATATTCGCAGACCCTATAGCAGATTCGATAAATCATCCTAAATACCAACCCTAAAAATGCGGACAAGCGACAACCCTAAAATTTTAGCACCTATTTCCAAAGTCCCTGCCAGTACGAATGGGTCTTATTTTAATTTGAAGTGTACTCCCAACGAGTGGCATCCTTGATTGGACCAATTTGCCAGGAGGCGAATGCAGCTTTTTTACGCTTTGTTTACCCTAATTCGAGCTGGAAATTGATCCAGGATAAATTGGAACTCGGAATCTATTGTTCCCTTTTAGGTCATTTGAACAAGTAACTTTTTCAGTATATTGTATTTTTTCAGTAGTTCGTCGGGGATAGTGCAACCACGTAAATAACAGCTGTCGATAAAGTTCTCATTTAATAAAATACTTAGCATTTGTTTGAATATCGATTCGTATCTACACTTGTTACGCGGTATTGCACTATCCCCGACGATTTGCAATTCCAACTGTCCTAAAATAGTCTATAGTATAGAGACGACTACTATTAAGCGCAAACTCCTGGACTAATCTAATAAAAAACATAAAAGCTATTTCCAGTTTGTTCTTGCTGTGATTTAAGTATGGATAAAATGAACTTTTCCATATTATGATCGCAACGCAAATAATAATTATCCAACTTTCCTATGTTGTCATCATTCCGCAAAACTTATTTGTTACTACTTATGCCATCTAGCGGTTAAAGTGAAAACTAGAACGTATCAACATAGTTAACATTTAACACATAACAAAGCCCTCTTAATGGAAACATGTTGATCGTAAACATAAACCTCAATCAATTGGAAATATCACAAAGTAATAAATATACTATTTAGATACGAAATGAATTAAATAATTAGTCACTTGCCTATCTACACTTCCAAGTCTTAGTCTACCGCGGTACTAAGTAACTCGGCTATTCGCTAATAGGTGGCGCTACAAGTAGTGAAAACACATCGCGGTATGTCACGCCCAAATATAAGTACACCGATGAACGATTACTTGTTATTGTGAAATAGAAATGACAGATTACCCGTTCCATCAATTCTTTTTATTCATCACAAACACTACAAACCTTTCTTTTACGACTTTTCATTCGTTTTACATTTTGCAATAAAAATGCAACAAGAAAATGACATTACAATTCTCTTTCAAGTCTTTTGCCGTGTAATGTTATACGTCTCGCTCGCGCGAACGCGAATCGCGCACGTGTTAGAGGGAGTGAAAAAATGTGCTACCCAGTTTGAAGTACAGCATATCAGCTGACAAGCAAAGCAAAACAGTCGGTGCGCAACCATCTTGTCAAAACTGGAGTCGGAGACAAATAAATATTATAAAATGTCCTAAATCGCTCGTAATGACATAACATTAACTTCGTATTTAGTAAAGTATTGTGTTTAGTTCGCGTTGGTGTTATTTTCGACGCGGTTATTATACATTTTGCTCAATAATTCGAGTTTTGTGTTGCGTCAAATGACGTCATGTATGTGATTATTAAACACGTATCGTGGCTGTCGAGTTTGTAAGTATTTTCTTTTATTTCCTTGTTGATATTATTGGATTATTTCCAATTAGGAGTTATTGGAAAGTGTTCTCGGTTGCTCGTTTCATTCATGATTAGTGTGGGAGAACGCGATTATTGTGTACAGACGGTGTTTTTCATACGCGTCGATTTGGGTTGTTGGCAGTTTGCAATGCCCTTGAAAATAATGCAGCAAAAATCACGTTCCCAGCCGAAACAGGCAGCGAATCTCACTTTCTGTACCATTCATGATGTCCGTGCTATATCGCGTCTGCCAATTACTTCATTCGCCGCATAGCAACCAAATATTCCTTCACTAAAAATGGAACCGCCGTATAGAAAGTATTGTTTTGTATGAAACAGTAAATAACTATATACGTAGTGTGGTGCTAAAAATAACGTCATATCAAACTCGATACTGTGTGCTATGTTATGGCTGTATATAGCTATTTGTCGCTAGAGAATTTTTAATTGATAATTTTATATGTAACTAAAAACTACCTACACTATCACTGACTTTCCAATTTTTATTTAGCAGCATCGTAACAATTGTGTAATTTGAATGTTTAGTTTAGATTTTTATGACATTATATTACTAAGTAGCCATATGCTAATCATCTCTGTACTAGTGGGCGTGCGTAATCGTAATCATTTCGTCAATTGTTCGTTTATGTGTGGGTACTTCCCCACATAACTATAGGTCTAGCGAGATGTCGGTAATATAGACACTACGGCCACCTAATCACGAGTAATATTTTGTAATTTTGATCAACATCTACTCTTTGTCTACTTGTTTGCATCTGTGTGCTTAGGTGCCTGTATAATTAATTACTTTAATGAGAGGAAACCAGTCATTACTGCTACAATATCTAGCTTTCGAATATACCCGATCCAATGTAAGATAATAGTTTTTAGAGTAAGTACTTAATACTTTTTTCTTACTCGTTTTTAGTGATGTGCCACGTCGTATTGTGTATTACCGGTTTTTCTGTGTTATGACATTTTAATATCGATATATAACAACAGCGCCATCTATCTTTAAACTTAAAACAACTACCGATTACTGTGTAACGGGGATGCCACAATCTCGCTTACTCGTATGGCCGCGGTGCTCGGATCTCTCACTCAGCTGCTCGTCGCGCCGCTGGTCGCGCAAAGTTGTGGTATCTCCGTAAAAAAAGACGTGACCGAACATAGTGAACTAGTCTTCAATTAACCTTGTAAAGACTGCTTCCAGTACAAGTTTTATAATATTCCTTTTAAACATATCTATGATATTATAGACAGGTTTGTTTGCTTCACACGCTTAAAAAAGTTTACTAGCGTTATCATGTTGTCCGTCTTGTATTTATCAAAAATACAAGAATTGAACAAATGTAGGCATAGGCAGCTACCTATATTACGCGGATATTTATACGTAATCAAAGTGAAAAATAATTCCTGTGTTATAATGTTAGTATACCGGAACTGAGCCACTTCCCTTTTGTACTGTAAACCTTACATATGTATAAATGTATACCTGTTGTTTGTATTGGTCCGTCGGATTGGGCATATTGATAGAGGCAGGCTATTGGAAACTGAAATGACAGGAGTGCTCACCCCAGTCATGGCTGACCTAGATATTGACCCCATATGCTGTGGAACTTTAATCAGTATCGATTACGTACTCGAGCTGTCGACATTAGGAATTTAAATATTATTAACGACGCGGTTGCCGCAGTGGTAAAGCAGGTGCCTACTGAGCCGGCGGTCCTGGGTTCGAATCCCGGCAAGGGCAAATATTTGCATGATGAACTCGAATATTTGTGCCTGAGTCATGGATATTCTATGTATTTAAGTATTTATTTATCTATACAAGTATGTTTATCGTCGCCTAGTGCCCATAACACAAGCCTTCTTGAGCTTAATTTGGGGCTAGGTTGATTTGTGTGAGGTAATCTGATATTTATTTATGTCATAGGATGAATGATTTTATAGGTACGAAGTCATAATCGATTGCTTAGTGCAATCGAATCTTATTTACAATGTAATGTATCTAGGTGCTATGTCGGTTTACCTACTATAGTTAGAACGATGAAGCATCAATCATTCTTAAGTAGCTGTTGAGCTGGGTTGTTGAGGTCAAACGCAAGTTATCGTCACAAATTTCATTATGAATGAATAGAATCCAAATCCACATAGAGGGAAATCCAAAATTCCGACTAGAGGTAGTGCGTTTCAAGCTTGAATATGCTTGTTACGCTTGTGTTGCGTAATTCATAATGTTATAAGAGCTTTAAACAACAAACGAACCGCAGTTTGAAATATGTCATAAACCCTGACCTGACCTCGATTTCCTGATCTTTCTCAAGCGAAAAGTTTATCATACTGTAAATTTATTCTTAGTGCACTAGTTTGTATACACGATTAACTTGAATATCGGGCCTTGATTTAAACATACAGTTTTTCACACATAATCGCGTTTAAAAAGACTCCCTTGAGTCCTTTAGAGACCATGAACTTACGTTCATCACGTTCAAAACGTCGAGGTTGTTACATAAACAGTTTGAACACGATTAAATCCCGTTTAGTTTTAATAATATTTGGATTTGTACGAATAAAATTTTCATACAGTGAATCATGTATCAATTCGGTTTAATGAATAGTCATTGCTAAGCCCACTATTTGTCCCGTCGTCTTAAACACGTGAACAAACATTGGATAATAGGTAGGTTAACAAAAGTTTTAAAATGCTCGAGTTATTTAATGTATATTGTTTTAAAATTGTAATCCAATTCTGGTGTAAGAGTTTCATACCCACCACAAATGTTGGTCGTACTCATACGTGATGATAGGGACAACCGCGAATAATGTTTCATTACTACAATACTAATGAAACACTTGCTTAAGTACATTTTACTAAACGTTGTATAATCTTCCTAATCGGATTGTTTATAAAATCATAGCTTCTTATTGTAGTAGGTAGCTTGGTATGTGTTTAATTTATTTATTCCAGATAACAAAGATCCATATAATGTTTTATATTAAACTTAAAATGCCAATACGCTTAGCGTTAATTTCCGTTGAAGCAATGAATATGCAAATAGTCACAAGCTTGTGGTATTTGACAGTAATTAATGCGAAAACAAGCAATGTCGCGTCTTTGTAGTCTGAATTTTCTGAAAGTCTGTGTACACGAACATCGTGGACGCCAAGAAATAAGGCAGTTTACTAACAAAACTTGTTGTGAACATACTTGTGTTTGAAATACTTCACACCAATTTTCTGACACGGTACTACAGATCCTTGGGACCCATTCCGTTCGTTATCTTTGTTTTCCTGTGGGGTTGATTTTATTATTAATTACGTGACGGTTTGATGTGGATAAAATAAGGGCGCTATCGGAAAGAATGACACTGCTGACTTACAAACTATTTTTAACAGACTTCAAAAAAGGAGGTTCTCAGTTTGACCGGCTAGTAGTAAAGAAGTTTACGTGAGGTTTGGCCCCGACTTCAAAAGGTGATTCAAATGTGATCTGTACATGAACGGGTTATTTTTGGCTTTTCGGTTTGTATTGAAGTCGGTTCTTTTTTTGTTAAAAAAATTGAATTAAGATAGATAATGAGTAATGCAAACCGGTATTTTTTCTTTAGATATTACCGGAAATCCTGTAAATTCGAATCAAATAGTTACCGGTTTGCATTACCTAAAACCAAGTACTGTATAGGCTTTATAAAGCTAGACCGGTTGGTAGACTAAACCAAGAATTTAAGCTATTTTGTATAGCAGTCTATTTCAGAAATCAGGCTAAGGGTTCATTTACATCAAACCTGAGCAAAACAACAAGCGTTACTTACAAACAACTTGCCTTTATAAATAGCCGGATATGTCTGCAACTGTGCTAATTAATTTGTTTACGCTTTCGATCGCGTTTGTTAAGGGATTAACTTATGAAAACGTCTACTTTAACCGTTCGGTGAATCGGTACCTTAACATTTATACATCGAAAAGCTTTACATAATATTGTGAAATTATTTTCTATTTATGTTTTAATCTTTCTCAGCTTCGATAAGCGTCATAAAAAGTATCGCCACTGTCGGGTTTCAATTTGGACTCGGGCGTGTTTAAAGTTTCTGTATTTTACTGGACCCACAATCAATTACCGAAATATAATTAACAACACTAATTAATAACCGTTATCAGCAGTTCACCAGTTTCGTTATCAGAAACTATTCACAGTTTTCCCGCATTCTTAATAGCTCTTAAAATAAAATATAGTTATATTTTGGACCATATTTAACTCGCTACTTAGTTGAATATGAAATGGAAGAGATAACAGTAAGAGTGAGCATCATCGTGTCGTTTCATTCGCATTACTTCCAAACGACCGGAACGTTGATGCGTTGAATGAACGTGAGTTAAGTGAGGGATGATAAAATTATTATTCCGTTGACACATAACACGAATCAACATTAAGTCCTTATTTTAAACACATTTGTCACTTCACCAACTCAATCATCAAACGACCCCCTAATGAGATGTCAATCTTGCGGACGTCACTGTCGCTCCCGCATCGGACTGTATAGTCATTTCAAACACAGCCACAAAAACGCTGCATAAAATCATCTGATAAAGATCTAAAGGCCTATGATGTCCCATATGTACACAGCTATTTGCATGACGTACCTGTACTTTACTGCACAAAACAAGTCAGTAGAAATGGCGATCTTGCCAGATGGCATTCTCTACCAGTCAACCATAGGGCCAAACAGAGACACAAGTGGAGTGTATGACGTAAATTAAGCAAATAAGCAGACGCCGCGGTATTCAGAGCTCCTCAGTGCTGATATAAAGCAGCACTAGTATTTTTATTGTCCCCATTTATCATGATGATGTCGTATTGTGCTAACAAAATTTGTTTTTGTGCGTGTTTTCGTCTAGTACCTATTCAATAATATTACCAATATACAAATTTAAATATTATAAATAGAGTCTATTGCCAACAGTTCACATAGCTGTTTCGGAGTGAACTATACAACAATTATATTTTCATCTTTTTATCGTTTACCAATCGATGTTTCGAGTACATAGTAAATTCCTGATAAACGCGGTTAACTAAAATGAATTAATGTACATATAGTGTAATTCAATAAAATGTTTACTTAATATTTTTATCTAGTTTATTCTATGAAAATAAAAAATTGGTAATTTAATTATGAATTTATCAGTTGCCGGTTGTTACCCCATCACTTCTATCACTCATCTGAGTTAGCCGTTTCTAAGTGCCAATAATACTTAGTCATTCTAAATTATATAGGACTTACACTTACTGTATTCGATAGCAAACTAGTTTCCTGTAATTTTTCATTGTGCTTTGATCTGCATCAATGGTTTAGTTTCCTGTAGATAACAAGTCGCGAACCGGAAAAATTATGCAAAACTGATGTCTGCGTGTCATGAAAAGGTTTCAAACGCATATCGATTTTTTAAAACACTATTTAAATATATTCTAAAATTATTCTGGTCTTACTGGTAACTTACATGTTACATATAAATAGCACTACATTCTTCCTTCGTGACGCAAATTTGAGATTACGAATCTCATGTGGTGAAGCTTAAAATTAGAGATGTGCCGTTCTCGAAAACCTTTCCGATTTCTATGAGGAAGGAACGTTCTCGAGAACATTTGCCATATAAATCGGGAAAAGTTCTCGAGAACTCTTCTCTTGTTCAAAGTCACTAGGCGTTGAATGGTGATCTTAAGATAAACACTTTTTGTGAATTGTAACGAACTTATATTAAACTAGAAGGTGCCCGCGACTTCGTACGCGTACTTATAACCATCTATAACCATCTTTGGATGTCCAGCTATCCCTGTACCAAAATTGGTTAAAATCCGTCCAGCCGTTTCGGCGTGATGCGAGGACAAAGGAAATGATGAAAACAGACGGCGCGCGGCACCAGGCTGGCAAGGTGTCGCGCGCCCAGAACTAGAAGTCTATAGATTAGTTGAAATCTTCCAACACACAGGATGACAGGATCGCCGGTCAAATCGCTTCTGAACCTTACCCGTTTGTATCGGAACTCGTTCATTTCGTCCATTTTACCGTGATAGGTATTATTCATCTTCAAATCTGGCGTATGTTGATGGATGGGCGTAGTGACGTCATCATGTTTGTTGTGCGGCGCGCGACAGCGATGTCTGCCAAAAGTTTGTAAACAATCGCGACCAACTTCTGTTTTAGATGTTATGTTTTTGTCGACTTTCTAAATAAACATCACAGTGAAAGGGTAGAATGTTGGCAGTTTTTGTAGCTGGAATAGCTTTATAGTTGATTGTGTTTTTGAAAGCACAGAAGACGTATCTATAAATTATTTTTAAACGTTTTGTCATTCGACCTTGATAGGCCCTTTTGTTTATCTTGTCGTTAATTAAAGAATATTCAAGAAAGAATATTAAAGATAATCTTTTTGTTCCAATATTCCTTACCTCGGGAAAGTCATTATGTAGATAGGGTATAAATGGTGTCTTATCGAATCGAGCATAGTGATGTGCCGTGTCCGTGTGCCATCATTACCGGTTTTTACTTTGTTTACACTTACACTAACACGCTCTAGATATCAAAACGAACTAGTCTGAACTTGTTTACTCAGAGATGACATGAATATGACTAATTCTGCATTATCTCAACAAATAGATAGGTATACTTAAATCACTACATGCGCTACTGTATGGGAGATTTTAAATCCGAAAGAGAAAGTAACAGCTATTAACTAATATTGTTTAACAGAAAACTAATTTACTCACGATTTTTCTCTCACGTCAGACTTTATTCTTTGTCTATTCTCCGATTTCTGTTTATTGCTAATTTTAATCGTTTGATCGGAATATTTAGACATATTCTCAACGTAATAACATTTCATAAACAACAAAAATGACCTACAAATCCTACAATGTCAATGTAACTACTTATTTACCTTCTTGATCGTGATTTTTTCTATAAATTACATCATATGAATTAAAATTAGAATACCTATGAAGTAGGTATTGGTCAACATTATTAATTAAATAAACACATTGTGTTTGTTTTTTTTTACCTACTAGCTTACAACTCATGAGTTTGTTCCACGCAGAGAAATGAGGTTTATATCGACTCCTTAGAATTATTTTTCGTAGAACGTTTCATTGCGCCGAAAAATCATTTCATAGAAAGCATTTTTCTTTGCAACCATACACTATTTGAGATTGTTTGTTATAAAACAAACCTAACCTTAACCTAATCAATAGGACGATATTTGCACGAATTATGAAGAATGTATGAATAAAGAGGAATAAAAGTTCTGCGAAAAAACTTTTCGGCGAAATGAAACGTTCGACGAATATGTTTCTAGTAGTCAAAGAGCTCCCGGAATTGACAACATTTCATATTTATAACAGGTGGAAATTAATAGGTATAGAGAACGACAGGGCTTTCGGTCGCGTACCTTAAAAAAAAATCTTTGAATTTATTTTTCTGTATTTAAAGAAATATAAGAAAACTAGAGGCCCGTTGCGGCGTCGAACCGCCGCTAGAATATGGAAATCCGGAAGTGTTACCGAAAATAACTAATTTATCGATAAGAAGTTTTTGGCGAACGAAGAATAAATACTGGAAAAAAACACGATAAAACTATGTTTTTTTTTTTATATATATATATATTTAAAGGGCATTGTGGCTAAGCGACCACATCGCAATTTCGCAAAATTATTTTTTAAAAACGGTAAAACATACCAGGCTAGAGCTAGGCCTGATAGCCAACTGCCAGCTTCATCGTGCCAACTTTTTCAACTCTTGTAAAAATAACTTGTGCATTAATGACATGTGATCTGCTGATCTGTTTCACAAATAAAATGCATATTATTCGATTTATGGAAAAATTTCATTCATAAAAATAATCCCATATCTTAAAAAAATAATTGACATATTTTCATAGGACCAAACATAAGATTGGTAGAATTTAATTTGTTGTTCTTTCTTCAGGGCATAAATTTATCGATTTGATCGATTTCTATCAATTTCCAGAAATAGCACATGAATCGAAACGACAGATTTGGGCACTCACTATTAAAAATAGTGATAATAAAAAATGTTACATAAACTCAATTGTATGAAATAGAGAGTATAAAACGTTTATAGATACACGAAAAACCACTATTATCAATGCTTGTTTTTTTTATGAAATTCAATATATCGTGCAAATTTTCTTAATATGGGTGCTGCCATGTCATCATCATCAATCAATTTATTCAATAACAATTACACATTGTGTTTGAAATTCTTACGCTAGGTATACTTAATCAAACCCTATTTACTAATCTAAATAAATAACTGACCAACAATAGGTACTCCACCATAAAAAAAATCCAATATATAAAACAGCTAAAAATGTTGAAAAAAGAATATTAAGACATATTTTTTTCAATAAATTTAGAGCTGAAGGCCTAATCCCCGCGAATTCCAAATTCAAACTTTCGTCTTTCCTCTTATTGAAATAGTGTCTGACAGAAGAGTGAGGGAGATGCTATCTATACTCTCAAGTCTATGATATAAACCTAATTTTAGGGTTCCTTACTAAAGTCGGTAAAAACGGAAGCCTTATAAAATCAATTTGTTTTGTTGACAGCATAATTTGTCAAATTTTATTTTGAATGAGTATAAGAATGATCAGCCAGACGTCATTAATTCACATATGATTTATTATTGAGCGCGTCGATTTTTTGAAATTTGCATTATATGTAGGTTATTTCTACCACCAAGTTTCTCTGTAACTCTGATCCTGCACCGACTACATATTTCTGTTTAACCCAGTGGTTGACTGGTAGAGAATGCCTAAAGGCATTAAGTCCGCCATTTGTACTTACTTTTTTTTTGTATTGTGCAATAAAGTTTAAATAAATAATAAATAAATAAATAAGTTTCGCATGTTAGGGTAACATGTTAATTATTCCACATTGCCAACTGGTCCACAATGTCAGCTCGTCTATATTCCCATCTGGGTCCCAATGCCAACTTGTCCACACACCCAACACGTCCACATTGCCAACTCGTTCATACACCCAACTCATCTGCATTGCCAACTCGTCTATATTACCAATTCGTCTCCATTGGCAACTCGTCCATATTCCCAATTTGTCCACAATGCCAACTCGACCATATTTCCAACTCGTCCATATTTCCAACTCATCCACATTCCCAACTCGTACACAATGCCAAATCATCCACATTGCCCACTCGTCCATAAACCCAACTCATCTACAATGCCAACTCGTCCATATTACCAACTCGTCTTTATTGCCAACTCATCCACAATGCCAACTCATCCATATTGCTAACTCGTCCACATTTCCTACTCGTCCATACACCCAACTCGTCTACAATACCAACTCGTCTTTATTGCCAATCTCGTCCATATTATCAACTCGTCCGTATTACCAACTCGTCTTCATTGCTAACTCATTTATATTCCCACTCATCCACAATGCCAACGCGTTCATATTACTTGCTCGTCCACAATGCCAACTTGTCCACATTTCCAACTCGTCCATATTCTCACCTCATCCACAATGCCAAGTCGTTTATATTACCAACCCGTCCATACACCCAACTCATCTACATTGCCAACTCGTCTTCATTTCCAACTCATCAACAATGCCAACTCGTCCATATTGCTAACTCGTCCACATTTCCAACTTGTCCATAGACCCAACTCGTCCACAATTCCGAGTCGTCCACATTTCCAACTCGTCCATATTCCCAACTCGACGATACACCCAACTCGTCTATACAAACTCGTCCTTATTACCAGCCCGTCTTTATTGCCAACTCGTCCATATTCCCAACTTGTTCATTTTGCCAACTCATCCACATTCCCAACTCGTCCACGTTGACAACTCGTCCGTATTACCAAGTCGTCTTCATTGCCCACTCGTCCGTGTTCCCAACATGTTCATTTTGCCAACTCATCCACATTCCCAACTCGTCCATATTCCCAACTCGTCCACATTGAAAACTCGTCCATATTACCTACTTGTCCGTATTACCAACTCGTCTTCATTGCCAACTCGTCCATAATGCGAACTCGTCCACATTGTCCCCTTGTACATGTTCCCAACTTGTCAATTTTACCAACTCATCCACATTGCCAACTCATCCACATTTCCAACTCGTCCATATTCCCAACCCAACTCGACGATACACCCAACTCGTCTACTATACCAACTTGTCCTTATTATCAGCTCGTATTTCTTGCCAAATCTTCCATATCACCAACTCGTCCGTATTACAAAGTCGTCTTCATTGCCAACTTGTCCGTATTACCAACTCGTCTTCATTGCCAACTCATCCATAATGCGAACTCGTCCAAATTGCCCACTTGTCCATGTTCCCAACTTGTCAACTTTACCAACTCATCCACATTGCCAACTCATCCACATTTCCAACTCGTCCATATTCCCAACCCAACTCGACGATGCACCCAACTCGTCTACAAATACCAACTTGTCCTTATTATCAGCTCGTCTTTATTGCCAAATCTTCCATATCACCAACTCGTCCGTATTACAAAGTCGTCTTCATTGTCAACTTGTCCGTATTACCAACTCGTCTTCATTGCCAACTCGTCCATAATGCGAACTCTTCCAAATTGCCCACTTGTCCATGTTCCCAACTTGTCAATTTTACCAACTCATCCACATTGCCAACTCATCCACATTTCCAACTCGTCCATATTCCCAACTCGACGATACACCCAACTCGTCTACACAATACCAACTTGTTCTTATTATCAGCTCGTCTTTATTGCCAAATCTCCCATATCACCAACTCGTCCGTATTACCAAGTCGTCTTCAGTGCCAACTCGTCCATATTCTCAACTCGACCACATTTACCATCCCGTCGACATGCAAGCGGAAGGACTTAGTTTTTTCTTGTAAAATACCATTTAATTTACCATGACTCATGCCATTTTCCTTGGAATTATTTTTTTGATGGACTTATATAATCATATTTATAATAATCTATAATAAATTTACTTATTTGAATGACGTTTAAATTAGTTTTACTACATTTTTTCTGCTTTGATTTATTGTAAAACTCGCCTATAAAAATAATCTATTCTTGAATGACGGTCAGTTTTTCTAGTCTTTCGAGTACCAGTCCAACTCGCACTTAACCGGCTTTTTTCTCCACATTTTTAACAGGTATGCGAAAAAAGTTTCCATATGAACATTTTAAAAAGAAAAACAACCTGGCAATTTAGAGCATTGACATAATAGCCCCCAATAAAAAAGACATTAAAAGTTGTCAGAATATGGTTACTGTCATTCATTGTCAACAAACTGTAAAATTATTTTTGCATATTCGTACATGTTTTAAGTGTTGCGGATATTATGTTGTCGACTCAAAAATAATATTTCATCATGCTGAACAACTTACTCAGGTTTGTGAGCAAATCATGCTTATTATTATTTGGTCATCTTATGTCAAAATAGGGATCACGTGGTTAGCGCACAGTAGTTTTTTCAAATCCATTTTTCAGTACCTTTTCAGGAAAAAATTAAAATTCCAAGAGTTTTATGCACCTCTCCAGCATGAGACGAATCTAATGACATATCATTTATCAAAATCGGACCATAACTGTAGATCTGATGGGATGTACAAAAATCGGCCTCGCGTAATATATATATAGATACATCAAATAACTGCAATCTAAGACAATACGGGCTGAATAGGGTTGTTGTCTAAACCAAAGAGCGAAAAATTTTTTTTTTATTATTTGACAGATGCATATCGAGTTTTATTAAGTTTTTTTTAAATAAGAAAACCGACTAAAGTAACCGTTCCATTGTTCTGGTTTTGGTGTTGCCACATTTTAAAATGAGTATGTTTTTATAAATTAATAATAAAATAAATAATCATCTCAGAAAATAAATAAAAACAGAGATTACTTCATCTTTTTAAGCAGAATTCAGAAAAGTAATAAAATGATAGTCTTAAAAATATGAAATGTTGTCAATTACGATTTGTAGGAATTTGGTTTATTTTAGGTTTATATCTATTAACCTGTCAAAATATGTGCCGAAATGTATAAACTGGTACTATGATGTACTTTAAAATATGATATGACCTTCTCGTGTCGATTTCGCACGCTAACAGCTAACGCACACACGGCCTCCGGATCTGACCTTGGCCTTGACCTTGTCATTATGGATCAAATTTGACAGATGGAGCTTCATTTTAATAGGTAGGTTTTAGTAGATAGTCTATTACTAACCTATCTTTAAGCTATTGGTTATAGTTATAGTGAGGCTGCAGATCGGTCTTTTTAGCGTCCGTAACTAGAGAAGACTGTCATTGTCAAATAATGTAACCGTGAGGAAATTTCATATTAATTTAGACAATGACAGCCACTTTTCCATCCTTTTTCGATTCGCCGAAATTCGCCAAACCCGGACTTGGAAAAACCCAGACATATGGCGTAAATCGTTTTTTTTTCCAGGACGTATCCGGAAGTATTATTATTTAAAAAAAACAATCGTTTTATTTTTCATTCACATAAAAAGTGTCCAGGTTTCCCTTTGACACTTTGTAAACCCCCCCGGACGGCCTCTAAACTAGGACAAATCCAGGGAAATCCGGGCGGATGGCAGCCCTGACTGTACGTGCCGCCGCTGATGTTCGGAATTCTCATTTGCTGTTAGCACCTATTGGAATGTCTTTATTAATATTGATATCATTATGTGCGTCACTACAGACTGACCAAAACGAGTAGAAATTAAAAAGTGGCAATACTGTAGTTTCCTCCCTTTCTAATCAATATAAGAAAACGGGGACGACACTACAGTATTGCCACTTTTTAATTTCTACTCGTTTTGGTCAGTCTGTAGTGACGCACATAATGATATCAATACTCTTTTTGTACTCTTTTTGGTCGGACTGTGTATGCCGACTAAACCTCTACACTAACCTAGAGTATTTTTAGCTATCGAAATTTAGTAAGTTTTAAGGGGCTTGCATACCCTTCACGGAGTTTCACGAACCCTTTTTTATTTTTGTTTTACTTGCCACTGGCAGAATAGTCTGGATTTCACCACTACGCGAAGCATGTTGAAATACGACTAGCCGACGATATTGGTTCTCAAAGCACGTGACCTCCGGCACGTGAAGCTTGTGAATGAGAGCGACAGAGCGCGACCCGCCGTTAAATACAAGTTGAGTGGATAATTCTCGCTAACATTGCTCGTCAAACTTTTTTTTACATTGGGACATGATGCTTGACAGTAGCGGATCCAAGTACAACAGTAGTGGACCCAATATTTTTATTTAGGGGAGTTTGATGCTACTAAGTTCCCTTAACACCTCCGGTTGTGTTTATACTGAGCCTCCGGGTTTGTACCAATCTCATTGCTCAGATTTAAATGCACTTCTTTTGGGCTTCAAAGATGAAGCCTAATTGTTTTAGTTTCTCCGCTCCGCTTCTGAGATCAAGCAGTCTTATAATTAAAACTTATTGAACCGGGTCTATCGCGATATTTTGATTTACCTTCATTGCCTGACGTTTCAACACGGTTTCACGTGCCGTGGTCCCAGGCGTACTGATGACACAGCGAGTTGTTACTGGAGATGTCGGCCAAATGCCCGACGAAATGTGTAATAAAACGGATGAGTAGGAAGATAAAAGTTCGACTACCCTCCATTTGTTAATGTTTATTATCACCGGCAACGGCACACAACACTCACTATGTCCGCGCACAGATCCGAAGATATATCCCGTGGTTTCAACTTTTGAATCACTGGTCCCCAAGTTGGCGATAAATTAAAGCCATCTTCCCGATTGAAATTCTTAGGGTGTTTTTTATTTCAATAGCCTCCCTTACTATACGTGGATTATAGTGTCGTTCCGTGGAAAGGATTTTTGGTTTAAGCAACTCGATCCAGTGATTCATTCCGGACGTTATCAAATGTTCAGCTATTGCGGATTTCTGTATTTGGTTATTTTTGACAGCTCCAATGTGTTCCTTCACTCGCTCTTGAACGCTGCGCTTAGTCTGGCCAATACACGCACTCCCACAGCTACATTTTATTTTATAGACGCCCGGATTTTGGAATGGAATTACATCCTTTGGACTGCGCAAGAGATCTGCTACTTTGGATAGCGGTTTATATACAGACTTAATGGAGTATTTTTTCAGTACTGCTCCTACTTTATCCGTTATTCCTTTCACATACGGCAGGAATGCAGGCTGTCTACTGACCTCTGGATGTCGTTCTCTTTTCTTCGCTATCCGATGCACGTTCCTCTTATAGCCATTCCTTAGAAGCACCTTTTCAACATGTGCCAACTCCTCTTCTACATGTTCAGGGTCAAGCAGCCTTATGCTAGAGATGCTACATTTAACTAACTATTTTGGCTCAGTGACCCAAACAGGATCTTAGCCTCCGAATCGAGATGCTACAATTAGACACATAAATGAATAGGTCAAAACATACAGGTCCGCCAAGCAAACAGTAAATCAAACATAAAATAACAACCAAAGGCGAGACTTTATTAGAAATATGGAACCCGAGAAGCTTAGTGACCTCAGTTACACTAGGAAAGTTTTATTACAAAGTAAGGTCAAACCACAACTCAAATCAAGGGAACTTTGTATAACTTCGGTTTAAACCCATATTAAGACTCCATATGCGTGCAAAAATGCTGATTGTTTTAGACATTTATCTCTATGATCAAACATTTTTCTTAACATATTATCCAGGGATCGGATACCGTTATTTTTGTATTACCGTTATTGGTCACGTGACGCTAAACCAAAATGAATATTGGTATTGGTTTCGTTTACCGGTATTATAACGTTATTCACATAATACCGTTATTTAGCAAATTCCGTTTCTGTTTAACAAAATTAACCGTTTAATTTGAGTTTGACAGAGATAGAATGAGTCGTTCTGTGTTGCGATTTTGATTTTACGTACGATTTTGTTTATATGTCACTCGCATTTGACTCGCGTCGCGGTAGACGCAGCGCAGCAGAGTGATTTGATTTGATTTTCCGCAGTTCATGTGGTTTGGTGTGCGTTTTTTTTTGTCTTGTAAGTTAAAAAAGGAGTAATGTATGTATATATCTAAGTATATAATATAAGTATTTATGTTTGTCCGCGATTATCTCGCGTTTGGCTGAACCGATTTTGATGCGGTTTTCAGAAAAGAATTTGTTACACTTAGGAGAAGATTAACGTAATTCGACTTAAAAAAAGAGGATCTCAGTTTGACCCATATGTTTGTCTGCATTCATGTGTATTAGATTGCATTTGAATCCTGTAGTCAGATTGTTTAATTATTTTTAAGGGTCCTCGCGATGCCGATTACGAGAAAGAGACATCCATTTTGAAATCCAAGATGGCGGACATTATTTTTTCTTAAAAATCGATATGGGTGTCATTTCCAAGGTTCCTCGGGGTTCCGATTACGAAAATGACATCCATTTTGAAATCCAAGATGGCGGACATTTTTTCTTAAAAATCGATATGGGTGTCATCTCCGATGTTCCTCGGGGTTCCGATTACGAAAATGACATCCATTTTGAAATCCAAGATGGCGGACATTATTTTTTCTTAAAAATCGATATGGGTGTCATCTCCAAGGTTCCTCGGGGTTCCGATTACGAAAATGACATCCATTTTGAAATCCAAGATGGCGGACATTATTTTTTCTTAAAAATCGATATGGGTGTCATCTCCAAAGTTCCTCGGGGTTCCGATTACGAAAATGATATCCATTTTGAAATCCAAGATGGCGGACATTATTTTTTCTTAAAAATCGATATGGGTGTCATCACCAAGGTTCCTCGGGGTTCCGATTACGAAAATGACATCCATTTTGAAATCCAAGATGGCGGACATTATTTTTTCTTAAAAATCGATATGGGTGTCATCTCCAAGGTTCCTCGGGGTTCCGATTACGAAAATGACATCCATTTTGAAATCCAAGATGGCGGACATTATTTTTTCTTAAAAATCGATATGGGTGTCATCTCCAAGGTTCCTCGGGGTTCCGATTACGAAAATGACATCCATTTTGAAATCCAAGATGGCGGACATTTTTTCTTAAAAATCGATATGGGTGTCATCTCCGATGTTCCTCGGGGTTCCGATTACGAAAATGACATCCATTTTGAAATCCAAGATGGCGGACATTATTTTTTCTTAAAAATCGATATGGGTGTCATCTCCAAGGTTCCTCGGGGTTCCGATTACGAAAATGAGATCCATTTTGAAATCCAAGATGGTGGACATTATTTTTTCTTAAAAATCGATATGGGTGTCATCTCCAAGGTTCCTCGGGGTTCCGATTACGAAAATGACATCCATTTTGAAATCCAAGATGGTGGACATTATTTTTCTTAAAAATCGATATGGGTGTCATCTCCAAGGTTCCTCGGGGTTCCGATTACGAATATGACATCCATTTTGAAATCCAAGATGGCGGACATTATTTTTTCTTAAAAATCGATATGGGTGTCATCTCCAAGGTTCCTCGGGGTTCCGATTACGAAAATGACATCCATTTTGAAATCCAAGATGGCGGACATTATTTTTTCTTAAGAATCGATATGGGTGTCATCACCAAGGTTCCTCGGGGTTCCGATTACGAAAATGACATCCATTTTGAAATCCAAGATGGCGGACATTATTTTTTCTTAAAAATCGATATGGGTGTCATCTCCAAGGTTCCTCGGGGTTCCGATTACGAAAATGACATCCATTTTGAAATCCAAGATGGTGGGCATTATTTTTTCTTAAAAATCGATATGGGTGTCATCTCCAAGGTTCCTCGGGGTTCCGATTACGAATATGACATCCATTTTGAAATCCAAGATGGCGGACATTATTTTTTCTTAAAAATCGATATGGGTGTCATCTCCAAGGTTCCTCGGGGTTCCGATTACGAAAATGACATCCATTTTGAAATCCAAGATGGCGGACATTTTTTCTTAAAAATCGATATGGGTGTCATCTCCGATGTTCCTCGGGGTTCCGATTACGAAAATGACATCCATTTTGAAATCCAAGATGGCGGACATTATTTTTTCTTAAAAATCGATATGGGTGTCATCTCCAAGGTTCCTCGGGGTTCCGATTACGAAAATGAGATCCATTTTGAAATCCAAGATGGTGGACATTATTTTTTCTTAAAAATCGATATGGGTGTCATCTCCAAGGTTCCTCGGGGTTCCGATTACGAAAATGACATCCATTTTGAAATCCAAGATGGTGGACATTCTTTTTCTTAAAAATCGATATGGGTGTCATCTCCAAGGTTCCTCGGGGTTCCGATTACGAATATGACATCCATTTTGAAATCCAAGATGGCGGACATTATTTTTTCTTAAAAATCGATATGGGTGTCATCTCCAAGGTTCCTCGGGGTTCCGATTACGAAAATGACATCCATTTTGAAATCCAAGATGGCGGACATTTTTTCTTAAAAATCGATATGGGTGTCATCTCCGATGTTCCTCGGGGTTCCGATTACGAAAATGACATCCATTTTGAAATCCAAGATGGCGGACATAAATTTTTCTTAAAAACCGATATTGGTGCCATTTCTCAAAAATATATCTCCGCCAGTTTTAAATCTAATTTTTTATTTTGAAATGTACACCCCCCGAAAAACCCAGAAAACGACATCCATGATGATTTAAAAAAAAAAATCACGTCCACCATCTTTACTTCCAAAATGAGTGCCATCTTTGAAATTTACACCCCCAGAAACCTAGAAAACGACACTGTCAAATTTTTCAAAAAAGTGACGTCCGCCATCTTTATTTCCAAAATGGATTCCATATGTAAAATTAGTACACATTGTATGTAGGATTAGTAAACTCAGGGCTTATGGGCTTGGCTTTTCGAGGGATCTGACAATTTTTTTTACAGCGAAAGCGTTATGAGCATGTGTCTTGGCCGCCACTTTTACACGAAATGTTTTTGGTGGGATCCTCATTTCCTTTTTTAAGGTAATTTTTAATTTATAGTTTTTTTTTATTTTTTTTGCGCTGAAGCGTTTCTAAGTAGTAATAATAATTGTGTATTTAAGAAATACTTACGTTTAGCCCCATATATGTACACTTTTATCCCCCATTATGGGAAGCCCATACAAACTTTCATCCCCTTATTTTAAGGGTGAGGGGTGAATTTCTAAAAATCCTAGAATGTGTATTTTATTTATAACTGAGTCCCAATAGGTATAAATTTTCAGACCTCTAGTATCAAAATTTGCGAGTCTCATACAAACTTTCATCCCCTAGTTTAAGGGGTTAGGGGGTAAAAGTTCCAAGTTTCAGAATTATTCTATTGTATGTGTACTAAAAATAACATACCTACCAAATTTCAGCTTTCTAGGTCATCGGGAAATACCCGAGAGGTTTTGATACGTCAGTGTATAAGTGTATATATGTGAGTGGCAAAATCGGCGTATTTTAGGTACCAATAAAACCTAAAGTATAAAAGCTAGATCAATGAAATTCAGTACATTTTATATGTTTCCTAACAGCATCTTAACCTGTGAATTTGGGCGCTCTGGTATTAACTGGGCCAAAGCTATGAGGGTTTGAAAATTAGACGAAACGGTTCGAGAAAAGGTAGGTAGTGCCCCGCTTCTTTTTTGCTCGTCTTGGCGGGGGCACTACCGTGCCCCCAGATGTTGCATCAAATTGCTATGAATAATATTTGCATGTCCGATTATGCATTCCGCAGAAATCTATATCTCATAGTATTTAGTTGACATAAAGCAGGATAAAATTTTACTGACTATTACTGGTAGCAGTTTGGTTCTAACCCATTAAACTACTTCACTGGTAGCATGGTATAAGAAAACAAGGTGTAAAAAGTAACAGTGGGCCGACGTCTTTGATGTTTGCGTAAGTGCCGACACCGCTCAAGGCCGCCGTACTTACCAAGGGTTGTCACAGACTTACGCAACTGCCCAAAAAAGGAGGGTAATGTTTTTAGGGTTCATGTATGTATGTGTACTAATTTTACATATGGAATGCATTTTGGAAATAAAGATGGCGGACGTCACTTTTTTGAAAAAGTTGACATGAGTGTCGTTTTCTAGGTTTCAGGGGGTGTAAATTTCAAAGATGGCATCCATTTTGGAAGTAAAGATAGTGGACGTAATTTTTTTTTAAATCGTCATGGATGTCGTTTTCTGGGTTTTTCGGGAGGTGTACGTTTCAAAATAAAAAAATATATTTAAAACTAGCGGAGATATAATTTTGAGAAATGGCACCAATATCAGTTTTTAAGAAAAAATTATATCCATCATCTTGGATTTCAAAATGGATGTCATTTTCGTAATCGTAACCCCGAGGAACCTTGGAGATGACACCCATAATTATCGATTTTTAAGAAAAAATAATGTCCACCATCTTGGATTTCAAAATGGATCTCATTTTCGTAATCGGAACCCCGAGGAACCTTGGAGATAACACCCACATCGATTTTTAAGAAAAAATAATGTCCGCCATCTTGGATTTCAAAATGGATGTCATTTTCGTAATTGGAACCCCTAGGAACCTTGGAGATGACACCCATATCGATTTTTAAGAAAAAATAATGTCCGCCATCTTGGATTTCAAAATGGATGTCATTTTCGTAATCGGAACCCCGAGGAACCTTGGAGATGACACCCATATCGATTTTTAAGAAAAAATAATGTCCGCCATCTTGGATTTCAAAATGGATGTCATTTTCGTAATCGGAACCCCGAGGAACCTTGGTGATGACACCCATATCGATTCTTAAGAAAAAATAATGTCCGCCATCTTGGATTTCAAAATGGATCTCATTTTCGTAATCGGAACCCCGAGGAACCTTGGAGATGACACCCATATCGATTTTTAAGAAAAAATAATGTCCGCCATCTTGGATTTCAAAATGGATGTCATTTTCGTAATCGGAACCCCGAGGAACCTTGGAGATGACACCCATATCGATTTTTAAGAAAAAATAATGTCCGCCATCTTGGATTTCAAAATGGATGTCATTTTCGTAATCGGAACCCCGAGGAACCTTGGAGATGACACCCATATCGATTTTTAAGAAAAATTTATGTCCACCATCTTTGATTTCAAAATCACAAAATGGACGTCATTTTCGTATCCGGAACCCCGAGGAACATCGGAGATGACACCCATATCGATTTTTAAGAAAAAATAATGTCCGCCATCTTGGATTTCAAAATGGATGTCATTTTCGTAATCGGAACCCCGAGGAACCTTGGAGATGACACCCATATCGATTTTTAAGAAAAAATAATGTCCGCCATCTTGGATTTCAAAATGGATCTCATTTTCGTAATCGGAACCCCGAGGAACTTTGGAGATGACACCCATATCGATTTTTAAGAAAAATTTATGTCCGCCATCTTGGATTTCAAAATGGATATCATTTTCGTAATCGGAACCCCGAGGAACCTTGGAGATGACACCCATATCGATTTTTAAGAAAAAATTATGTCCGCCATTTTGGATTTCAAAATGGATGTTATTTTCGTAATCGGAACCCCGAGGAACCTTGGAAATGACACCCATATCGATTTTTAAGAAAAAATAATGTCCGCCATCTTGGATTTCAAAATGGATGTCTTTCTCGTAATCGGCATCCCGAGGATCCTTAAAAATAATTAAAAAATCTGACTACAGGATTCATATACAAACGGAAGCAAGGAACAATTTCTTGCTTTTTAAATAAAGTCTTAAACTACGTAACTCGTAATTTTTACTTAAAATAAGCTATGAAACATGTCCGACATTTTGAATTTAAAAATTCATGTGATATGTCAGATCATATATTTTTTGTTTACACAGAAACAAACAATTATATAATATAATAGCGATATTTTTGCGGTATTTGAATTTTACTGGCAGGCGTAACGCTTTTACATCCGCCATTTTGTTTACGTTAGCATGACATGGGAAAATTTAAAACTTAGGCGCTATAAAATTTCGCACAGCACATGTCGCATGCACTATTTTAATTGTGTATTGCAAGTTGTAAGACGCGTCAGCCCTCAAAGTCAGCACCCTCATTACTAACAATTTCGTCGTATGACACATGGGGTGCGCCCCTCCCGCCGCCGCCTCTGTCACCTCGCACGATTGCCCTGTCTAGACGCCTTCGTCGACCGACTGTATTGTTTCTTAAACTGTGGTATGGCACTGACAAACCCACCGAATTTATCTAGATAATTATAGATTGACACAAAAAAACACGTAAAAAAAGTCCATACCAACATTAAAAAAATATTACAAATAGAGGTAACTTTGTTTTTTTTTCGATCGTTCTAAGTTTTACTAGTCATGTTGTCGAAAGCGATTTTATAATTGCAAGATGCTTAAATATGACATATTTTTTTTCATAATCTTTAACCACTGTTTAATATGTTTACGACTCATTAAAAAGTGAGCGAGTTCGGCGTCTACTGGGAAATAGCACCTTAAGTGATCGCGCCGGAATTATCGTAATGCAAAAGTCTCTACCACAATAACAATAAACAAACAATCCTTAAAGCCGGCCGGCACGAGTCAAACAGAGACAAATATACAAAATATCCTTATGCGTAAACAAGATAGCGATGCGTCGGCGCCTACAAAGGAAAACGCGCAGCGAAACTGAGTAATACCGGTTAATACTGTTCAACGTAACGTTATACATTCGTTTTTCTTGAATAACGATAATCGAAATTATTTTGTTACGTTTTTAAACGTTACTCTAAGGAAACGTTATTTCAACAAACGAAATTTTTAACAGTTATCGAACAATATTAACCAGTATTCGGATAACGGTATCGATCCCTGATATTATCAACTTAGAACAGGATTACTACTTAGAACAGGGTTATTGCGATTTCATCCAAACTATTTGGATTTTTCATTGATAACTAAAAACTACTCGAAATTGACAAAATTCACGCAGAAAACTGGTTCAACTTTTTTTAGAGTGCACGCAATAAAAGCATGAAATGGCTATGTTACTCTATCAGAACTCAGGAAAAAGTATTATTCACTTCAAAAAGTTGGTTGAGATTATCAATATATTTGTCATAATATAATAAAAAAGTAATAAGGCCTCTTATATAACAAGGGAAACCGTCTATTGTCCGTTATTGATCTCGTTTTATAGAACGGTGCGACGTATTGTAACGCTGTGGAATATGTCGGTAACATAATGTAATGTTATCTGGGCCAGTCGCGTGTTTCGGGGCAGTTTAGTGACATCACATTTGCAATTAAACTTTCATAGTTACATTCTTCGAAACTATGGGGTCGTTTTAATGTTTAAATTCTCTGTTAGTTCAGAAATGCTATAATTAATATTGAAGGAACAGAATATTTAACTACATACGAAATGTTTACTCACGTCGTAGAAGTCGAATCGGTACGCGATTCATCATTAGGAGCTACGATCAGTCGCGGCGACGGCCAATCCAAAACCGACTCACTCTAATTATTTTCTAAGTAAAACAGGAAGCAGAATAGTGAACTTTACCTACCTACCTTATTTACTAACTAGAATCTGAAATAGCTCAAGCTACAATCACTTGAAATATAATACCTGAACCTGATTGTTGTCTTCTTGTAAAGTTAGACTTCTTAGCCAGTTTTATTTTTCCAATGCGTTGCTACTTCTTCATATCCCGATGTGCCTTTTATGGGGGCATCCAAGTGCACGTGATGGGACCCAGGGGGCATGGCATCGTATTATATACATCTGATTGTTTCAAAGACCTTTAAACCTTCAAGAAAAGAGAGTACTCACACCTATAAGGCCGGCAAAGCACTTGCGAGACTCCTCTATTGTTGCAGGTGTCTATGGGCGAC
Organism: Apotomis turbidana; assembly: GCA_905147355.2. Classification (NCBI taxonomy): domain Eukaryota; kingdom Metazoa; phylum Arthropoda; class Insecta; order Lepidoptera; family Tortricidae; genus Apotomis; species Apotomis turbidana. Next base: position 22,196,065 of record LR990295.1, on the reverse strand, counting down.
GGTAATCGCTTTCCATCAGGCGACCCGTTTGCTCGTTTGCCCCTTGTGACGTAAAAAAAGACCCCACACTCACATGATGCGCTGCTCTAATCCGATCGGAAACCCTATCTCAAAATTGATTTTGGTTATTTTCTACACTTTTATCTAACTTTGTTTAAATTTTATGCAGTCTTTAGCGAGATTCATTCCAACATATTATGTTCCATAATAAAATTCGTTTTTCTGGTCGCTTGTGTACAATTACCTATTTTCTTTTTTTCTTCGCATAAAGAGAATAGGTAATTGTATATACACTTAGAGCAGGTATCGATTCCATATCGTCACGGCCTGAAAGCGACCCGCAGCACCGTTGAAACGGTACGAATGTTAAGGTCAAAGATGTTTCAATCGTACTGTCAACTTCAAAGTAACTGATCGTTCAAGTACTTTGCCGCAGTAAAGAATAGTTAAGACAGTTTTAATGTGCCGCAGCAGATGAGGTGAAAACTCATCATGATCAGTTTTTAACTTTTTATTGTTGCCGCCTGTTTAAAATTATATGTCTAAAACCCCGCTAAGACCCGCCCTGCCTTCGCACGGGTGCAAATATAAATTATGCATTTATATACATATAAACCTTCCTCTTAAATCACACTACCAATAAAAAAAAACTGCATCAAAATCCGTTGCGTTGTTTGTGAGATCTAAGCATACATAGGGACAGATAGACAGCAGGAACCGACTTTTACTATGTAGTGACAAGCCAATCAGTCACCAAATTATAAAAAGACTTCGCTTGTTTGTCGTTTGTATCGGTAACTGAATATATCCATAGGTTTTATCCGTAGGGCGTTTGTCTTGTTTTATTTTAATATGATGTAAATCGTTTTATTATAGACGGCAACAACAAACCAACGAGCAAATTATATCATATAAACTATCAATTTAAGTTTTTTTAATTCAATAAAGTAGTTTAAAGTTTATATAAATAAATAAATAAATAAATATCAGACAACCTCACACAAATCGATCTAGTCCCAAATTAAGCTCAAGAAGGCTTGTGTTATAGGTACTAGACGACGATATACATACTTATATAGATAAATATATACTTAAATACATAGGAACAACCATGACCCAAGCACAAATATTCGAGTTCATCACACAAATATTTGCCCTGGCCGGGATTCGAACCCGGGACCGCCGCTCAGTAGGCAGGGGCTTGCAAACTGAGCCAACCGCGTCGTCAAATATGATATAACCAACGAGCAAATATTACCAATTTTAATTCGACATTACATTACCAACTCTAAAATGTTTAATTTATCGTATAAAGTCACACCAACTAGTACAAATTTTCCCAAACATATTAGTAATTATATTTACTGTGAAACTGCATCATGCGGTTTCGTCAATAACCGACGCTGTCATAGTGTCGATAGATAAAACTTTATTCAAATACATTTAACCACAAAATGGTACAACGCTTCAGTTACACTGATAGTTTTGGATTTTATGTCTTAATATACACACGTTTGTAGATCTATACATCACTATCACTACATAAAACAAAGTCGCTTCCTGCTGCCTGTCTGTCTGTCTGTCCCTATATGTATCTTTAAAACTACGCAGCGGATTTTGACGCGATTTTTTCAATAGATTGAGTGATTCAAAAGGAAGGTTTGTATGTATAATACATGCACAATTTATCAGCATTGCACCCATGCGAAGCCGGGGCGGGTCGCTAGTATTGTATAAAACTTAGCTTTCTGTTGACATAATCACTTCACTCTCTAAGTCAAGACGTCAGCTGTTTGTGATTTTAAGAAAGCCGAAACAGATTAAGCTTTACGTTTCAGGCCCATGCGGCTGCAAGAGTGCAAGCCAACAAGACTCGGCCCTATGGAACTCTGTTGACTGTTATCATTGATTTTTGAGTGTGATGCCTTAAAATGCCACTGTGGTACTGTTAAGAAGGTAAATTAGGCACCAATTTTGAGCCAAATTATGTTGCCTATAATCAGTCACTTCTCTGGTGCGGAGACGTTCACGTTAGTGGGTTTGTACTCCTACATCCTACACAAAGCCCTACTTACTGATAGTGAGTGCTAACCAGCCATGATGATGCAATTTAGGTTTTTTATTTTTTTATTCTAAATAGCCATACATTTCACCTCGATTGCACCTGATGTTAAGTAACACTAAGGCCTAAGATGGAACATGCTTGGCTAGAAGATGCCTATTCACTCTCGACTTGAAGAGATCCAAGTTATATTTTTCCGGGAACAGGTGCGCAGGAAGAGAGTTCCATTCCTTAGCTGTCCTCATAAGGAAAGTAGACGCAAAGCGTTTCGTACGAATCAGTGGTATATCGACAACATAAGGGTGGAATCCAAGTCCGCGCCGAGTGTTGTATGTTATGCAATGATTTAAAGAAACATAAACAGATAAGACAGACAAGGCATGTAAAACGATTACAGTTAAAAACAGATTAGAATATGCTAAATAATGTATTATTTATTTAATATTCAAATAAGTTACAGAACATTACAGTAATCAAACCAAGATAATAAGAACTACAAAAATACATATATAAACAAGACTTAAAAACTAGTTAGATTAAGGCGACATGACGACGTTGCTCCGTTGCGTCGTCAGATCTGGTGTAGGATTGTCAGATTGCCACGGAACTGCCGAAGCTCTGCGGACATCTGCCCTTCGCCTGCAAATAAACCATGCTATTCTATTCTATTCTATTCGGCCAGAAGTCTGCACTTGCGATAGTGTCCAGCAGCGGCCGCGGCACGCGCACCACAAACGAGCTGAAGTGCATGTAGTCGTGGGACTGCAACTGGTTATGAGTTGGGTATTTTTTTAGGGGGTTCCTGTATGGAAATAGGAATTCTCGAAAGGGTTTATAAACATCTGACATGGACAATTATGACATATATGGATATGGGCATGAGCAAGTAAATAGTAATACGGTCGACTACACGTTTGTGATATTGATATGTCACAGCAAGCGTCAATACGTTCCGCCAACTGGGTTTGAATCCAGCACCCATAGTACAAGTTTTGCTTAGTTTGGGACTAGGCCGATTTGTGTAAGGTTGTCCCTTAATATTTATTTATTTATTTAACTGCTAATCATCAAGCCTTAGTCCAAAAAAGCATTCAAAAAACCAAATTCTGGTAGCCAAAACCAGACTAAAAGGATGCACATTTACATAACCCAATTATCCACCGGGCGGACGTCGAAAGCTTGCGCGCGCGCCGTTTCACTTTCATGGGCCGACGCCCCGGCTGCCTCGGCACACTTCGGCTGTGGGTCAAGGTCCGGCTGGTTTATGGGGAACAGGTGAATTGACGAAAAAAAAAACTATATGTCACGTGACACGTAGCACATAAATACACACTGGAGGAGGTGGTCTCTGTCTCTACCAGTAACTTGCGGAGTGAAGCGAAGCTGAGGTACAGTCTTCAACTCAGGTGATTGGTCGATTCCGCGCGTTCCCGCTTCAGTGGAGAGGAGACGCACTCTAAGGTCATTGGAGATAATTGATGCAGGATTGGTATACGTACATAGGTATACATATATAATACAACCGCCAATGCCGTAGCGATGCTCGTACAAGGCGCGAAAAAACATTTTCATCTATTTTTTAATGCTACTGAAAAGTATAACTTTTTCCTAGGAATCCTACCAAGCAACAATATATATTTTTTAAATATCAATCATTCCTCATCAAGACTCGCGAAGTTGCAACTGTGAAGGCAGGTCAAATAGAAGTGTTATATCGGGGGGTCAAAAGTGGGCAGATTAGATTAGTGTAATGTTAATGTTACTCTCTTAATGTTGTCTCTTAATAACTCCTGAGAAATTATAACATCGGTTTAATACTTTCTCGGGTATATCTCATTTCGGAAATACTTAACAAAAAACTTAGGAGACCCACCCATAACCCAAAGAACTACTGCAGTAGATTGGTAATCGATTTTTATATGCTGTCAATCATTAAATATGAATATTTAACAGCCGTCACTTAGTTCACGTTCTCATTGAAATAATACAAACGTTTATGCGAATTTGAGCGTGGATACTAGATACCTATCAACTTTATTGGCTTGTTTTAGTAACAAATGGTAATGACACCGAAAAACATCCAATATATCTTATAAACACTTTCCTTGAAAAGCTAAAAACACAATCGTTCTATCCATACTAATATTATAAATGCGAAAGTGTGTCTGTCTGTCTGTCTGTCTGTCTGTCTGTTACCTCTTCACGCTTAAACCGCTGAACCGATTTAGATGAAATTTGGTATGGAGATAGTTTGAGACCCGGGAAAGGACATAGGATACTTTTCATCCCGAATAAATTTAGTGTTCCCGTGGGATGAGCGGGTAACACCGCGGGGCACAGCTATTATATATATATTATATTATAAATGCGAAAGTGTGTCTGTCTGTCTGTCTGTCTGTCTGTGTGTTACCTCTTCACGCTTAAACCGCTGAACCGATTTAGATGAAATTTGGTATATAGATAGTTTCAGTCCCGGGGAAGGACATAGGATACTTTTCATCCCGAATAAATGTAGTGTTCCCGTGGGATGAGCGGGTAACACCGCGGGGCACAGCTAGTTTATTTATAAACGATGACATTGAGTCGACCAGTTCAAGATTTGTTGAAGAAATAATGGGTAAAATCGACTAGAAGTACGACACTATAAGGTCAACTCGCACTTTCCATGAAAAGTTAAGAAAATTTTATCGTGCAATAATCACTACATAGTATAAAACAAAGTCGCTTTCGCTGTCCCTATGTCCCTTTGTATGCTTAAATCTTTAAAACTACGCAACGGAGTATGATGCGGTTTTTTTTAATAGATAGAGTGATTCAAGAGGAAGGTTTATATGTATAATACATGCATAATTTATCAGCATTGCACCCGTGCGAAGCCGGGGCGGGTCGCTAGTTATATTATAAACGAGTCAACTAGCCAATATGGACTTGAATAGATCTAACCGAGGGGCCTTTGCCCAGCAGTGGGACCCAAAAAATTATAAACGATGACATCGAATCGACTACTTAGTACTACATCGGTAAAAATCTCAACTGGAAGCGCAACACTATTTTAAGGTCAACCCGCAAGAATGTGGTCGTGAGATATGTAGCACAGAACGTGATTCCGAGGCAATTGAAATTGGTTTGCGGCCGAAAGATAGAGGGCGTTGTATCTTTAAAGTGTATGTTTATTGCTCGTCGTTTATGATTGGAATGGGGTTTGTTTACTTTTGTAAATGTCTAAGTTCTCCTTTTGAGAACTTAGACTAGCTGTCGTTTTCAATTTAATCATTGTTCAAGTGTCAGTTTTATGACACTAGGAGAAAAAATTGGGCAAGTGCGAGTCCGACTCGGATGGGTTCCGTACCATAATATATAACAAGTTTGTTGTATGGGAGCCCCCCTTAAATATTTATTTTATTTTTAGTATTTGTTGTTATAGCGGCAATAGAAATACATCATCTGTGAAAATTTCAACTGTCTAGCTATCACCGTCCTTGAGATACAGTCTGGTGACAGACGGACGGACGGACGGACGGAGAGACGGACAGCGAAGTCTCAGTAATAGGGTTCCGTTTTTACCCTTTGGGTACGGAACCCTAACAAAAAATGCGGTCCCGTATTACTTACAGATTTACTAAATAAAATATATGTAGTGTAATTGTTTTATCGAATAGGTTAGTTATTAAATTATACTTTAACTTGGTATTTTTCACTGAAGCAAGTTATTAAAATAATTCACTAAGTATCGAATCGCCAGTGAATAAACATCCATTATTATAAACCAATAAAATTGGTAGCTAAACTCATTGAGAGCTCCAAATTAATGATTATTTACATAATTTATTAACCGCTAATTATCTCATTTGACTGGTAATAATAAAATTAAGTAATTGTGTCGCGTCACATCCGCGAAGTCGAGCTGTGAAAGTTTGTGCTGTGAAACCTTTATTGCAACAAAGTTACTTAAGCCGGCAACATTGTCGCTGGTATAAAAAGCTATAAGCGAAATTAGTATGACGCGGCGTTAGTTCCAATTTCGACCACTGCGTTACATAAATTTGTACTGTTATTATAGAGTTGGCTACTAATTTAATTTACAGTCAGTATGCGTGCACTTTGGTTTCAATTGGCATCCGTTAGATGGCGGTGGCGCGCTTGGAATACAAAATCATGTTTTTAAGCAAAGGATTTTAAGGTTGTTTATAAACTAGTTCTATTTTAGGCGTTATGACATCTAGCCAAGAGTTAATTTGTGTTAATTTGTTTGGCGACTTATTACACTTTGGTTCTAAAGGTGTTAAATCCTAGTTTAAGCATAATTAACACTATAACACGCATTCTTGGCTCGTTATCGTCCCGCAGTAGTCATTCGAGTGTTGACCTACTTGTCGACCTTTTGCCAAAATTCTGTTTATCACACATTTAAAATTAGTTACGAAAGAACTGAAGATGAGTTTGATAATTCTGTTTTGTGTAAATAAATATGTAGTTCAATAAACTCTGAATCATGATTTGTTCAAAATGTATGAGCTTCGCACTTATCTGTGCCGGGTGCAGTAATCGCCACTTTTCCCTACTAGGTTTTTGGTCTTCTGATGCGGCACTGTGCCTATAGGTATAATTCTACTGTGTGTTTTATTCGAAGTTGGTTTAAACGCAGTCTGTGGTTTGACAATACTATTTTGTCCTTTAATGCAGTATTGCACAATTTTCCGGCTTATTAACATCAAGAACAAAGTAACGGGGACAATGCGATTCGTATGTCATCGACCCTCTGATATCGCTGTTATCACGTGACGAATATTTTGCACTTGGAAAAGCACACTTGATACTGTGTTTATAGATAAAAACGATAACATATGTAAATATACAATCTCGAGTCAGTTGGGCTTATCTGGACTTGAGATTTGTGTAAAAACATGTATCTTCGATAATTACCGGTTTTTGACAACCCTAGTTGCGTGACATTGCAAAAAAATCAAAACTGTCCTAGTTTTCTCTAAATGTACGTCACACTGCCTAATGTGAAATTGTAAAAAGCAGAAGACGCAATCTACTTTTGGAATAAATTGGAAAAATAAAAACGTTTCATATCGATAGAACTAAGGTATCGATATGTTGATTTGTCGGCTCTAAGGAAATATTTCAAATTTGAAATTAACATCTTTACATTTCCTTACATTTTCCTTTGTCGTGCCGTTTTACGTAAATACGATATGTTTATTACAGTGTGCTATAATATAATCTAGCACCCGTTAGTATTTATAGAATGCATATTCACTGTTTATTTTTACATGCACATTTGAAAACATAAGTAACCTTAACCGGTACCTAAGGAACGCCGCGACGTCGCATAGACTAGGAGTAAGATGGCCTTGTTACTCCTTTTTACATAATTGTATAATATTCAATTATAGATATTGCCAACCATAACCCTGATACTTAATTATTTTCTTTATTTATCGCGTGTGCAATGCAATGATCCGTCAATAATGTATTTTCAATCAGCGTTGGTTTATAAACTTGGCGGACCTTAACAGTCTTTGAATCCTATACCAAGTAATACCAGGTCATAAATAAAATAAGCAAAAGTACTATGAGCTACAGAATTGTAGTTATGCAACTCAGTACATAAAGCAAAGCGCTGATGAAGCCTGTAAATGGTTCACTAATATGTTGCATAAAATTGATACTCATAAATTCATTTTGTATAACAACCTTCGACAGAAACATCATTTCTCCGAATTTTATTTTGCATTTTTTTTTCTCATATTGTGATTTCACATATTTTTTTATGTCAGAACATTCATATGGCAGAATATGAATAAGCATAATATTTACATGTCCGAATAGTTATTTCGAAGAAATGTATATCTCATATTATTTAGATTGCATAAGAATTGTTCGAAGCAGAAAATATTCTTGGAAATACGATAACTACTCCTTTTATGGTCGCAGTTCTAACCTAACCTAACCCATTAAGTTCGGTTCTAACCTAACCTAATTTTCTGGCAGCAGTTCGGTACTGTTGTGGTCGCAGTTCTAATCTAACCTAACCCATTAAGTTCGGTTCTAACCTAACCTAATTTTCTGGCAGCAGTTCGGTTCTGTTGTGGTCGCAGTTCTAACCTAACCCATTAAGTTCGGTTCTAACCTACCTACTTAACTGGCAGCAGTTCGGTTCTGTTGTGGTCGCAGTTCTAACCTAACCTAACCCATTAAGTTCGGTTCTAACCTAACCTACTTTACTGGCAGCAGAACCGAACTGCTGCCAGAAAATTAGTTGTGGTTGCAGTTCTAACCTAACCCATTAAGTTCGGTTCTAACCGAACCTACTTTACTGTCAGCAGTTCGGTTCTGTTGTGGTCGCAGTTCTAACCTAACCTACTTTACTAGCAGCAGTTCGGTTCCGTTCCTTCTGTTGTGGTCGCAGTTCTAACCTAACCGAACCCATTTTACTGGTATCCGTTTTAATAATAATCGCCTAATCTAACCTAAGACCTAAACTATTTTCCTAGCACCCGTCTGTTCCGTAAACTATGTCTTTATGCCATAATAAATTCGGCGATATTAATGTTCTGCCATATAAAATTATGTGAAATAAAAGTCGGTGAAACTAGTGTTCTGCCATTTAAAATTATGCAAAATTAATAGTATGCCAACTGACAACGATGATACATATATGATTATGCTAAAGAATCATTCGGCTAAAAATGTAGCGGTGATGCGAAATGTATTTCGGAGAATCGATATTATGCAAGATAAAGGGAACCCCTTAAAAATAGGCGGACTGTATTAGTTGAAAATCCTGCATAAAGGCAGTGAAATCCACTTCTTGGCTGTAGTGTTGTTTATGTTGACTTATATCTATCCCTTTCTTGTTCCAGATGTTAACCATGATGGAGCAGGACGGCGACAACGAGCCGGCGCACCACGCGCGCCGGCCCATGAACGCGTTCCTCATCTTCTGCAAACGTCACCGGAGCGTCGTGCGCGATAAATATCCTAATCTCGAGAATAGGTAAGCTTTTATCTTGAAACCTTGCCCGATTGTGAATCTGTTTGGTTTCAATGTCAATAGAAGCGGCGCACAGGTCGAGGAACTAGTGATGTACCGTTGCGTATCGATACCGATTCATGTTTTGTAAATTTCTGGCAATGGCACATCACTAGTTCATTTGTTTATCTTTTTTGTATGTCATAGAAGGATGATTCACGTAGCAATCGTTTCAATTAACTGAGTTCATTTCACGCGGGGAAAACTCAGTAGCTCTGGGAATCCCCTAGAAAAATGAATAAACGTAATAAAGGAACAAGCTCTATTTTCAACTCTATGGTCTTGGGATTCTGGCATCGTCCATAGACAAGTGAGCGTGGGGACATCGTATATCTAGATTAACTTCAGAAAAATGCAAAGAAGAAATCTAGATATTTTTTCTAATATAGGTCGAAAATGGAAAAGCCTATAGTGGAATTATAAAGGAAAATTTATGACATTTATATATTTTTTTTACCTACGACTTGTATTAATATCGGATATGTTGTAGGTAATAATATGCGTTTCTAATTGCAGATCCATTACGAAGATTCTCGGAGAATGGTGGGCCAATTTGGACAAAGAAGAGAAAGCCTGCTACACAGGTCTTGCTAAACAGGTAATATATTACACTGACCAATTACAAACATCTGTTCGGTAGCTAAAAACAAACAAAATAAATCACTGTTAATTTGCATATTCTATTGAACTTCAGTCTTCAGTCGGCTGTCATCTCTTAATTAGCAGAACCCGGATAAAGACATAAAAAACACGGACATTTGGCGTATATCGCATTTTTTCCCTGGATGTGTCCGAAAATTAATAAATAAAGAAATATAAATAAATAAATAAATATCGGATAACCTCACACAAATCGATCAAGTCCCAAATTAAGCTCAAGAAGGCTTGTGTTATGGGTACTAGACGACGATATACGTACTTATATAGATAAATATATACATAAATACATAGAACAACCATGTCCCAAGCACAAGTATTCGAGTTCATCACACAAATATTTGCCCTGGCCGGGATTCGAACCCGGGACCGCCGGCTCAGTAGGCAGGTGTCTACAAACCGAGCCAAACGCGCGTCGAAATTATATCATTAAAAAAACAATCGCTTTATTTTTCATTTACATAAAATGCGTCCGGGTTTTGTTATAATAAACAGGTAGATTAATACAATGTGTTGTATTGGTTCCAGTACAAAGATGCGTTCTTCAGCGCGAACCCTGACTTCAAATGGTACAAGCTCCCCGCCCCTCCGCTGCGCACGCACTCGTCCCGCCCGCGCGAGACCTGCGACAAGGTAACCGAGTCTCCCGAGGTAGAATACCACGAAGCCGAGCTAGAAAAAACCAACAACAACTCCACTAAAGTCGACCTCAACAAGAAACCGAACGACCATGTCTTCGAAGCCGACCCAAAGACTCTATCCATGTTCACTCCCGGAAAACTGGCCGACGAAGCCCAAATGGGAGGACTGAGCAGCCTCCTAGCTACCAAGACTGAAAGCAAAACTCCGAACCCCTACTACTCACCTCCTTCTTACAAAATAAGCACGATCTCAAACGATGACAGATCTCATATCGAAAGGGAGAATATGAAAGGATTCGCCCGAGAAGTAAGTATAAGGGAGCTACAGAATGCTCTCTCTGAAACTACCAAGATCTTTGAGGAAGACTTCGATGCACAGAAAGGACGTATATATTACACCATTCCTAACGATCAGCTCACTAACCAAGACGTCATAGATCAGATCGTCGAAAAGCGCTACTCTAGAGATGACGAGTATAGCTTCCAGCGGCATTGGTCCGATGACGAAAAGAACATGAAATCTGGGAGGTCGTGCAAGGGGAAGAGATACCAGGAGTTCATGGCTGGAGGAGGACTGATAGTTAACAAGAGGCAGAAGAGAGATTACTCTGACAAGATGACCGACGAAAACTACAACGCCTCGTGTAGTTGGGACCCTGGTAACCCGCGCAGCGAGGAACTCGCGTACGACACGAAAGACGCGTCACCCGACGAACCACCGCCCGAAAGCGAATTTAAACCCGAAGAAACCGAAGCACCCAAACCAGACAATAACCTGAACAAATCTTTTAAGGCTGCAGATTTTGATTTAGACGCAAAAATTAAAGCCCTGCCCTCTCTAAGTCTCGAGAAGTTCCAGCAAAAGAAACGCGAGAACAAACGCAAAAAGAAGTCTATAAATCCGAAACCGAAATACGAGAGCTCTCACATCGTCAACTCAGTTCCTAGGCCGGCTTATCTCGACCGACGAGAAATGGCCGAACATTGGCGGGAGACCGTCATCGGCAGCCAGAAGCGAAAACCGAGGAAAATCAGCATCACAAGGCTCGAGATAAACAGTCTGATTTCGAGCGTCGAACTGAAGGAGGCTCACAACAACAGTCCCGAGTTTAAGATCGCTACGGAAGCGCCTTGCAGTGTCGTCCAAAACATGGAGATTTGTAAACAATCTCATGGCAACGTGGACCTGCTGGCGTTGGCGACGCTGGCCGAGGTGGCGGCCAACACATCCAAGATGGAAGAGACTGCCATACCTGACAACATCATCTCTGCCAACGTGGGCGAACACGCTTCCCAGGTATAACTGTACCACTAGCCTTAAAAGATATTCCAAAAATTATTTACTTTATAATCAGATAATATTTATATATAGATCTACTTTTACATACGCATAAAGATTAATATTATTGTACACTTTTAATTGTAGTTTTTATAAAGTAGATTATAGATTTTATTTATATGGAAATAAAAATCTATATACAATATGTATACTTTAGTTGAGTACGGCGTATAGGCTGCTACGTTATGCTTTATTAGGAATAATAAGGGTGATAGTTAGGTAAATATTGATATCACACAAAATAAAAAAAACAAGGCATAATCTTACATGTGTTAAGGAATACAAAAGTAATCCCCAAGAGTATATTTATGATAAATGTCACGTTCCGATAAAAAAAAACGTGAGTTTTCGAACCGGAACGCGCCATTTGCATCCATCATCACAATTTACTATAAGTTATGAATGCCAAACATAAGTCATTAAATATACAACCTCATTTATTTCATATATAACATTAGTTTATTTGAGTCGCCTTATTTAGATCATAAAATGAATACCAAGGCGCCACGTGCATAGACTGCATTGCATTTTTAACGGTGTACCATTTTGGTTGGCACGTCGTGCCGCTTCAAAATAAATTTATTTTTATACAGACGATTTATTGCGTAAAATTAACTGAGTAACTTCGTCCAATTTCGGTTGATTTGTTTATAATCGGAAACTAATCAGTAATGTTTATAAAGGTACAGCCGAGTTTAAAAATTTACGAGCAAAGATTTGATCAAAAATATGCGTACTTGCCTCTATTGTTGACGTCTTAGATGCGTGTTCAGATTTGATCGCATTTTTGCTCGTGAATTTAAAAAGCCTATTGTAATTTAGTTGATCGCTAGTTATCCTAAAGGCCTCGAAAGCCGGCCAAAATCATTTGTGAGTGAAACTCGCAATTTAGCACTTGTGATAAAACTTTTTCTAGGACTTAAATAATAATTGTTTCTTTCTATCTTTACTTTCACTCTTTCTCTTTTATGAATTAATATTTAATTTACGGAAATCTACAATTTACTTACTAAATCCTAAAAGAACATTCTCATTTTATTAACTCTTCATTGATTAGTATACAAAGTACGAGTAATCTTGTCCCTTTAGGTACCTGAAACGAAAACTTCATGATTATCATGAAACAAAAAAAAATACGAACTTTGTAATTAAGTTATTTTTAACCAATTTTAAGTTCACACCATTGTCACTAGCTGTTTAATTTCGGAACAGTGTTTCTCAAATTTGTTTTTCTTGTTTATTTCGTGATGGATATACTAATGAAGTTCTGTGATTTTCTGTCGCCTCGGTACATCCGGCATTGAAAAAAAATAGGTGCATTATCCCACTTGTCCCAGATATGAAAAATTCAGGCTCATTTTACTCATAATCAAGAGGAATATCGAAATTATTAGTTAAAAAAAATAATGTCCACTCATACAAAATTTCTTGTAAAATCTGACATTTTTAACGGACTTCAAAAAAAGGAAGTTCTCAATTTGGATGCATTTTTATTTTTTCTTTTTTTTTATGTTTGTTATTACCTCAGAACTCCGCCATTTGTGAATCGATTTTGAAAATATTTTTTTGTTCGAGAGGAAGCATCTTGTGTTGGGCCCATAAAATGTTGGTGAAAATCTGATAAAGAGATCCATTATGTCGAGGGAACTCTTCAAATGTTGTAGGCAAATCTATGTCGGATTCAATGTTCTTATTGAAACTCGTTCAGTGGAAACAGGTATGTAAAAGTCCCCTTTGTCGTCTGCTTACAAAATAAAGTTCATTTTTTTATTATTTATTTTGTTGTTGTCGTAAATACAGTTTCTTCTCATTGAAGTCTCGGTATTTTTTTTAGAATAACTTTTTTCCTACACATTTTAATAAAATCCATCGCACTCTTGATTCTGAGAACAAACCCTAAAAGTCAATTAATAAGACAACAAGTAGGAGGTGCAAGTTTTTGGGAAGACCCATCGGGGCCGTCAGTCACGATTCTGTTGCTGGTCTAGTCTAGAATTTGTATTGAACAGTCAAGTTCTAAATTCAAAAGTGCACTTATATTTTTTAAACGTTACAAACATTACACGCCATATTGTAACATGCTCATCCAAAGACCAAATGTATTTAGAGTAAAGCTAGTTAGGTATAATATTATATGATATTAGTAAGTGGTATATTATATATCTATCATACTTATATTTAAACACCATAATAGTTATACGACATTTCAAATGTCTTTCTTTTATTTATTGTAGCTTGTTGCATTTTTGTTTTAAAAACCATGTACTCTTCAAAGAGCTTAAATTTATTTGTTGATTTTTGTATAAAGATTTATCAATTGTTACGTTTTAAAGGAAATGCGAGCTTTTAAAGGTTCCTAAATGAGATTTTGAATTAGGCTTGATCAGTATGAATTGAACATCACAATTACTGAATGTCTTATGAGAAAGTATGTATGCCTTGTATAGACAAAGCCTTATTTTACCGCTATAGAGTTAAGACGAGTTGAGTGGGGCCAGTCCGCGGTCAGGGAATTGCATTTGCAGGTTCGATCGTATAAAAAGGAAAGTAGAAGTAATGGACTAACTCGTAAATTAAATTGTCAAAAGCAACTTTTGACGCACTAAGTCCATTATTATGGTGCTAAGAGATCTGTTTTAAAAATCATTTTGATGCCTCCATTGCTGAAATGTCTTCTATTTATTGCAATGGACGGTTAGAAGTGATATAATCGAATTATTGTTAATTTTAAGCCATCGCTTGTAATCCGTTTCACTAGTTGAAGTGATATTGTTCTACCCTCAACTTGGTTGCGGGAGAATGCAATTGTTTTGTTATTTGAGAAACACTGGTCTATACTATACATTAGTTAGGGCCATAGGGCATAATAAAGGCACCCAAAGTGTGTTTGGTTCCAAAGTATAATATTGTTGAATGTTTTGTTACTGGAGAATGTGGTTCGATAATTATTATATCATTTTATTGTAGAAATAAAGTTTATTCATATTATACGTTTGTTTAATTACGTACTTGTATGTTAATTACATGTTCCTGTCTGTCAGAATTTGGTCAGAATCTACCATCAAACCATCGTGAAAGACGTCGTTTAGGTACTACCCTTTGTAAATGGATATAATCCTTATTGCAACATGACGGTCTACGGGTGTGTACTTAACTGTGTCCTCATTTGTACAGTCAGCATAAGAAGTAGCTGACAACTTTACTCATCATCATCATCATCATCTCAGCTATAGGACGTCCACTGCTGAACATAGGCCTCCCCTTTGGACTTCCATATACATATACCGGTTGGAAGCGACCTGCATCCAGCGCTTTCCGGCGACCTTTATAAGGTCATCTGTCCATCTTGTAGGTGGACGTCCTACGCTGCGCTTGCTGGTCCGACGTCTCCACTCGAGCACTTTTCGGCCCCATCTGCTCTACGTGCTATGTGGACTGCCCATTGCCACTTCAACTTGCTAATCCGGTGAGCTATATCGGTCACTTTAGTTCGTCTACGGATTTCCTCATTTCTGATTCGATCACGTAGAGACACCCCGAGCATAGCCCTCTCCATTGCTCGTTGAGCGACTTTGAGCTTTGAGACAACTTTACTATATATGTCAAATTACTTTAGCGGATTGCGTAGAATTGCTTCTTATTTATCCTTTGAATCTAGGTAAGTATAAATAAGGCATGTGTGGTATCACCACAAATATAAAATCAACATTGATATTGTTCAATATTACATGCTATTTTTTCTTTATGTTTGCTAACCATACTAATGGTACATCCTATCAGTTGTATTGGTAAGTGGTAAAAGGATAAATTATATCCGCCTACATAGATAAGCAAAAACCGGCCAAGTGCGAGTCGGACTCGCGCACCGAGGGTTCCGTACAAACACTTTCCATCCCTAAGTGGTTAAGTTTGCATCTGGTATGTTATAGCGCCCCATATATAAATTAGGTGCAAAGTTAGGTATTAAAAAAACTACTTACTAGATCTCGTTCAAAACAATTTTCGTTGGTAGTTTTTAATGTACATCATATGTTTTTTTAGATTTTTCATTTTCTTATTTTAGAAGTTAGAGGGGGGGGACCAACTTTTTTCCACTTTGGAAGCGTCTGTCACGCAAACTATTCGGTTTAGAAAAAAAATATTTTAGAAACCTCGATATCATTTTTGAAGACCTATCCATAGATACCCCACACGTATGTGTTTGATGTAAAAAAAAATTTTGAGTTTCAGTTCTAAGTATGAGGAGCCCCCAATATTTATAATTATTTTTTTATTTTTGCATCAAAATCTTAATGCGGTTCAGAATACATCTACCTACCAAGTTTCAACAGTATAGCTCTTATAGTTTCGAAAAAAAATAGCTGTGACAGAAGGACAGACAGACATGACGAATCTATAAGGGTTCTGTTTTTTGCCATTTGGCTACGGAACCCTAAAAAGGAAGTTTATGAATATTGCCCTCCGCGAATGAAGTCTTGCACGTCTGGTATTTATTGAAAATAAGAAATAGTAGGTGTGCATCTACTAAAACTTGGTCCGCATAAGAACTACCGCTATCGGGTAAAAATACCTACCCTTTGGATGTCCAGCATCCCTATGCCAAAGTTGGTTAAAATTCGTCCAGCCGTTTCGGCGTGATGAGAGGATCAGATCAGAGATCAGAAATATGGTGGCTTACTCGGTAGCCTTATGGCTATAACTGACATTGGAGGCAGTGGCAGCTTTAGGGGGAGTCGACCCGGGCGTTGGCTCCCAACGGGCGTTTCTTTAAAGGTCTAGGCGCCACACAATGAAAGACTCGCCCAAGGCGCCAGTATGGCTAACTAAGGTCGGCCCTGATCGGAGTACAAGTATAATATAACAAGATGGTGCTGTACTATGGTCCTAACGGCGCAGCGCAAGCTCTGTAATAGCACGTATAGTCCTATAATAATGAAATGAAGTAGACAGAATCAATCGTCGCACATTCAGATTAATTTATGAAATGTAATGGTGGCTACGGTACTGGTATGAAATTACATCTCTGATTTTGGTCGCTGCCAAGTAATATAGGTCCTTACCTAAAATATATCTGAAATTGTTATAGGAATTTAACAAGATGGGTGTAGATAAAAAATACACCAAGTGCGAGTGGGACTCGCGCACGAAGGGTTCCGTACCATTATCTGTAAGCTTTTTGTATGGGAGCCCCCCCTTAAACATTTATTTTATTTTATTTTTAGTATTTGTTGTTATAGCGGCAATAGAAATACATCATCTGTGAAAATTTCAACTGTCCAGCTATCACCGTTCTTGGGATACAGCCTGGTGACAGACGGACGGACGGACGGACAGCGAAGTCTCAGTAATAGGGTCCCGTTTTTACCCTTTGGGTACCTACGGAACCCTAAAAACACATCAGCATAAAATCAACTAAATCCACTGCTATGTCGCGACAACGCTGTCGTGTCGTCCGACTAGAAAGAGATTAGTATATATTGAGATTTTATATGGCAACAAAAATACTGGTAACTATTTTAAACCGTCTTTCAAACGTCAAACAAAATTGTCAAATTCATCAAACCGTAGTCGGTGTTCTTTAGGGATTTTGATGATAAAACATTTTTAATATTATAAGAATTAGAATTAGTAGTTATTAATTAAAAGTGTGATATATGCTTACAAACACGTGTGTTCAAAGTAATCGCTTCAAATCTGGATGTCAATATAATGATCGCGGCGTCTGAACCATTGGTAGGTTATATTTTGTTTTATCAAAACAAAACATTGCAAAGCTCAAATCTTTTAGTAATTATACAATTATTACATTTCCTCTCGGGCAGATGGAGCTGTTTTATATGAGGTCTAAAACAATCAATTTGATTTATTACTTTGTTTATAATATACAAAGTAGATTTTTAGTCATCATTACAGTAATAATAAAGTTGGGAACATTTTCATTGATAAGTGTTTTGATGGCCGTCTTGAAGTAAGTAATCCATGCTATTGCTATACTTCTGGTATATTCATGAGGCCATACAAATGGCAGAATACTAAGGCTCCTGATTCAACCAACAACAATACTTTTAGTACAATGCCTTGGGCCAATGTTTTATAAAGTCAAATAATATTTCTGTACCTCAGATGCATAATTCTGTAAGCTCACCTATTCATGAAAAAACACTGTAAGTGCTATTTTAGGTACATGTACTTACAGCATTATGCTTCTCAAGTACGGAGGCTCTTACAGTGTTATCTCGGGTACAGACTCATGGCATGCAAATGCAACATTTTTAGTCATAGCTGCATCTCACTTGGCGTGATAATCCTTTTATGCTATTTAGACGACTCTTAACAGTTTACGTCTTCTAATATACTAGTAAAAAACTGTGAGTCTTTAAGTGTCCTATCACCTCTGACACAACTGTGTCACGTGACTCTTTCTCGTATGACGGTAGCAACCCATCTCTTTCTTTGCATTACTGAGTGAGATACAAGTCACATGTTGTAGGACAAGAGTTGTGTGGCATGGTTGTGCTAGATGGGCAGTTGCAAAGCCATAAACCAAATGTACTGCATGTGAAAAATAATGTAGTATTTTGGGAACAGCTTTCTGTCATTGTGATTTCCTACCTTTAGAACTCAAAAGGCTACAGAGCACCCTATATGTTCTTTACCTGGACTGAAAGGAGTATGACAACATCATTGTTAATATCCCTTTCATCGTAAAATATAACTGTTTTCCAGGAGTTTGTGCCTCATGGCAGGACAGTACTAGCAAAGCATCCTGAACAAATCTATGGCAAAGCCAACTCCTCAGCATCAGAAAACTCACTGCTCTACAAGCTCACCAACTTCGCCATCAAGGATGAGAGCCTGTTGGAAGCCAAGGACGAACAGGAGTGGTGGTGCGTCCGGGAGGTGTATTATAAAGCTAAGGAGGGTCAGTCATATTTGCTTTTGTTCCTCATCGAATTAGAAATTCTAAAAATTTTAGTTTTGCAGGTAAATTATTTATTGTGTAAAAATATTAAAAAATTTAAATATAAAGTGATCAGTCCACACAGCTTTGCCCACATGGTTTATTTTTATGACACTAAACAACTGTTCTGTAAAGGGCACCTCGCCTCTCACGTGAGCATTTCCCTGTAATTAAACAAAACGTAAAGATTCTCGTATAATTTTATAAATAAAGGCTTTCTAAAACTGCAAATTTGGCAATCCATCTGCAATATTGACATGATAATAAGCCAAAAGCTTTACAAGGATTTATTTAGGACTTGTCACGTTATCTGTCTGTATCGAAATCTTTCTAGGATCATCTAGGATCTAGGATCATCTTGGAGAGTATTTGATGAATGTTTAAAAAAAAATACAGTCTGCAATAAAAGCTTGTTACAAAAATTCAACTTTTTTACAGAAACTGGTCACATACAGTACGACATAAAAGAGTAGCAATGGCAATTTTGATCCCTTTCTAATCAATTTCTAAGAAAATGGGACAACACTACAGTATTGCCACTTTTTGATTTCTAAATTTTCTTGTCAGGCTGTATTTAAATAACTAATATTTTCAGATTTTGAAGAAGACCCACCAAACTCCAAAGAAACGAATGATGGCGTCATGTCAGACTCTTTCCAACCAACCAGCCGTCTAAAACATGACTTCAATATCTCCATTAAGTCTGAAATGTCCGGGGTAAAGAGAATGGACACCGAACCAGCCCCTGGTCCGTCACGGGCCAGCAGTGCCAATAGCTCCAGTAACATGTCGAGACGGTTCCGGCTGGATAATGGTCAGGGCAGTCCAAGGAAGAAGATGTTTAATCCGAAGACTGATTGTTATTATGAAGAAGAGCTGTATGTGAAGGGATGCACAGCGGTTTGGTCTAAAGGTAGGTTTTTTCTGCTTATTTTTTATCTAATGCAATCAAGGCTATGGATAGGGTATAAGGATTAAACCTTTTGTAAAAGTGCCACAAACGTTTTTAATAAATAAGTTGATTGAGTGATTTTGAATTGAATAACATCCCGTCAAAAATTGGCCTCTGCCCTTGGTTTTACGAGCAGTATGACTACCACTTGGATAAATCTGGCAACTCACAACTATGCCAACATTTTTTTGTTATATTTGCAGGCTTAATCTCCACACCAGCTACCAAGCTATCAAGTGCAGAGCATAGAGAAACAATCATGTGCTTCACCATAGACAACCCGATAAAACACGCCGCATTCGCAGATTTCCATGTGGCCATAAACAACACCATGCTGCTAGACGCGCTCAACTCACAGATCGGTGACGTCAAGAAAAATATAAAGATTGAAGACTCGACAGAGCATCTCTCTACAAAAATCATGCCATCGATTCTACTCATAGACAACAAATGCCTTAGGGTTTATGCCACAGATGGAAGGGAATACATGGCGAGCGTCCCATTTCAAGTAAAAAAAGTATGGCCCATGAAGTATGGAGTGTTGCTAGAAAAAGAGCCAACACAATTGATGCAAAACTCGATGCTCCCATCATCGTTTTCGAAATTGAACGAGTCTTATAATAGTACGTTTTCGAAATCCAAGACTTTTGGGAATATGAGTGCAAAGTTACGAGCGGAGTCGATTTCAGGGTATGACAATGATGTGCCTTTACCCACTTGTTTCTCGCTTTCACACCCGTTAGATGAAGTTTGCCCTATACTTATGAGGTCTCCATCACATGGGCTTCAATATTACAATGATGGAGATGTACAAATCATTTTCGTGAGCACCCACCCGAGCATAATTTTGCTTTACGATTGCAAACTAGCGACACATTCCCTCTGGAAGATCCGGAAAGCATCCAGAGATGAGTGCTTATCAATGTGCCCCAGCATGAACTCAACGACAACAGTCTTCAGTCAATCTGTAGATTTTGGGAGCCCGATGCACAGTAACATAGGTAGAAACACAACCAATCCGTTATCAGGTAGTCCGTTCCATTCAAAGCGTCCTGGCACACCGTCCCGTTCAAGGCTCGACAGTCCTCTAGCAAATGTATTCCACCAGCAAGGTCTATCACCGCACCACTCCATCGGACAAGCATCCTCGACATCCATGACTGCAACTAACTACGTCCAAACACCACCTGCGTTGCCTTTATACCCTGAAGTATGTCTTGATCACATCTGGACCGACAGCCAGACTATTCGCAGAGACCCTATTGAGAATGCATCAGACATGAAGACCTTTTTACACACAGATCTAGTAGGACATGAGTATTTATGTTTCATGGTCAAAGTGGCGGGGACGAGTAAGCTACAGATTTTAAGACTTCAGAAGAGTCACGCGCACGGACAGTTGGGTAAGACGAATCTGATAGTGGGGATAATTTCGATGGTGCTGGCTAAAGATGCTGTGGTTTTGGACCATTTGAACATGATTGCGTTGATAGACGAGTCTGGGAATATTATACTGCAGAGTGGGAATCACGTTGTGGGAAAGGTAAGCATTAACTATAATCATAAAAATCTTTTCTCAAACATGCAATGAAATATCGTCATAATGTGCGTTAAAACAGGCTTCGAAGTGTCAAGTTTCGGGCGGAACAATTCGAGAGAACTGTAAAGGAATTACATACACAATTGAAGGCCTAGGCCGGGAAGTATTTTTTTTTAAATTTTAATGTAAACATGGCGTCGTGTTCATGAAGAGGCTAAACAGCTGAAATGTATTTTTAAATTTTTCTTTTTCTTCTAGTGGCTGAATGGGTATCGGACCAACAATATCCGCGTTAAGGCCTATTACACACGAACTGATGACTATGTAAGTCACCAGAGACCATAGAAAATATTAAAAATTCCTCTGCCTTTATTTCATTTATAATAAAAATTAAGATTCTTATTATCAGGTTGTGTATAACGGCCCTAATATTCGAAAAAAAGTATGGAGGGGTCGGAGGGAAAATTAAAAATACTATTTTTAAAACATGGCGTCTGTGTTCATGAACTGGCTGAACTACTGAATTGTGTTTTTTTGAGTGGTGTATTTTTTTATTTCATTGCATATGCATATGTTTGAGAAAAGTACTATACATGCCTTAGCCGTGAAATGGGCTTGCCGGCTTCGTATCACTATCCGGCCTCCCTTACGTCGGCCGTCATAGTCATAGTCATAGTATTTTATTTATAAACAATACAGGTATTGTGTTTGAAATACAGTTTTAAATTAAAATTAACATAATAATACAGTTTTAAATTAAAATTAACATGATACAGTTTTAAATTAAAATTAACATGATAAAGCAATATTTTAGGTGACAAAATTAAAATATAAAAATACTCAGCCCATCTGACACATTTACACGTTTACTTATCGTCTATATATATTTCATCAACACTGTAAAAGCAACCTCTCAACAAAAATGTTTTCAATTCCCTATGAAACAGTGAGTCGTTCGTAATGATTTTTAGTTCCATAGGCAGTCTGTTAAAAAGTATTACGGCTTGGTGACTAGCAGAATGTGCTACGACCTTGAGTCTAGGACAAAGAGGAAATCTCCTGTTTTTAGTACGCGTTAGTAAGCGTTCACATTGCTCTTCACTAGTCTCATTTTTGAGGAATTTTGTGAGCAGCACTAAGACATACAAACTGGGTACCGTGAGAATATTTAGTTCTTTAAAATAATGTCTACATGAAACCCATGGAGGTAAGCGAAACATAGTACGAATTGCTCTTTTTGAATTATAAGCGCTCTATTAATATTATATCGGAAGCTGTTTCCCCAAAGCTTGATACTGTATCTCAATTTAGGGTCGATCAAAGCATAATAAACTGTCTTGAGCTGTTCGATTCCCATGCCCTCTCTAAGACACCGTAAAGCATAGCATGCCGACGCAATAGAGCTCTCGACAACTTCCAGCTCAAGTTTCCAATTTAGATGGGAATCGATATGCACACCAAGACATTTTACGTGGTCCACTACATCAATGACAGCTCCATTTATTAACACTTCAAGTTTGTCTGACTTCTTAGAGTTATATTTAAACAAAATTAATTTAGTCTTGTCCGTGTTGACACGTAAATTATTTATGGAGAACCACTCACTGAAAATTGAGACTGTATCATTCATTCATTCATTCATTCATTTATTTTGATAAAACATAGTTTTACATGTCAACATAATTATAAGTACTAAGTTTGTATATAAATTAATTATTTATCTTGGGTAGCGAACCGGTTAAGGGTGTGCACTCAGTTACTTGAAAAAAATTCGTCAATAGAGTAGATCGCGTCTACTGCTAGTTTGGTCTTAAGTTTGTTTACAAAACAATTCATGCTAGGAGAATTCCTGATTTCTAAGGATATTTTGTTATAGACTTTAGGGCCTATAGTGTGCAGGCACTTTTTCGATTTCGCGAGACGTGTCCAAGGCGGGCGCAGCTCCCCGCGCCGCCTGGTGTCGCGGTCGTGTGAGTCACCGCGCGTCGGGAATTCGTAGTTTTATTTAACTCATCAATACTATCAGCAGAAACAGTCGCATTTGTATCATCTGCATATACTGTCTACTTACAATTTTTAATTTTATTATTAGTGAAGTGTACGAGGTCGTTCGTAAAAACAAGAAATAGTAAAGAACCCAAGATTGAACCCTGAGGGACGCCTCTTTTGACATCAACAACATTAGAAGTTATACATTTTTCGTAACAAGCTTGAACGTTCCTAATTTCCACGAATTGTTTTCTGTTTTGAAGATGATTCAGCAAAAGCTGGTATGCATTGCCTCTGATTCCATAAAATTCGAGCTTTTTCATAAGAATCGCATGGTCCACAGTATCGAAAGCAGAGCCTAAGTCAATAAAAAGACTCGCCACTCTTTTGCCTTTATTAAGTTCGCTCACTATATCATTTACAAGACAGTCGATAGCATCAGTGGTCCCTATATTTTTTTGAAAACCGTATTGCAGAGGACTGATGATATCGTACGCTACGAAATGGTCTAGAAGCCGTGATTTTATGAGTTTCACAAAGATTTTAGAGAGGACTGGTAGTAGCGAAATCGGCCGGTAATTCTTTAGGTCAGTTTTTAAACCCTTTTTATGAATGGGTAGGATCTTAGCTTTTAGCTCCACTTTTAACTGTTCAGGAAAAACTGCAAAATTAATACATTTGTTAAAGAAAAACGCTAAAGGTCCCGCCAGCAAGTCTATACAATCTTTGATAACCGAAATCGGCATTTCGTCAAAACCACAAGATTTTTTGTTTTTTCCATACTTTGAACTATTTTCACAGTTTCAGTTGAAGTAATTGTTTTTAAAGATATGTCATTGAATTTCCTTTTGTCAGATTGTACAAGGACATTTATAGAGGAATGTAAATCACCCGTATTTGGGTCACTACTGTGATCAAAACCTTTTCAAAATAAGTTAGCTACCTCTTGGGGATTATCGAGAACCTCTATCGTCTATACCAACTCAGCCGGCAAGCCCTTATTTCCCGGCGTCTGCAGTAATGTACTATTTCTCAAACATGCAATGAAATATTGTCTTTACGTTCCTTATAATAGGCTCGGAAGTATCGCTTTTTGGGCGCAACAACTCGAGAGGACTGTAAAGGGATTTCATACTGCTTTTCAGGCCTAGCCTGCAAAGTAACTTTTTTTTTTGTTTCAACAACAAGGTCATTCACACAGCTGGCTGGTTTGACAAAAAGCGGGTTTTGTTTTTAAAGGTTGGTTGTTAGACTAAAATGTCCTATTTGTCAATTAATAAAATGTTGTTCTTTGAAGTATATTTTTTTATTTCATTGTATGTTTGAGAAAAGCACACTATACATGCCTCGTCGTGAAAACGGATTCCCGGCCTCGTATCACTATCCGGCCTCGCTCGCACGCTCGCTCGGCCGTATATACCTACTTGGCCGGAAATCCTAATTTTCCCGGCCTCTGATGTAATGTACTATTAGGGAGCGCTCTGTTTGATATAGTACATTACTGCAGACGCCGGGAAATAAGGGCTTGCCGGCTGAGTAGGTATAGACAGATAGTGGTACGAAGCCGGCAAGCCCTTTTCACGGGTAAGGCATGTATAGTGCTTTTCTCAAACATATGCAATGTAATAAAACACATTTGACACTTCGAAGCCTGTTTTAACGCACGTTATGACGATATTTCTTATATTTTACTATATGTTTAACATTTAAAGCGTCGTCACTCGTATTCAAATATTCGTCTTCAGCGAACTTTTACCGTGCAATAAAGGCGATAATTAAAGGACTACAGTCATAAATTTCATAATGAAGATGTTGTTCAACGTCATTTATAAATTTTACAAGTTACTTAATTGCTTCTTCAGAGCTTACATGTTACTTAACGTCACCCTAGGCCGTAAGTGGGATTTTTTGCCCGCTAGGCGGGGAGAAAATCTTACTTCCTGACCAACGCAAGACGTAAAACTTTAGACAAACCACGGGCGGTAATTCGTAAATCCCCAGATCGCATATTTATGGCCTAATAAATAAATAAATAAATTTTTGCGATCTGGGACAATCACGAATTTAGCGCCCTAGGTATGTAATGTACTATTTCACCCACTCTAGATAAACTTAAAGTTGAACATGAACGTCTTAAAAACAACGTTTGTGAATGAAAAACTAACTAGATTCTATCGCGATTTTTGACGTTTTGAATGTCTTTTTTTTTAGGTCCACGTTGGCGGCGTGCTCGCCCGCCTCATAGACTCGCCGTACACGAAGCGGTCGGCGTTCCAGTCCCCGTTCCCCAGGCGCAGCAGCCTGCTGCCGTCCCGCTCTAACGAGACGTTCGACGACTCCGCGCTGCACCTGTTGTCGCCCGTGCCGCACACGGCTGCGTCGCGGCTGGACCAGAAGCGGACCCTGGGCGAGTGTTTGTTGTACCCTAACTCTACACTACTCGCCCGCCTCACACACTCGTCCAGTCCCCGCCCCCCAGGCGCAGCAGCCTGCTGCCGTCCCGCTCTAACGAGACGTTCGACGACTCCGCGCTGCACCTGTTGTCGCCCGTGCCGCACACGGCTGCGTCGCGGCTGGACCAGAAGCGGACCCTGGGCGAGTGTTTGTTGTACCCTAACTCTACACTACTCGCCCGCCTCACACACTCGTCCAGTCCCCGCCCCCCAGGCGCAGCAGCCTGCTGCCGTCCCGCTCTAACGAGACGTTCGACGACTCCGCGCTGCACCTGTTGTCGCCCGTGCCGCACACGGCTGCGTCGCGGCTGGACCAGAAGCAGACCCTGGGCGAGTGTTTGTTGTACCCTAACTCTACACTACTCGCCCGCCTCACACACTCGTCCAGTCCCCGCCCCCCAGGCGCAGCAGCCTGCTGCCGTCCCGCTCTAACGAGACGTTCGACGACTCCGCGCTGCACCTGTTGTCGCCCGTGCCGCACACGGCTGCGTCGCGGCTGGACCAGAAGCAGACCCTGGGCGAGTGTTTGTTGTACCCTAACTCTACACTACTCGCCCGCCTCACACACTCGTCCAGTCCCCGCCCCCCAGGCGCAGCAGCCTGCTGCCGTCCCGCTCTAACGAGACGTTCGACGACTCCGCGCTGCACCTGTTGTCGCCCGTGCCGCACACGGCTGCGTCGCGGCTGGACCAGAAGCGGACCCTGGGCGAGTGTTTGTTGTACCCTAACTCTACACTACTCGCCCGCCTCACACACTCGGCCCAGTCCCCGCCCCCCAGGCGCAGCAGCCTGCTGCCGTCCCGCTCTAACGAGACGTTCGACGACTCCGCGCTGCACCTGTTGTCGCCCGTGCCGCACACGGCTGCGTCGCGGCTGGACCAGAAGCGGACCCTGGGCGAGTGTTTGTTGTACCCTAACTCTACACTACTCGCCCGCCTCACACACTCGTCCAGTCCCCGCCCCCCAGGCGCAGCAGCCTGCTGCCGTCCCGCTCTAACGAGACGTTCGACGACTCCGCGCTGCACCTGTTGTCGCCCGTGCCGCACACGGCTGCGTCGCGGCTGGACCAGAAGCGGACCCTGGGCGAGTGTTTGTTGTACCCTAACTCTACACTACTCGCCCGCCTCACACACTCGTCCAGTCCCCGTTCCCCAGGCGCAGCAGCCTGCTGCCGTCCCGCTCTAACGAGACGTTCGACGACTCCGCGCTGCACCTGTTGTCGCCCGTGCCGCACACGGCTGCGTCGCGGCTGGACCAGAAGCAGACCCTGGGCGAGTGTTTGTTGTACCCTAACTCTACACTACTCGCCCGCCTCACACACTCGTCCAGTCCCCGCCCCCCAGGCGCAGCAGCCTGCTGCCGTCCCGCTCTAACGAGACGTTCGACGACTCCGCGCTGCACCTGTTGTCGCCCGTGCCGCACACGGCTGCGTCGCGGCTGGACCAGAAGCGGACCCTGGGCGAGTGTTTGTTGTACCCTAACTCTACACTACTCGCCCGCCTCACACACTCGTCCAGTCCCCGCCCCCCAGGCGCAGCAGCCTGCTGCCGTCCCGCTCTAACGAGACGTTCGACGACTCCGCGCTGCACCTGTTGTCGCCCGTGCCGCACACGGCTGCGTCGCGGCTGGACCAGAAGCGGACCCTGGGCGAGTGTTTGTTGTACCCTAACTCTACACTACTCGCCCGCCTCACACACTCGTCCAGTCCCCGCTCCCCAGGCGCAGCAGCCTGCTGCCGTCCCGCTCTAACGAGACGTTCGACGACTCCGCGCTGCACCTGTTGTCGCCCGTGCCGCACACGGCTGCGTCGCGGCTGGACCAGAAGCAGACCCTGGGCGAGTGTTTGTTGTACCCTAACTCTACACTACTCGCCCGCCTCACACACTCGTCCAGTCCCCGCCCCCCAGGCGCAGCAGCCTGCTGCCGTCCCGCTCTAACGAGACGTTCGACGACTCCGCGCTGCACCTGTTGTCGCCCGTGCCGCACACGGCTGCGTCGCGGCTGGACCAGAAGCGGACCCTGGGCGAGTGTTTGTTGTACCCTAACTCTACACTACTCGCCCGCCTCACACACTCGGCCCAGTCCCCGCCCCCCAGGCGCAGCAGCCTGCTGCCGTCCCGCTCTAACGAGACGTTCGACGACTCCGCGCTGCACCTGTTGTCGCCCGTGCCGCACACGGCTGCGTCGCGGCTGGACCAGAAGCGGACCCTGGGCGAGTGTTTGTTGTACCCTAACTCTACACTACTCGCCCGCCTCACACACTCGTCCAGTCCCCGCCCCCCAGGCGCAGCAGCCTGCTGCCGTCCCGCTCTAACGAGACGTCTCGCTGAAGCAGACCGGAGTGCGGAATCGACCAATGACAAAAGTGAGGCGGAGCTCAGGTACAGATCAACGCAGGTGATTGGTCTATTCCGTACGTCTCCGCTCGCTCCGCTTTAGTGGAGACGCACAGATGTTGGGCGAATATGACAGTGTGGAGGCTTCGCTGCAGAAACTCCTCGGCCAACTTGGCGATAGTGTGGAGCCGCGGTTCTAAAGTGAACTGAATACCCCATTCTTGGCTCTTTTTTATATTGGCACAACATAGTTATGATGGTAAGAGCGGTGGTAGCCTAGTGGTTAGGGCGTGCGACTTTTGGTTAGGGCGTGCGACTTTCAATCCGGAGGTCGCGGGTTCGAACCCGGCCCGTACCAATGAGTTTTTCGGAACTTATGTACGGAATGTCATTTGATATTTACCACTCGCTTTTCGGTGAAGGAAAACATCGTGAGGAAACCACCTAAGCCCAATAAGGCCTAGTTTCCCCTCTGGGTTGGAAGGTCAGATGGCAGTCGCTTGCGTAAAAACTAGTGCCTACGCCACATCTTGGGATTTAGGTAGCCGACCTGATTGAGAATTCATTCTCAAAAAATGGGACAAAGTCTAGGAGGATGACGAGTTATGATGGTAATCAAAAAGGGAAGCCCAAGTCGCAATCGCAACTGACTGATGATGGAATTGCCGAACTTCTTGGTTCCAATCTCCTCCCCCAATGATGGGCATCTTCAAGCTTATTAGTGACTTAAAAAGATGCCAAACACTGGGTACTTTGTCTTAATGGGACTATGTGGTGTGCATTTTAATTGTGGCAGTTTAATGAAATCGTAAATCGTAAGAGCACAAAAGTTGCCACTCTTGTGCTCTTACTATCAATCTTATCATACATCATCAATCTCATCATACAGTAAAAAAAAACTGGTTGGTTTGGTAGTGGCTAGTCCAATTTTCGCCGAATTATCATCGCTATTGAACTCAGTTCAGGATAAATAAAAACTGGTCAATTGTAAGTCGGACATATTGTTTGTGTAGTTCCCAATCATACTCAAGTGTCGACCAGATAGAAGAGACAACAATAAATATGGGTCAATCAACAATTTTCTGCCACTCGTTGCCATGGTGATCCCCCTGGGTCACTTTTTAAAACTACGATTTTCCGTGGTTATATTTTGCAAAAGTTTTGTAATTTAAGCTGTCATAAGCCTCAAGTCAAGTTCTCATGTAGACTATCTCCTGACATACCTGTAATATCAATTATCAACACTTTTCTTAGAAATTTAATCACTATTATCCCCTGGGTCACGGACAGGATAACAGCAAGAAAAAGTTGATCCACCCATATCCATTGACCGTTTGGGTGCAGAACCCCAAATAATCTTGTTATTATTTCTCCAGGTCTGCGCGGTATAATCGACGCGTGCGGCGCGCGCGCAACATTAACGTTCGACAACGGATCCATGTACCGCATATCGCTGCCTGTCGTCGCATGCTCGCGGCTGCTCGAGCACTGCGTCGCCGCGCTGAAGACTCTACCACCCGATATCACTATGCAGGTATAGTACATTTATGTTCGACAACGGATCCATGTACCGCATATCGCTGCCTGTCGTCGCATGCTCGCGGCTGCTCGAGCACTGCGTCGCCGCGCTGAAGACGCTACCGCCTGATATCACTATGCAGGTAATAATGTGCGTTCGTCTCCGCAGCTTCGGTTTTTTGGTCGCCAGCAGTTTCTTACAGCGAGCGAGGACCGCCCCCCGTCCCCTTATATGCTCTAGGTGCTCTAGGGGTAAGAGAGACAAGTACACGTGTTTTGTATGGGCGCGGCGCCTTGCCAACCTGGCGCCATCTGTTGGTCATAATTTCCTTTCATCACGCCGGTAGCTAGCTGAACATCCAAATAATCCAATGGTAATAGGATAATTTTTAACCGCCTACGGTAAAAAAAATACGCGGTCAAAGTTGCGGGCATCTTCTAGTTTAGAGGTAAAATTACTTGTGTCATATTATGTCACTTTGGCAAACATTTTGTCTTCTGATATTAAGACAAAATCGATATCAAAAGAGTAATGTCTGATTATTTTAATTAAATTTTTTATCGAACCATTGATATAAAGATCAAAGCACAAAGCAGCGTGCAGCGTTAGGGTGGTGGAAAGTCTGACACGTTAGACAGGCAATCCAGAGGTACCGGGTTTGATTCCCAGTCTAGTCCGTCAGGTAACGCATTTAAATTTTTCTTTGTGCTTTAATCTTTATATTAATGGTTCAAAATTATATTATGTCTCTATTTGAGCATGCACGTGTACTTAGATCTAGTGAAAATGCAGTATGCATGTTGCCAACGAAAAGATTTAATTGAAGGTATCTGTTTCAGGTGATAATCAAGTGGTACGGCGTCCGCAACGCCCCCGGCACTCAGGACCTCACACCGCAGCAGGAGTGGTCCATGTTCTCCAACCTTCTCCTCTCACTGGTTGGCTACGACGTGGAACACCTCTCCCACTCCAACGAGGAACCTGACCACGGAGAAGTGGCCACCAAGAAGCAGAGAACTTCTAGCGACGGCTCCACTGAGGACTGGGAGTATCTCCTGAGTTCCAAACTGCATAAAGCTGTTGGTAGTTCGCTGTCGGCCATGTTGAATCTGCCGGTACCTTCAGCTGACTCTAAACGGCGATCCAGAAAGAGTACCAAAGAAACAGAGAAACACGCGCAGTTCAATACGAACTCTCTGTTGTTCCCGTACACTGCGCAGATTCTATATTCGTTCCATTTGATTTACGAGGAGATAAAGTTGAATACTTTGCTATTTAGCGATTTGAAGCCGTTGGCGGCGTTTTTGTATCAAATCGCGAAGGATTTGAGGTTGGATGCGTACGTGAATCATTACTGGTTGGATTTCCCTACTGATTTCAGTATAGATTACAATGTAGAAGACTCGCAGATGTCGGATAGTGTTGTGGGTAAACTGTCGCAGCCGAGTTACTTCGCTAGTGGGCCGCCGAGCGTCTTCAGCTATCTGAATTCGATGATGAAGGACGTGGATGTGGGATATTATCCGTATTTGACGGATGTTAACAACATGTCCAAGGATCTGATTGAGGTGAGCTCGCATAGTAATATTGTAGTAAAGTTAGGGTTGTCAAAAAACGTACAGAAGAAGTTTGTCCAAACACCTATTGGTCTATCCGCCCGGCCACGACTACGTGTGACCAGCGGTAGCGGTAAGAGTCCAGAGACGAAACCAAAAACATCGATAATTGAAGCACGCCACGAGCTACCGCGCGCGGTTGCCGCGTTCTTCTGCCGCCGCTCCACTCGGCGCTAAGACCGAAGTTTTGGCCCCGTAACTATTTTCCCAAACTTTTATTTGGAATCTTGACGTCTTTAAAGGTTTTTTATTACAATTAACTTTTGGGTATTAGTAACTTTTGTGCCCATAATTATTGATTTTTATGATGCAGTTTCAAATGGTTAATGTAATCAGCTTATTTTTAATCCCCTTTATATGTACTACATATGTACTACATTACATTCTAGTACATTTGTTTGCTCAGAAGCTGTAGCTCCTCCAGCTATGCTACATACAGCATTTATCAGAATGCGGGCTAATTATCATCCGATTTTGTTCCGCAACTGTTGCGACACTATAGGTTCGCTACTCACGCCATTGTTGTAACTTCAGATATTAGCGATAGTGGGCAACGGACGCAACTGCGGCGTGCAGAGTATCTCCCGCCGCGACAACATGGCGGCCAGCACGCCGCGCGCGCGCCGCCCGCACTCGCACCACGCGGCCGTACTCACCATGGCGGAGAGAGGTGACTGTTAGCGATAGTGTGCAGCGGCCGCTACTGCGGCGTGCAGAGCATCTCCCGCCGCGACAACATGGCGGCCAGCACGCCGCGCGCGCGCCGCCCGCACTCGCACCACGCGGCCGTACTCACCATGGCGGAGAGAGGTGACTGTTAGCGATAGTGTGCAGCGGCCGCTACTGCGGCGTGCAGAGCATCTCCCGCCGCGACAACATGGCGGCCAGCACGCCGCGCGCGCGCCGCCCGCACTCGCACCACGCGGCCGTACTCACCATGGCGGAGAGAGGTGACTGTTAGCGATAGTGTGCAGCGGCCGCTACTGCGGCGTGCAGAGCATCTCCCGCCGCGACAACATGGCGGCCAGCACGCCGCGCGCGCGCCGCCCGCACTCGCACCACGCGGCCGTACTCACCATGGCGGAGAGAGGTGACTGTTAGCGATAGTGTGCAGCGGCCGCTACTGCGGCGTGCAGAGTATCTCCCGCCGCGACAACATGGCGGCCAGCACGCCGCGCGCGCGCCGCCCGCACTCGCACCACGCGGCCGTACTCACCATGGCGGAGAGAGGTGACTGTTAGCGATAGTGTGCAGCGGCCGCTACTGCGGCGTGCAGAGCATCTCCCGCCGCGACAACATGGCGGCCAGCACGCCGCGCGCGCGCCGCCCGCACTCGCACCACGCGGCCGTACTCACCATGGCGGAGAGAGGTGACTGTTAGCGATAGTGTGCAGCGGCCGCTACTGCGGCGTGCAGAGCATCTCCCGCCGCGACAACATGGCGGCCAGCACGCCGCGCGCGCGCCGCCCGCACTCGCACCACGCGGCCGTACTCACCATGGCGGAGAGAGGTGACTGTTAGCGATAGTGTGCAGCGGCCGCTACTGCGGCGTGCAGAGCATCTCCCGCCGCGACAACATGGCGGCCAGCACGCCGCGCGCGCGCCGCCCGCACTCGCACCACGCGGCCGTACTCACCATGGCGGAGAGAGGTGACTGTTAGCGATAGTGTGCAGCGGCCGCTACTGCGGCGTGCAGAGCATCTCCCGCCGCGACAACATGGCGGCCAGCACGCCGCGCGCGCGCCGCCCGCACTCGCACCACGCGGCCGTACTCACCATGGCGGAGAGAGGTGACTGTTAGCGATAGTGTGCAGCGGCCGCTACTGCGGCGTGCAGAGCATCTCCCGCCGCGACAACATGGCGGCCAGCACGCCGCGCGCGCGCCGCCCGCACTCGCACCACGCGGCCGTACTCACCATGGCGGAGAGAGGTGACTGTTAGCGATAGTGTGCAGCGGCCGCTACTGCGGCGTGCAGAGCATCTCCCGCCGCGACAACATGGCGGCCAGCACGCCGCGCGCGCGCCGCCCGCACTCGCACCACGCGGCCGTACTCACCATGGCGGAGAGAGGTGACTGTTAGCGATAGTGTGCAGCGGCCGCTACTGCGGCGTGCAGAGCATCTCCCGCCGCGACAACATGGCGGCCAGCACGCCGCGCGCGCGCCGCCCGCACTCGCACCACGCGGCCGTACTCACCATGGCGGAGAGAGGTGACTGTTAGCGATAGTGTGCAGCGGCCGCTACTGCGGCGTGCAGAGCATCTCCCGCCGCGACAACATGGCGGCCAGCACGCCGCGCGCGCGCCGCCCGCACTCGCACCACGCGGCCGTACTCACCATGGCGGAGAGAGGTGACTGTTAGCGATAGTGTGCAGCGGCCGCTACTGCGGCGTGCAGAGCATCTCCCGCCGCGACAACATGGCGGCCAGCACGCCGCGCGCGCGCCGCCCGCACTCGCACCACGCGGCCGTACTCACCATGGCGGAGAGAGGTGACTGTTAGCGATAGTGTGCAGCGGCCGCTACTGCGGCGTGCAGAGCATCTCCCGCCGCGACAACATGGCGGCCAGCACGCCGCGCGCGCGCCGCCCGCACTCGCACCACGCGGCCGTACTCACCATGGCGGAGAGAGGTGACTGTTAGCGATAGTGTGCAGCGGCCGCTACTGCGGCGTGCAGAGTATCTCCCGCCGCGACAACATGGCGGCCAGCACGCCGCGCGCGCGCCGCCCGCACTCGCACCACGCGGCCGTACTCACCATGGCGGAGAGAGGTGACTGTTAGCGATAGTGTGCAGCGGCCGCTACTGCGGCGTGCAGAGCATCTCCCGCCGCGACAACATGGCGGCCAGCACGCCGCGCGCGCGCCGCCCGCACTCGCACTCCGCGGCCGTACTCACCATGGCGGAGAGACTGTTCGTGCTTGAATAATTCACTAGCGCAAACTTATATGACCATTGGTGCGCGTATGATTTCACACTAGGCAAACAGTAAGCGTCAAATCATTCGTCGCGTATGACAATCGCAACTCTATACAGTGCGTGAGCTGTAAGAATACAATTAGCTTTGTAGACCTGTCTCGCTCGCTCTTACGTGATCCAGATAAAAACCTCTTAGTTTTCACCCAAAACCGAATCGCAATCTGTGAGCTCACGGACTACGAGTATTTACATTTTGTATGTTATTTGTAATAGATGTATTTTTTTACTGTTTTTGTGTTTACAATAAAGTGTTTACTTACTTACTGTTGAGAATTAGAGTTACAAACTGGTGATAGATGTCGCTAGTAGTACCTCCACGCCGCATACAAACAGTGATTTCAAATTAAGTTTACCCAATTGCCTGCTAGATGTCGCTTTGCCATCCACAAACTAGCTAACGAAGTGTTTATAAAAATGATGACGTCCCAAGCCTCCCAAAGCCCAAGTCAGTAACCAAACAGTGTAATATATAGTTAAGTATAAGTATAGTGAAGTGCAGTGTACTAGTGAAGTGAGAGTGACCAGCCAGCCCAGCAGGGCTAGCATATCTTGCACATGTCGCGCGTGACGCGACATATCGGCGCGACTAAACGTCATCTCGTAAGGCGGTAGCATAACTTAGCGCGAGATGCGAGAAAGACTCGCTCGTAGATGTCACTCGATCAAAATGACATTGAAAGGAGACTTCGAACTGAATTGGTAGCATAACTACCTATTTCGCGACAAATCCTTCTAGCTTTTCTATGTCAAACGGCGAGATATAGTCTTCGAGCTATCAAGCACGCGAAACTTTGTCGCGCCATATTTTAATTTGCAATTTTAGATAAATTTAAAGAAAATAAATAAGTAATTTCAAAATTACCTATGCGGTGGGCGAGGGTTGTATGTTTAAGGTCTGGAGAAGAGTTGAAAATGTTAAATATCTAAAAAAACTACTGCTAAACTCATCACTGTTACTAAAAGCTAAGTTAGTTTAAAATGTTTCTAAATGTTAAAATGTTATAAAACTGTGTTCGAATGCACCCGGTCGCGACGGTATCCGTAATTGCATTAAATTTATAGATTGAAATTAGTGTTGACCTCAATGTAGCTAAAACGCATACGTATACGCATGGGCGCGTTACGTGTTAGGTGCATATTGCACCGAACAACCTAACTATCAGTTATTACAAGTTGAAATTGTCGCTATTACTGCTCCTTCGTCGTTGTTTTTAATTTCCAAGATGGCTTTGTTATGTGCAGTGCCAAACTCACCCGAGAATCAATATACACAATGGCACTGCTAGGTCCGCAACACCAACCAACGGCTATTTGAAAGTGTCGCTAGTAAGATGTCTTAGTCGTGATAGATCCCTGCACTGCTTACTCAAGAAGGCGTGTAGTATAATGCCAGCTGTACTGTTTATAAAATGATGAAACACTTCATATTCGTAAATTAGAAACATCTTAAACGAAATCATTACGAAAAAGATACCGACTTCTCGAAGACTTAAGAACGGGAGTTTTTACTGGGCCTACATTATCCATCAGCTTTCGCCCTTTTTCATTTTCTCTAATAAGAAAATTACTTATGAGTAACTCGCTACGGCACTACTTTTATTTTTTAATGCTATCATGGTGGAAATTGAGGAGATCGACGAAGTCTTAGAAGATCCCGAAAACGATGAAGAACAAGACAACGTGGCACTCTTTCAGGCAGCGCTACAGAAAAGTCGCCATATTATACAAGAAGAGTTTAACTAAGACGACAATTGCAAATAAATAAAGTATATCAATATTACTTTTACTCTTTTATTGAACTACTATGGATGCGTCCAAATGTACACTGAAATTTATCAAATTGAAGTAGTACATACATAAACGTAGTATATAGTCGGACTAGAAATGTTACGACCCACTGCCGGTCCGTGTCACTGATATGTGTGTTAAAATATTGCGTTTGTAAAAATAAAGTTTTAGCCGTTGAAAACGTTTAATAAATAATAAAATTACATGCAAGTAAATTATAATGTAAACTCCTCCCGCTCTTCGAGGTCGCCGCAACTCCATTAGTTGGTGCCGCTCGACCAGCTTCTCCTTCCGCAAGAGTGTATTGCTGATATCCTGCAAAAAGTTTAGTTTTATTTTATTAATACAGCAGAATCTGCCCGCAACTTCTCTTGCAAGAGTGAAAAGTCAAGCTCCTGTTTTTATTAGCTTTTCTCGGTAGCCGGGTAAAAGTATTCCATAACCTTTTGTTGTATGTGTTGCCTTGGGCATTGGATTTTGTGATGTGATATTTTGTGACATTTAAACGGCCTATTTCCCTTTTTTTTATAATATCTTCAATGTGTCTGTTAGAACTTGAAGATTGTTTGCAACGGGTACTTATTTCTACGTACATCAATCTATTTACAAGTTACTACATTTTGTTAGACTTACGGTGGGCTTAGACCAAACAAACAGCTAGAACTGAATATCTATTACACAAAGATAATTTGGTAGAACGGGGATAAAATAACCATCTCGTTTGGTTTAAGCCAACCGTTAGATAAGTCCGAATGTAACTGAATTAGATATCAAATTAAATTAATAAAAAATACTTACATTTTGCCTCTTGGCGGCATGATGTCAACAATTTTAAATTTCACTTTGACAGATGAAAAGGAGTCACATAAACAATATTTGTGATTTTTTAGCTTTTAAGAACGAATGGAACAACTCAACCCTAGTACCGATTCGTTGTTGCCATATGTGAATATGCCATTCTGAATACTTTGATTTTAAAGGGTATCATCGAAAATGACGCGTTTGCGACTTCGGATTGAACCGCGAGATACCTCTCGAGTCTAGTCGCTTTGATTAGTTATGCTACAGAAGGAGAGATATCTGACAACCGCGACAATGCCATGTCGAGTCGCTCCCTATGTCGCATGTTGAAGTTATGCTAGCTCTGCAGGTATTATCATTTGGTCCGTTCGAGTCGGAGCAGCAGAGCTAGCATAACTTCAACATGCGACATAGGGAGCGACTCGACATGGCATTGTCGCGGTTGTCAGATATCTCTCCTTCTGTAGCATAACTAGTCAAAGCGACTAGACTCGAGAGGTATCTCGCGGTTCAATCCGAAGTCGCAATCGCGTCATTTTCGATGATACCCTTTAAAATCAAAGTATTCAGAATGGCATATTCACATATGGCAACAACGAATCGGTACTAGGGTTGAGTTGTTCCATTCGTTCTTAAAAGCTAAAAAATCACAAATATTGTCTATGTGACTCCTTTTCATCTGTCAAAGTGAAATTTAAAATTGTTGACATCATGCCGCCAAGAGGCAAAATGTAAGTATTTTTTATTAATTTAATTTGATATCTACTTAATTCAGTTACATTCGGACTTATCTAACGGTTGGTTTAAACCAAACGAGATGGTTATTTTATCCCCGTTCTACCAAATTATCTTTGTGTAATAGATGCTTTATATTTAGTTCTAGCTGTTTGTTTGGTCTAAGCCCACCGTAAGTCTAACAAAATGTAGTAACTTGTAAATAGATTGATGTACGTAGAAATACGTACCCGTTGCAAACAATCTTCAAGTTCTAACAGACACATTGAAGATATTATCAAAAAAAAAAGGGAAATAGGCCGTTTAAATGTCACAAAATCCAATGCCCAAGGCAACACATACGACAGATGGTTATGGAATACTTTTACCCGGCTACCGAGAAAAGCTAATGAAAACAGGAGCTTGACTTTTCACTCTTGCAAGAGAAGTTGCGGGCAGATTCTGCTGTATGCTGTATGCTGCGGCGGTCCCGGGTTCGAATCCCGGCCGGGGCAAATATTTGTTCTTGGGTCATGGATGTTATCTATATACGTATTTATATATTATGTATATCGTCGTCTAGTACCCATAGTACAAGCTTTGCTTAGTTTGGGACTAGGTCGATTTGTGTATGATTGTCCCTTAATATTTATTCATTTATTTATTAATAAAATAAAACTAAACTTTTTGCAGGATATCAGCAATACACTCTTGCGGAAGGAGAAGCTGGTCGAGCGGCACCAACTACTTAATGGAGTTGCGGCGACCTCGAGGAGCGGGAGGAGTTTACATTATAATTTACTTGCATGTAATTTTATTATTTATTAAACGTTTTCAACGGCTAAAACTTTATTTTTACAAACTCGCAATATTTTAACACACATATCAGTGACACGGACCGGCAGTGGGTCGTAACATTTCTAGTCCGACTATATACTACGTTTATGTATGTACTACTTCATTTTGATAAATTTCAGTGTACATTTGGACGCATCTCATAGTAGTTCAATAAAAGAGTAAAAGTAATATTGATATACTTTATTTATTTGCAATTGTCGTCTTATTTAAAATCTTCTTGTAAAATATTGCGACTTTTCTGTAGCGCTGCCTGAAAGAGTGCCACGTTGTCTTGTTCTTCATTGTTTTCGGGATCTTCTAAGACTTCGTCGATCTCCTCCATTTCCACCATGATAGCATTAAAAAATAAAAGTAGTGCCGTAGCGAGTTACTCATAAGTAATTTTCTTATTAGAGAAAATGAAAAAGGGCGAAAGCTGATGGATAATGTAGGCCCCGTAAAAAGTCCCGTTCTTAAGTCTTCGAGAAGTCGGTATCTTTTTCGTAATGATTTTGTTTAACATGTTTCTAATTTACGAATATGAAGTGTTTCATCATATTATAAACAGTACAGCTGGCATATATTATACTACATGCCTTCTTGAGTAAGCAGTGCAGGGATCTATCACGACTAAGACATCTTACTAGCGACACTTTCAAATAGCCGTTTGGTTGGTGTTGCGGACCTAGCAGTGCCATTGTGTATATTGATTCTCGGGTGAGTTTGGCACTGCATATAACAAAGCCATCTTGGAAATTAAAAATTAGTTCGAATTGATAACCTCCTCCTTTTTTGAAGTCGGTTAAAAACAACGACGAAGGAGCAGTAATAGCGACAATTTCAACTTGTAATAACTGATAGTTAGGTTGTCCGGTGCAATATGCACCTAACACGTAACGCGCCCATGCGTAGGTATACGTATGCGTTTTAGCTACATTGAGGTCAACACTAATTTCAATCTATAAATTTAATGCAATTACGGATACCGTCGCGACCGGGTGCATTCGAACACAGTTTTGTAACATTTTAACATTTAGAAACATTTTAAACTAACTTAGCTTTTAGTAACAGTGATGAGTTTAGCAGTAGTTTTTTTAGATATTTAACATTTTCAACTCTTCTCCGGACCTTAAACATACAACCCTCGCCCACCACATAGGTAATTTTGAAATTATTTATTTATTTTCTTTAAATTTATCTAAAATTGCAAATTAAAATATGGCGCGACAAAGTTTCGCGTGCTTGATAGCTCGAAGACTATATCTCGCCGTTTGACGTAGAAAAGCTAGAAGGATTTGTCGCGAAATAGGTAGTTATGCTACCAATTCAGTTCGAAGTCTCCTTTCAATGTCATTTTGATCGAGTGACATCTACGAGCGAGTCTTTCTCGCATCTCGCGCTAAGTTATGCTACCGCCTTACGAGATGACGTTTAGTCGCGCCGATATGTCGCGTCGCGCGCGACATGTGCAAGATACGCTAGCCCCGCAGGCTGTGTTGCGCGCGAGTGTTTCGTGTTACGGTAGTGCAGTGAAAAGTGAACTCTATTGGATTGCCTTAAGGATTGTAACTGAGTAAGATCGTTTCATTTATTTGGACTTAGAAAATTTGCGTGCAAAAAAGACTTAGAATATTTTAACGTAATTTGAACTTAACCTAAAATTCGTAAGTAAACGTGGACTTAGTGAATCAGTGTAAAAACTTAGAAAAAATCAGTGTTTTGGACTTGGTTATAATTTCGTAGTTTGAACTTTGAAAATTTAAGTGTTAAAGTTAAAAAACGTGGTATGGACTTGAAATATTTTCACTGATTTGCGTTGCGTGTTTTTGAGGTTAGGCTTGGGACCGGAACATTCAAAATGGAGGCATTATACGAAGTTCAATTGGATAACATAAAGGTACTTAGAAAAGCGACTGCGAACTTTAAGAAGACTCCCAAGACGCGACTTACAAAAGCTTATTTGGAAGTGAGAATTGATAATTTAAATAAACAGTGGGAAATATTTCAAGAAACGCACAGAGAGATGGTGAAATTAGCAACACCAGAACAACGAAACAGCCATGAATATTTTGAGCAAGATTTATACGACATTGTATCAGAAGAGTATTTGCAAACTAAAGTAGACATAACCACGTTGTTAGAAGAGAGTCAGCCACAACCAGGCCGTTCAGATCACGTCATTGAAAGAAACGAAAGTCAATCCATTAGACCACAGTGCCAAGAAGTGAAACTACCTAAAATTAATATTCCACAATTTCACGGGAATTACAATGATTGGGGGACTTTTAAGGATTTGTATACATCTCTCATTCATAATCAGAGTTCGTTGAGCCCGGTACAGAAATTGCACTACTTGAAAAGTTGCCTTACTGGTGAAGCGGAGCAACTGCTTAAACACATTCAAATAACAGACAAGAACTATGAGGTGGCATGGACAACTTTACAGAATAGGTATAATAATAAGAGAATTGTAGTCAACACTATTTTGAACAGATTATTGGGGCAGAAGAAACTAAGCATGGAATCAGGCAAAGGTGTCAAAGAATTGCTGGATACAACTACAGAATGTCTGAATAGCTTGAAGAACAATGACATAAGCATCTCTAACTGGGATCCCATCATTATTCATGTCATAGTGAATAAATTAGATAGCGAGTCACATAAACAATGGGAAGAGAATTTGAAGACATTTTCTGTAGAAGAGTTGCCAACTTTGGAACGCTTTAGTGCATTTCTAGAAGGAAGGTTTAGAGTACTAGAAATGATTCAAACTGCACACCCTAAAGATAAACCTCAAATAAAATCCAAATCATTCCATGTGACTGCTCAGTCTGACAGTACTGGTACTACAGATTCCAGTCAACAATGTAGTTTTTGTAATGAGGAACACTTGATCTACAACTGTAAGGAGTTTGCAAAACTGGATCCCGAGAAACGATCCCAGGAAGTTCAAACACTAGGCCTTTGTTTCAACTGTCTGAAACCTGGACATAGTGTCAGATTTTGTAGACGGAGTACCACATGCCTTCGCTGTAAAAGGAAACATCATACACTATTACATGTTACTAAGCCACGCCCGGAGAAACAAGAAGCTACACCAAAAAAAGAAAACAATGAGAAACCTAAACCACCAATCAACATAGTATCTCACTGTGCATCACAAAATCAGGTTACTCTTTTGGCGACAGCACTAGTGAATATTATGACTAACAGAGGAGCACAAGTGGTTCGAGCACTTATAGACCCATGTTCGCAGGAGTCATTCATAACTGAGGAGACAGCAAGAAAACTACAACTCAAGCGAATAAGAGTAGATGGTCAGGTGACAGGTGTTGGGAAGATGTCAACTCCAATCAAGCATGCGGCGGAGATACAAATTGTATCGAGAATTAATGAGACTTATAAGCTAAACTGCACCGCCTACGTGATAAATCAAGTCACTGAAATTATGCCTGTTACTAAGATTGATAGCAAACAATGGACACAGCTACATGGTTTGGAATTAGCGGATCCAACATACTGCAATCCTGGTAAGATAGATCTGTTGCTAGGAGTCAATGTCTATACAGACATATTAATGAGTGGCATCATAAAGGGTAAGCCAGGATCACCATTAGCCCAAGAGACTTCTCTCGGCTGGATAATATCAGGAGGAGCACCCGCTCAAGAGTATGGAAAAAATGGAAGAATTGTCAGCATGCATTTGAATGTGAGCTTAGACAACATGCTGCAACGATTTTGGGAATCGGAGACACTAGATACTGAGAGCAAACACACTCTAACACCTCTAGAAAAGAGAGCTGAGGAGATTTATGAGAAAACACTAGCGAGAGACCAGGATGGAAGATTTATAGTGAGCCTACCATTCGCAAGAGATACACCGATTCTACCTGAGGAGTCCCGAGCAATTGCTGTGAAGAGACTTGAATGTCTAGAGAGGAAATTAGCACGCGACAGCAAATTGAAAGAAGATTATGCTAGTGTCATTAAGGAATATCTCACCTTAAATCACATGGAACAGGTAGACAAACCTATAGGAGGGAGCAATAATACAGTTTACCTGCCACACCATGCAGTTATACGCGAAGATAAGGAGACCTCTAAAGTGCGTGTTGTATATGACGCATCATGTAAAGGAATTAATGGAGTATCCCTCAATGATGAACTATTAGTGGGGCCATCCCTACAAGAGGAGCTACGAGACATCATCATGAGATGGAGACAACACAAGATCTGCTTTGTTGCTGACATAATTAAAATGTACAGGCAAATTAAAGTTAGAGAGACAGATGCTGACTATCAGCGGATAGTGTATAGGTTTGGTCCAGACGAAGAAATTCAAGATTTCAGATTATTGACCGTGACCTTCGGTACGGCCTGCGCCCCGTACTTAGCAATCAGAACTCTTAAACAACTGGCCAAAGAAGAGAAGAATACTTACCCCATAGCATCTGAAATCATTAATAGAGACTTTTATATGGATGATGTGCTGACAGGGTTTGATAGCGAACAAGCAGCATTGGAAGCACATGAGCAGCTCCAGCATGTGATGAGTAAAGGGTGCTTTGAATTGCAAAAGGTAGCTTCCAACAGTACAGAGTTTATGTCAGCTATTCAACCTGAAAAGAGAGATAACTCGACCACATTAGATATGAATAGGAAGAATCACATAAAGACACTCGGTATCATATGGGATATAGATGAGGATAACCTGAAGGTAGCGCAAAAGGATATCAATACTGATATAGACAAACCTGTCACCAAGAGAAACATACTCGGTCAGATTGCTTCTCTCTTCGATCCTCATGGATGGTTAGCTCCGGCTTTGATGACAGCCAAGATATTCATGCAACGTTTGTGGCTTGCTCATGTGGATTGGGATCAAGAGATTCCTGAAGACTTAAAAGAAGAATGGCTGAAGTATCAAAAGGAATTACCTGTTTTGTCAGAGATACAACTTCAGCGATGGACAGGTTCGAGTCAAGATTCTGTGACCGAGTTACACGGGTTTTCTGATGCATCCCAGGCA
The DNA here is from genome assembly GCA_905147355.2 of Apotomis turbidana. Classification (NCBI taxonomy): domain Eukaryota; kingdom Metazoa; phylum Arthropoda; class Insecta; order Lepidoptera; family Tortricidae; genus Apotomis; species Apotomis turbidana. The sequence continues at coordinate 22,152,812 of LR990295.1, read as the reverse complement.
GGCTATGCTGCTGTAGTATACCTGCGAGTAATGCCAAAGGATAGATCACAGTGTCAAGTGTCTTTAATTACAGCCAAGACAAAAGTAGCCCCAGTGGCTAAGCCTCTCTCTTTACCACGCCTGGAACTATGTGGTGCATCACTGCTTAGTAAATTAATGAGACATGTCATGACAGTTTTAAATATTGACCTGCATCAAACTTATGCTTGGGTGGATTCAAAAGTGGTTTTAGCATGGATAAAAGGAGATCCAAATAGATGGACATCTTATGTAAAGAATAGAGTAATAGATATTAGAAACAATTTAGATACTCACTGGTTGTATGTAAACACAAAGGAGAATCCGTGTGATCCAGCTTCCAGAGGGCTGTCACCGACTAAACTGAAACAACATGAAATGTGGTTCAACGGTCCAGAGTTCTTACATCAACGTGATTTTAACATACCTGTAGAAGATGTACCTGAAACAGATTTAGAGAAACGCTTGTTAATAAAATGTAACATAACAACACTTCCTTCAGATAGTGAAAAACTTACCTGGTTAAAGAAATATTCGTCCCTGCAGAAACTCCTGGATGTTGTTGCCTACTGTAGAAGATGGTTGAAAATCCTGAAAAATGAAAAGAAGTTTACAAAGCATATAACCTGTGAAGAGAGAGATGAAGCACTTACTTTATGTTTGAAGATGTCGCAGCAGATGGAGTTCCCTGAAGAAATTAATAGTCTTAAGAATGGGAAGGCAATTAAGAAGAGCAGTCGTTTACTACCTTTTACACCATACCTAGATGACAAAGGACTATTGAGATTAGGTGGACGATTGAAGTATGCAGATATGAGTATGGAGGAGAAGCATCCTATTCTTATAACTAAAGATAACGCACTCTTACCTGTTTTGTTGGATGATGCACACAAACATACTCTTCATGGTGGACCTCAGCTCATGACACCTTACCTGAGAAGTAAATACTGGATTATTAAAGGAGGTTCTTCTATAAAGTATTTTTATCAAAAATGTATAACATGTGCTCGGCACAATGCAAAAGCAAATACTCAATTGATGGGAAACCTACCTGAAGTTCGAGTGAAGCCATCACGTCCCTTTCTTATTAGTGGTGTGGATTTTGCGGGTCCCATCTCATGCAGAATGAGCAAAGGACGAGGAGCAAAAACATTCAAGGCTTATATTGCATTGTTTATATGTATGTCTACCAAAGCCATACATCTTGAATTGGTTAGCGATATGACCACCGAAGCGTTTATCGCTGCTTTTAAAAGGTTTGTGTCCAGACGAGGCCATTGTAAGGAGCTTTGGAGTGACCATGGCACTACATTCATCGCAGCTGAAAAGGAATTTATCAAAATGTGGCAGCAAGGTCGCAACGAAGTCCCTGACGAGTTACTTAAGAATTTAGACGATAAAGGAACAAGGTGGAGATATATTCCACCTGGAGCACCAAACTTCGGAGGATTATGGGAAGCCGGTGTAAAGTCAACGAAATATCATCTGAAGAGAATTATGAAGGATTCAACTTTAACATTCGAAGAAATGTACACCGTGCTTGCTCAAATCGAAGCATGTCTCAATTCTCGCCCCTTGGCTCCACTAGGTGACAACTTAGATTATTTAACACCTGGACATTTCCTGGTTGGAGAGCCCTTGATAACTTTACCAGATCGCAGTAATGAGCAGAGTAACATATCCAGTCTATCAAGATGGCAGTTAACCCAACGCATGTTAAGAGATTTTTGGAATAAATGGCAGACTGAGTATCTTTCTCGCCTTCAGCTACGTCCAAAGTGGAACACAACTCAAAAGGATTTGGAAATTGGAGAGTTAGTTTTGATTAAGGATGCAAGATTCCCACCAGCGCACTGGAGAATAGGTAGAGTACTGAAGAAGTACCCAGGCACTGATGGATTGACTCGTATGTATGACATTCGCACAGCCTTTGGGATCACCCAACGCCCAATCACCAAGCTGTGCAGACTTCCTAACTAGTACCAGGAATACTTCCTTGGCGGCGGAGGATGTTGAGAATTAGAGTTACAAACTGGTGATAGATGTCGCTAGTAGTACCTCCACGCCGCATACAAACAGTGATTTCAAATTAAGTTTACCCAATTGCCTGCTAGATGTCGCTTTGCCATCCACAAACTAGCTAACGAAGTGTTTATAAAAATGATGACGTCCCAAGCCTCCCAAAGCCCAAGTCAGTAACCAAACAGTGTAATATATAGTTAAGTATAAGTATAGTGAAGTGCAGTGTACTAGTGAAGTGAGAGTGACCAGCCAGCCCAGGTATTATCACTTACTTACATTTTATATTGGTATTCGGACATCGTATACAATAAGGGCAGCGGTGAGTAGCGAGTGTTAAAAACTGACTTATAGGTATATTTAGCACACCACGAGTCGCTCGGCTCTATTCAGTCTGAGCGGTGACGAGGTGCGGGCGGCAACACGCCGCGCCCCGCGCGGCGGCGCGGCGTCGTGTCCCGCCGCGGTGTGCGGGACAGTGGTATTCTTCGTATACCGGGTGTTCCAAGACATCAAGGGAAAGTACCTTAAGTATCGTAGATAAGATATTTTGCTGAAAGAAGACTTTATGTTATTTTTAAAAGTTACTAATTCTGCATTTAAAGATTTTCTAAGAATTACTTGCTTCGTCTGGGAATCGAACCGACTTAAATGTGAAAAAAAAATCACCCCTATTTTTATGATGCCAATTGAAAGAATGGACAATTTTGTTTTTGCCGCTCACCGCTGCTGGCTGGCCTGTAAGTCGCGGCCGAGACACGAAAGACGACGGCAGCAGTAATGTGTGCCTTACGTTGCAGGCATCACGGCCCGCGAGCTGGACAACCTGCCGCCGGCGCTGGCGCTGGTGCTGCTGAGCGTGTGCGCGCGCTGCAAGGCCTGCCCGCCGCCCGACTGGCCCGCCGCCGCGCTGGCGCTGGCCATGCGCGAGGAGCTGGCGCAGGCCGCGCAGACGCACCACGCGCACGAGTATATGGAGTGTAAGTGTTTACATTAGCTGGACAACTGCTGCCGGCGCTGGCGCTGGTGCTGCTGAGCGTGTGCGCGCGCTGCAAGGCCTGCCCGCCGCCCGACTGGCCCGCCGCCGCGCTGGCGCTGGCCATGCGCGAGGAGCTGGCGCAGGCCGCGCAGACGCACCACGCGCACGAGTATATGGAGTGTAAGTGTTTACATTAGCTGGACAACTGCTGCCGGCGCTGGCGCTGGTGCTGCTGAGCGTGTGCGCGCGCTGCAAGGCCTGCCCGCCGCCCGACTGGCCCGCCGCCGCGCTGGCGCTGGCCATGCGCGAGGAGCTGGCGCAGGCCGCGCAGACGCACCACGCGCACGAGTATATGGAGTGTAAGTGTTTACATTAGCTGGACAACTGCTGCCGGCGCTGGCGCTGGTGCTGCTGAGCGTGTGCGCGCGCTGCAAGGCCTGCCCGCCGCCCGACTGGCCCGCCGCCGCGCTGGCGCTGGCCATGCGCGAGGAGCTGGCGCAGGCCGCGCAGACGCACCACGCGCACGAGTATATGGAGTGTAAGTGTTTACATTAGCTGGACAACTGCTGCCGGCGCTGGCGCTGGTGCTGCTGAGCGTGTGCGCGCGCTGCAAGGCCTGCCCGCCGCCCGACTGGCCCGCCGCCGCGCTGGCGCTGGCCATGCGCGAGGAGCTGGCGCAGGCCGCGCAGACGCACCACGCGCACGAGTATATGGAGTGTAAGTGTTTACATTAGCTGGACAACTGCTGCCGGCGCTGGCGCTGGTGCTGCTGAGCGTGTGCGCGCGCTGCAAGGCCTGCCCGCCGCCCGACTGGCCCGCCGCCGCGCTGGCGCTGGCCATGCGCGAGGAGCTGGCGCAGGCCGCGCAGACGCACCACGCGCACGAGTATATGGAGTGTAAGTGTTTACATTAGCTGGACAACTGCTGCCGGCGCTGGCGCTGGTGCTGCTGAGCGTGTGCGCGCGCTGCAAGGCCTGCCCGCCGCCCGACTGGCTCGCCGCCGCGCTGGCGCTGGCCATGCGCGAGGAGCTGGCGCAGGCCGCGCAGACGCACCACGCGCACGAGTATATGGAGTGTAAGTGTTTACATTAGCTGGACAACTGCTGCCGGCGCTGGCGCTGGTGCTGCTGAGCGTGTGCGCGCGCTGCAAGGCCTGCCCGCCGCCCGACTGGCCCGCCGCCGCGCTGGCGCTGGCCATGCGCGAGGAGCTGGCGCAGGCCGCGCAGACGCACCACGCGCACGAGTATATGGAGTGTAAGTGTTTACATTAGCTGGACAACTGCTGCCGGCGCTGGCGCTGGTGCTGCTGAGCGTGTGCGCGCGCTGCAAGGCCTGCCCGCCGCCCGACTGGCCCGCCGCCGCGCTGGCGCTGGCCATGCGCGAGGAGCTGGCGCAGGCCGCGCAGACGCACCACGCGCACGAGTATATGGAGTGTAAGTGTTTACATTAGCTGGACAACTGCTGCCGGCGCTGGCGCTGGTGCTGCTGAGCGTGTGCACGCGCTGCAAGGCCTGCCCGCCGCCCGACTGGCCCGCCGCCGCGCTGGCGCTGGCCATGCGCGAGGAGCTGGCGCAGGCCGCGCACACGCACCACGCGCACGAGTATATGGAGTGTAAGTGTTTACATTAGCTGGACAACTGCTGCCGGCGCTGGCGCTGGTGCTGCTGAGCGTGTGCGCGCGCTGCAAGGCCTGCCCGCCGCCCGACTGGCCCGCCGCCGCGCTGGCGCTGGCCATGCGCGAGGAGCTGGCGCAGGCCGCGCAGACGCACCACGCGCACGAGTATATGGAGTGTAAGTGTTTACATTAGCTGGACAACTGCTGCCGGCGCTGGCGCTGGTGCTGCTGAGCGTGTGCGCGCGCTGCAAGGCCTGCCCGCCGCCCGACTGGCCCGCCGCCGCGCTGGCGCTGGCCATGCGCGAGGAGCTGGCGCAGGCCGCGCACACGCACCACGCGCACGAGTATATGGAGTGTAAGTGTTTACATTAGCTGGACAACTGCCGCCGGCGCTGGCGCTGGTGCTGCTGAGCGTGTGCGCGCGCTGCAAGGCCTGCCCGCCGCCCGACTGGCCCGCCGCCGCGCTGGCGCTGGCCATGCGCGAGGAGCTGGCGCAGGCCGCGCAGACGCACCACGCGCACGAGTATATGGAATGTGAGTAAAAAGAAAAAATAAAATTGGCAAATGCGAGTCCGACTCGCGTATGAAGGGTTCCGTACCATAATCTATAACAAGTTTGTTGTATGGGAGTCCCCCTTAAATATTGATTTTATTTTATTTTTAGTATTTGTTGTTATAGCGACAATAGAAATACATCATCTGTGAAAATTTCAATTGTCTAGCTATCACCGTTCTTGAGATACAGCCTGGTGACAGACGGACGGACAGCGAACTCTCAGTAATAGGGTCCCGTTTTTACCCTTTGGGTACGGAACCCTGAAAATTAAAATATTTCGGAGGATGCGACTGATGTTGAATTACAGGATAGTGTAGTAATATGAATAAAATTAGCTGAATTTGTCATGAAACAAAGAAAATAAAAACTATATTTTTTTTAATATGTGATTTCAATGGTTCGAATTTTATATATTTTTTTCATCCAAAAAAATTTTGAAATTGTTTTCAGTATCCTCATAATTTAACAAAACAATAATTGTATGACAACCATGAACTAAACGCTCTTTTTCACGATGAAAATGGTACATACTTATTGTCTCTATACAAATATTGGTACCAATCCACATATGACGTCATATGTAGATAGAGTCACGGGACTCACTTGGGAACGACTGTGCCCTTAAGAGGCCTTATTCCTTTTAAAATGCTGATTGTTTAGACATTTTTCTTTATGATCAAACATGTTTCTTAACATACTATTGATGTTACTTTCTAGAACAGGGCTATTGGGATGTATTGGTATATATTTGAAACCTACAGTTTGAATTTTTCATTGATAATTTTTGTTTCAAAAACTACTCGAAATTGACAAAATTCACGCGGAAAATTAGTTTTTTTTTACTTATTTTCGACTGTACGCACTGAAAGCGTGAAATAACTATGTTACTACCTAGAACTCGGGGAAAAATATTATTCACTTGAAAAAGTTGGTTGAAATTATCAATATATTTGTCATAATATGAAAAAAAAAAAATTTGAAAGGAATAAGGCCTCTTAATAAGTTATACTCGAGAACTCTTGGCAGTCTGAGATATAGCTTTGTTTCTCTCCGACAGCACTCGCCCTCGAGGTTCTCGAGAAAGAGACGGCGTACTCGCTGAACACCGCCCCGTCCGAGGAGCCCGCGCCTAAAAACGAGGACAGCGACATCAACACCGGCATGGAGCACCTCAACACCAAGCTACTCCATCTGCTGTATCCTAGAGACCACAGGTGACACTTCCCGCAGCACTCTCTGTCTCTTACTCTCCCGAGGTCCTCGAGGAATATACAGCGTATACGATGAACTCCACACCCTCCAAAGAACCCGCACATAAAAACGAAGACGGATATTTTCACCGGCATCCTGGAGCACCTCAACACCAAACTGCAGCAGGTGTTGTATCGCAAAAATCGTTATTCCGCTTAATAAATAATGAATTTGGTGGACAGACCTCGTCATAGGCACAGTCTAAGAAACAATACAGTCGGTCGACGAAGGCGTCTAGACAGGGCAATCGTGCGGGGTGACAGAGGCGGCGGCGGGAGGGGCGTTCCCCATGTGTCATACGACGAAATTGTTAGTAATGAGGGAACTAACTGTGAGGGCTGACGCGTCTTGCAACTTACAATTTTATTGAAATGGTGCATACGACATGTGCTGTGCGACAATGCATGTCGACATCTTATAAAAATAAAGAACTACGATTCCATAGATTTCCTCGGTCAATAGAAAGGTAAATATTATATTTTTAATATTATTTTATAGTGCTTAAGTAATAAATTTTCTCATGTCATGCTAACGTAAACAAAATGGCGGATGTAAAAGCGTTACGCCTGCCAGTAAAAATTGAAATAACGCAGTAATATCGCTAATTGTTTGTTTCTGTGTACCTAAACAAAAATATATAATGATATGATATGTCACATGAATTTTTAAATTCAAAATGTCGGACATGATTTATAGGTTATTTTAAGTAATTACGAGTTTGACCTTTACTCCCCCACTGCCGCCGTCATCCATTTTTGTATATTTTCAATATTTTATTTTACTTCAACAAATTTTTATTACATTAAAAAAAAGTAATTACGAGTTACGTAAGGTTTAAGACTTTATTTAAAAAGTAAGAAATTGTTTGTTTATGAATCATCTGATTTTTAAATAAATTTGAGGGTCCGCGGGGTACCGATTACGAAAATGAAGTCCATTTTGATATCCAAGATGGCGGACATTATTTTTTCTTAAAAATCGATATGGGTGTCATCTCCGAGGTTCCTGGGGGTTCCAATTACGAAAATGACGTCCATTTTGAAATCCAAGATGGCGGACATTATTTTTTCTTAAAAATCGATATGGGTGTCTTCTCCGAGGTTCCTGGGGGTTCCAATTACGAAAATGACGTCCATTTTGAAATCCAAGATGGCGGACATTATTTTTTCTTAAAAATCGATATGGGTGTCTTCTCCGAGGTACCTCGGGGTGCCGATTACGAAAATGACGTCCATTTTGATATCCAAGATGGCGGACGTCACTGTTTGAAATGGGTGTTGATGTCTGTAGCAGTGATATCAACCATCCCAAAATGGATTCCATTTTTGAAATCTACACCCCCAAAAACCTAGAAAACGACACCCATGTAGATTTTTTCAAAAAAGTGACGTCCGCCATCTTTATTTCCAAAATGGACGCCATATGTAAAATTAGTACACATACATGAAACCTAAAAACATTACCCTCCTTTTTTGGGCAGTTGTGTAAGTCTGTGACAACCCTAGGTAAGTACGGTAACCTTGCGCGGTGTCGGCATTTACGCAAACATCAAAGGCGTCGGCCCACTGTTACTTTTTACACTGTGTCATAGGCATGAATAAGAAATAAGAAAGATTTTGCAGAATTGTAGCTCCACACTACTCGCGACGTTGACCGAGGCGAAGTCGGCCGAAGTATGAGTTTCCGCAGTGAAGTGCTCCCCCTCCGCACTATCATATTCGCCCAACGTCGAGCAACTTCTCGAGCAGTGTGGAGCCGGAATTACATTTTGCTCGTTTAATAAGACTGACATTTGAAACGGTATACATTTTCCAGAATGACCGAAGTGTTCAACCTGCTTCAATCCTCGATCCCAGTGACGATAGACCTGACGCAGCGCCCCGAAGTGTCAGACCATGACTTTATTGAGGAACAGGAGAAGCATCTGTTCGCCATCAGCACCCGGACGATGGCACTGCCTGTGGCCAGGTCAGTGTTATGCTAGAGAATACAACACTACATACTTTTGGTGACTGAACATGTACAGTCAAGGAAATTGAAACATGTACCTGTTTTGCTCTTGTCACAATGACAATAAGGGTAAAAAAGGTACATGTTTCAGGTTCCATTACTCTACATGGATAATTATTTATATACGAAAAAGAAACGGGTTTGGTTGCGTTTGATGTTTCCTACTTATGAACTAGTTATACAAACAGCTTACTTACACTAGTTATACGAACTAGGGTTCATCAACTTGCCTTATCTATCTAAGCATTAAATCAATATTTGAACTATTTTTGATAGATATTTAAACTTTTAAGTCACCATAGGCCGTAAGCGGGATTTTGTCCCTGTATAGCGGACAGAAAATCTCGCTTTCTGATCAAGGCAAAACATAAAACCATAGTCAAACCACGGGTAATTGGTAAAGTCTCAGATCGTATAAAGCACCGGTTCGGTTCACGCTACACACCTGCGCTTTGGGACATTCATGAATTCACCGCCCTAGGCATGTGTTCTTCATATTCATATCGTTTATTGCGAATCATGTTCATTTTACAATGGATGGTATGCTAATTATAATGTAGGTACATGAAACCCTGTTAGGGCATTGCAATTTCTTACAGACTAAAACATTATTAATTTTATTTAATTTAAACTATTATGTACAACTATTTTACAAAACTATAAAATGTTATTATTAATTTAACAATGCAGCAATATTAATTACATTTCAAACATATATATGCGTTTTAAATATCGTAACTTCTGGGTAACTAAGTATTAATTTAAATTAGAAATTATTCGGCGTTACATTACTATATAATAATTAGAAGAATAATAATTAAATTAAAAAGCTTATTTTAAGTTATCATTTAAATAATCTTGGACAGCATAGTAGCATTTCGAATGTAGTAGCTGTTTCAATATTTTCATAAATTTTATGTCAGAAATTTCATTGGTCAGTGAATTTGGTAAATTATTATAATTTTTTATGGCCATGACGTAAGTGCTATTGAATGTATTTTTAGTTTAGATGCTGGCAGTAGAAGTTTATTTTTTTGCCGCAGAATGTGCGTTGTAGAAAGTTCATGTCTTTTCTTAAATAAATTATTTTGTTGTCTAACGAATTTACACATTTCGAGAATATAGATACACGGCAACGTAAGAATTTTATGATGCTGGAAGTGTGGCTTGCATGTTTCTGTGTTACCTATATTGACTATTATTCTTAGTAACTTCTTTTGTTGGGTAAACATGGAGGAGAACTCTGTACTGTTTCCCCATAGAATTATACCGTAGGTAAGCCATGAGTTGGCATAGGCATAATATGTGGCGAGCGCCGTTTGTATATTCGTGGTCTTTTTTATTTCACGTAGCGCATATGCATTTTCGGTCGTTTGTTTTACCCGTTATTACCGACAACCCCTCTAAGATAGAAGTGGAACTTGAACGCCCCGTCCGTGGTGTCGCAGAGGCATGGTGACGCTGCGCAGCCTGCCGTGCGCGCCGACGGAGCCGCTGCCGCTGCCGGCGCTGTGCGTGGCGGGCCGCGCGCCCGGCCCGCGCGCCGGCACGGTGGGCGGCGCCGACCAGCCCGCCGCACTCACCTGGCCCAGCTTCCACAACGGCGTGGCCGCCGGCCTCGCGCTCGTGCCCATGACCGGCACCAGCATCGACGCCAGCTGGGTCGTCTACAACAAGCCCAGGGTACGTCCTGTGTCACTAGGCCCGGCTGCAGTGGCCCAGCTTCCACAACGGCGTGGCCGCCGGCCTCGCGCTCGTGCCCATGACCGGCACCAGCATCGACGCCAGCTGGGTCGTCTACAACAAGCCCAGGGTACGTCCTGTGTCACTAGGCCCGGCTGCAGTGGCCCAGCTTCCACAACGGCGTGGCCGCCGGCCTCGCGCTCGTGCCCATGACCGGCACCAGCATCGACGCCAGCTGGGTCGTCTACAACAAGCCCAGGGTACGTCCTGTGTCACTAGGCCCGGCTGCAGTGGCCCAGCTTCCACAACGGCGTGGCCGCCGGCCTCGCGCTCGTGCCCATGACCGGCACCAGCATCGACGCCAGCTGGGTCGTCTACAACAAGCCCAGGGTACGTTCTGTGTCACTAGGCCCGGCTGCAGTGGCCCAGCTTCCACAACGGCGTGGCCGCCGGCCTCGCGCTCGTGCCCATGACCGGCACCAGCATCGACGCCAGCTGGGTCGTCTACAACAAGCCCAGGGTACGTTCTGTGTCACTAGGCCCGGCTGCAGTGGCCCAGCTTCCACAACGGCGTGGCCGCCGGCCTCGCGCTCGTGCCCATGACCGGCACCAGCATCGACGCCAGCTGGGTCGTCTACAACAAGCCCAGGGTACGTCCTGTGTCACTAGGCCCGGCTGCAGTGGCCCAGCTTCCACAACGGCGTGGCCGCCGGCCTCGCGCTCGTGCCCATGACCGGCACCAGCATCGACGCCAGCTGGGTCGTCTACAACAAGCCCAGGGTACGTCCTGTGTCACTAGGCCCGGCTGCAGTGGCCCAGCTTCCACAACGGCGTGGCCGCCGGCCTCGCGCTCGTGCCCATGACCGGCACCAGCATCGACGCCAGCTGGGTCGTCTACAACAAGCCCAGGGTACGTCCTGTGTCACTAGGCCCGGCTGCAGTGGCCCAGCTTCCACAACGGCGTGGCCGCCGGCCTCGCGCTCGTGCCCATGACCGGCACCAGCATCGACGCCAGCTGGGTCGTCTACAACAAGCCCAGGGTACGTTCTGTGTCACTAGGCCCGGCTGCAGTGGCCCAGCTTCCACAACGGCGTGGCCGCCGGCCTCGCGCTCGTGCCCATGACCGGCACCAGCATCGACGCCAGCTGGGTCGTCTACAACAAGCCCAGGGTACGTTCTGTGTCACTAGGCCCGGCTGCAGTGGCCCAGCTTCCACAACGGCGTGGCCGCCGGCCTCGCGCTCGTGCCCATGACCGGCACCAGCATCGACGCCAGCTGGGTCGTCTACAACAAGCCCAGGGTACGTTCTGTGTCACTAGGCCCGGCTGCAGTGGCCCAGCTTCCACAACGGCGTGGCCGCCGGCCTCGCGCTCGTGCCCATGACCGGCACCAGCATCGACGCCAGCTGGGTCGTCTACAACAAGCCCAGGGTACGTTCTGTGTCACTAGGCCCGGCTGCAGTGGCCCAGCTTCCACAACGGCGTGGCCGCCGGCCTCGCGCTCGTGCCCATGACCGGCACCAGCATCGACGCCAGCTGGGTCGTCTACAACAAGCCCAGGGTACGTTCTGTGTCACTAGGCCCGGCTGCAGTGGCCCAGCTTCCACAACGGCGTGGCCGCCGGCCTCGCGCTCGTGCCCATGACCGGCACCAGCATCGACGCCAGCTGGGTCGTCTACAACAAGCCCAGGGTACGTTCTGTGTCACTAGGCCCGGCTGCAGTGGCCCAGCTTCCACAACGGCGTGGCCGCCGGCCTCGCGCTCGTGCCCATGACCGGCACCAGCATCGACGCCAGCTGGGTCGTCTACAACAAGCCCAGGGTACGTTCTGTGTCACTAGGCCCGGCTGCAGTGGCCCAGCTTCCACAACGGCGTGGCCGCCGGCCTCGCGCTCGTGCCCATGACCGGCACCAGCATCGACGCCAGCTGGGTCGTCTACAACAAGCCCAGGGTACGTTCTGTGTCACTAGGCCCGGCTGCAGTGGCCCAGCTTCCACAACGGCGTGGCCGCCGGCCTCGCGCTCGTGCCCATGACCGGCACCAGCATCGACGCCAGCTGGGTCGTCTACAACAAGCCCAGGGTACGTTCTGTGTCACTAGGCCCGGCTGCAGTGGCCCAGCTTCCACAACGGCGTGGCCGCCGGCCTCGCGCTCGTGCCCATGACCGGCACCAGCATCGACGCCAGCTGGGTCGTCTACAACAAGCCCAGGGTACGTTCTGTGTCACTAGGCCCGGCTGCAGTGGCCCAGCTTCCACAACGGCGTGGCCGCCGGCCTCGCGCTCGTGCCCATGACCGGCACCAGCATCGACGCCAGCTGGGTCGTCTACAACAAGCCCAGGGTACGTTCTGTGTCACTAGGCCCGGCTGCAGTGGCCCAGCTTCCACAACGGCGTGGCCGCCGGCCTCGCGCTCGTGCCCATGACCGGCACCAGCATCGACGCCAGCTGGGTCGTCTACAACAAGCCCAGGGTACGTTCTGTGTCACTAGGCCCGGCTGCAGTGGCCCAGCTTCCACAACGGCGTGGCCGCCGGCCTCGCGCTCGTGCCCATGACCGGCACCAGCATCGACGCCAGCTGGGTCGTCTACAACAAGCCCAGGGTACGTTCTGTGTCACTAGGCCCGGCTTCAGTGGCCCAGCTTCCACAACGGCGTGGCCGCCGGCCTCGCGCTCGTGCCCATGACCGGCACCAGCATCGACGCCAGCTGGGTCGTCTACAACAAGCCCAGGGTACGTCCTGTGTCACTAGGCCCGGCTGCAGTGGCCCAGCTTCCACAACGGCGTGGCCGCCGGCCTCGCGCTCGTGCCCATGACCGGCACCAGCATCGACGCCAGCTGGGTCGTCTACAACAAGCCCAGGGTACGTTCTGTGTCACTAGGCCCGGCTGCAGTGGCCCAGCTTCCACAACGGCGTGGCCGCCGGCCTCGCGCTCGTGCCCATGACCGGCACCAGCATCGACGCCAGCTGGGTCGTCTACAACAAGCCCAGGGTACGTTCTGTGTCACTAGGCCCGGCTGCAGTGGCCCAGCTTCCACAACGGCGTGGCCGCCGGCCTCGCGCTCGTGCCCATGACCGGCACCAGCATCGACGCCAGCTGGGTCGTCTACAACAAGCCCAGGGTACGTTCTGTGTCACTAGGCCCGGCTGCAGTGGCCCAGCTTCCACAACGGCGTGGCCGCCGGCCTCGCGCTCGTGCCCATGACCGGCACCAGCATCGACGCCAGCTGGGTCGTCTACAACAAGCCCAGGGTACGTCCTGTGTCACTAGGCCCGGCTGCAGTGGCCCAGCTTCCACAACGGCGTGGCCGCCGGCCTCGCGCTCGTGCCCATGACCGGCACCAGCATCGACGCCAGCTGGGTCGTCTACAACAAGCCCAGGGTACGTCCTGTGTCACTAGGCCCGGCTGCAGTGGCCCAGCTTCCACAACGGCGTGGCCGCCGGCCTCGCGCTCGTGCCCATGACCGGCACCAGCATCGACGCCAGCTGGGTCGTCTACAACAAGCCCAGGGTACGTCCTGTGTCACTAGGCCCGGCTGCAGTGGCCCAGCTTCCACAACGGCGTGGCCGCCGGCCTCGCGCTCGTGCCCATGACCGGCACCAGCATCGACGCCAGCTGGGTCGTCTACAACAAGCCCAGGGTACGTCCTGTGTCACTAGGCCCGGCTGCAGTGGCCCAGCTTCCACAACGGCGTGGCCGCCGGCCTCGCGCTCGTGCCCATGACCGGCACCAGCATCGACGCCAGCTGGGTCGTCTACAACAAGCCCAGGGTACGTTCTGTGTCACTAGGCCCGGCTGCAGTGGCCCAGCTTCCACAACGGCGTGGCCGCCGGCCTCGCGCTCGTGCCCATGACCGGCACCAGCATCGACGCCAGCTGGGTCGTCTACAACAAGCCCAGGGTACGTTCTGTGTCACTAGGCCCGGCTGCAGTGGCCCAGCTTCCACAACGGCGTGGCCGCCGGCCTCGCGCTCGTGCCCATGACCGGCACCAGCATCGACGCCAGCTGGGTCGTCTACAACAAGCCCAGGGTACGTCCTGTGTCACTAGGCCCGGCTGCAGTGGCCCAGCTTCCACAACGGCGTGGCCGCCGGCCTCGCGCTCGTGCCCATGACCGGCACCAGCATCGACGCCAGCTGGGTCGTCTACAACAAGCCCAGGGTACGTCCTGTGTCACTAGGCCCGGCTGCAGTGGCCCAGCTTCCACAACGGCGTGGCCGCCGGCCTCGCGCTCGTGCCCATGACCGGCACCAGCATCGACGCCAGCTGGGTCGTCTACAACAAGCCCAGGGTACGTCCTGTGTCACTAGGCCCGGCTGCAGTGGCCCAGCTTCCACAACGGCGTGGCCGCCGGCCTCGCGCTCGTGCCCATGACCGGCACCAGCATCGACGCCAGCTGGGTCGTCTACAACAAGCCCAGGGTACGTTCTGTGTCACTAGGCCCGGCTGCAGTGGCCCAGCTTCCACAACGGCGTGGCCGCCGGCCTCGCGCTCGTGCCCATGACCGGCACCAGCATCGACGCCAGCTGGGTCGTCTACAACAAGCCCAGGGTACGTTCTGTGTCACTAGGCCCGGCTGCAGTGGCCCAGCTTCCACAACGGCGTGGCCGCCGGCCTCGCGCTCGTGCCCATGACCGGCACCAGCATCGACGCCAGCTGGGTCGTCTACAACAAGCCCAGGGTACGTTCTGTGTCACTAGGCCCGGCTGCAGTGGCCCAGCTTCCACAACGGCGTGGCCGCCGGCCTCGCGCTCGTGCCCATGACCGGCACCAGCATCGACGCCAGCTGGGTCGTCTACAACAAGCCCAGGGTACGTTCTGTGTCACTAGGCCCGGCTGCAGTGGCCCAGCTTCCACAACGGCGTGGCCGCCGGCCTCGCGCTCGTGCCCATGACCGGCACCAGCATCGACGCCAGCTGGGT
This sequence comes from Apotomis turbidana, assembly GCA_905147355.2. NCBI lineage: Eukaryota > Metazoa > Arthropoda > Insecta > Lepidoptera > Tortricidae > Apotomis > Apotomis turbidana. Next base: position 22,137,760 of record LR990295.1, on the reverse strand, counting down.
CGTCTACAACAAGCCCAGGGTACGTTCTGTGTCACTAGGCCCGGCTGCAGTGGCCCAGCTTCCACAACGGCGTGGCCGCCGGCCTCGCGCTCGTGCCCATGACCGGCACCAGCATCGACGCCAGCTGGGTCGTCTACAACAAGCCCAGGGTACGTTCTGTGTCACTAGGCCCGGCTGCAGTGGCCCAGCTTCCACAACGGCGTGGCCGCCGGCCTCGCGCTCGTGCCCATGACCGGCACCAGCATCGACGCCAGCTGGGTCGTCTACAACAAGCCCAGGGTACGTTCTGTGTCACTAGGCCCGGCTGCAGTGGCCCAGCTTCCACAACGGCGTGGCCGCCGGCCTCGCGCTCGTGCCCATGACCGGCACCAGCATCGACGCCAGCTGGGTCGTCTACAACAAGCCCAGGGTACGTTCTGTGTCACTAGGCCCGGCTGCAGTGGCCCAGCTTCCACAACGGCGTGGCCGCCGGCCTCGCGCTCGTGCCCATGACCGGCACCAGCATCGACGCCAGCTGGGTCGTCTACAACAAGCCCAGGGTACGTTCTGTGTCACTAGGCCCGGCTGCAGTGGCCCAGCTTCCACAACGGCGTGGCCGCCGGCCTCGCGCTCGTGCCCATGACCGGCACCAGCATCGACGCCAGCTGGGTCGTCTACAACAAGCCCAGGGTACGTTCTGTGTCACTAGGCCCGGCTGCAGTGGCCCAGCTTCCACAACGGCGTGGCCGCCGGCCTCGCGCTCGTGCCCATGACCGGCACCAGCATCGACGCCAGCTGGGTCGTCTACAACAAGCCCAGGGTACGTTCTGTGTCACTAGGCCCGGCTGCAGTGGCCCAGCTTCCACAACGGCGTGGCCGCCGGCCTCGCGCTCGTGCCCATGACCGGCACCAGCATCGACGCCAGCTGGGTCGTCTACAACAAGCCCAGGGTACGTTCTGTGTCACTAGGCCCGGCTGCAGTGGCCCAGCTTCCACAACGGCGTGGCCGCCGGCCTCGCGCTCGTGCCCATGACCGGCACCAGCATCGACGCCAGCTGGGTCGTCTACAACAAGCCCAGGGTACGTTCTGTGTCACTAGGCCCGGCTTCAGTGGCCCAGCTTCCACAACGGCGTGGCCGCCGGCCTCGCGCTCGTGCCCATGACCGGCACCAGCATCGACGCCAGCTGGGTCGTCTACAACAAGCCCAGGGTACGTCCTGTGTCACTAGGCCCGGCTGCAGTGGCCCAGCTTCCACAACGGCGTGGCCGCCGGCCTCGCGCTCGTGCCCATGACCGGCACCAGCATCGACGCCAGCTGGGTCGTCTACAACAAGCCCAGGGTACGTTCTGTGTCACTAGGCCCGGCTGCAGTGGCCCAGCTTCCACAACGGCGTGGCCGCCGGCCTCGCGCTCGTGCCCATGACCGGCACCAGCATCGACGCCAGCTGGGTCGTCTACAACAAGCCCAGGGTACGTTCTGTGTCACTAGGCCCGGCTGCAGTGGCCCAGCTTCCACAACGGCGTGGCCGCCGGCCTCGCGCTCGTGCCCATGACCGGCACCAGCATCGACGCCAGCTGGGTCGTCTACAACAAGCCCAGGGTACGTTCTGTGTCACTAGGCCCGGCTGCAGTGGCCCAGCTTCCACAACGGCGTGGCCGCCGGCCTCGCGCTCGTGCCCATGACCGGCACCAGCATCGACGCCAGCTGGGTCGTCTACAACAAGCCCAGGGTACGTCCTGTGTCACTAGGCCCGGCTGCAGTGGCCCAGCTTCCACAACGGCGTGGCCGCCGGCCTCGCGCTCGTGCCCATGACCGGCACCAGCATCGACGCCAGCTGGGTCGTCTACAACAAGCCCAGGGTACGTCCTGTGTCACTAGGCCCGGCTGCAGTGGCCCAGCTTCCACAACGGCGTGGCCGCCGGCCTCGCGCTCGTGCCCATGACCGGCACCAGCATCGACGCCAGCTGGGTCGTCTACAACAAGCCCAGGGTACGTTCTGTGTCACTAGGCCCGGCTGCAGTGGCCCAGCTTCCACAACGGCGTGGCCGCCGGCCTCGCGCTCGTGCCCATGACCGGCACCAGCATCGACGCCAGCTGGGTCGTCTACAACAAGCCCAGGGTACGTTCTGTGTCACTAGGCCCGGCTGCAGTGGCCCAGCTTCCACAACGGCGTGGCCGCCGGCCTCGCGCTCGTGCCCATGACCGGCACCAGCATCGACGCCAGCTGGGTCGTCTACAACAAGCCCAGGGTACGTCCTGTGTCACTAGGCCCGGCTGCAGTGGCCCAGCTTCCACAACGGCGTGGCCGCCGGCCTCGCGCTCGTGCCCATGACCGGCACCAGCATCGACGCCAGCTGGGTCGTCTACAACAAGCCCAGGGTACGTCCTGTGTCACTAGGCCCGGCTGCAGTGGCCCAGCTTCCACAACGGCGTGGCCGCCGGCCTCGCGCTCGTGCCCATGACCGGCACCAGCATCGACGCCAGCTGGGTCGTCTACAACAAGCCCAGGGTACGTCCTGTGTCACTAGGCCCGGCTGCAGTGGCCCAGCTTCCACAACGGCGTGGCCGCCGGCCTCGCGCTCGTGCCCATGACCGGCACCAGCATCGACGCCAGCTGGGTCGTCTACAACAAGCCCAGGGTACGTTCTGTGTCACTAGGCCCGGCTGCAGTGGCCCAGCTTCCACAACGGCGTGGCCGCCGGCCTCGCGCTCGTGCCCATGACCGGCACCAGCATCGACGCCAGCTGGGTCGTCTACAACCAGCCCAGGGTACGTTCTGTGTCACTAGGCCCGGCTGCAGTGGCCCAGCTTCCACAACGGCGTGGCCGCCGGCCTCGCGCTCGTGCCCATGACCGGCACCAGCATCGACGCCAGCTGGGTCGTCTACAACAAGCCCAGGGTACGTTCTGTGTCACTAGGCCCGGCTGCAGTGGCCCAGCTTCCACAACGGCGTGGCCGCCGGCCTCGCGCTCGTGCCCATGACCGGCACCAGCATCGACGCCAGCTGGGTCGTCTACAACAAGCCCAGGGTACGTTCTGTGTCACTAGGCCCGGCTGCAGTGGCCCAGCTTCCACAACGGCGTGGCCGCCGGCCTCGCGCTCGTGCCCATGACCGGCACCAGCATCGACGCCAGCTGGGTCGTCTACAACAAGCCCAGGGTACGTCCTGTGTCACTAGGCCCGGCTGCAGTGGCCCAGCTTCCACAACGGCGTGGCCGCCGGCCTCGCGCTCGTGCCCATGACCGGCACCAGCATCGACGCCAGCTGGGTCGTCTACAACAAGCCCAGGGTACGTTCTGTGTCACTAGGCCCGGCTGCAGTGGCCCAGCTTCCACAACGGCGTGGCCGCCGGCCTCGCGCTCGTGCCCATGACCGGCACCAGCATCGACGCCAGCTGGGTCGTCTACAACAAGCCCAGGGTACGTTCTGTGTCACTAGGCCCGGCTGCAGTGGCCCAGCTTCCACAACGGCGTGGCCGCCGGCCTCGCGCTCGTGCCCATGACCGGCACCAGCATCGACGCCAGCTGGGTCGTCTACAACAAGCCCAGGGTACGTCCTGTGTCACTAGGCCCGGCTGCAGTGGCCCAGCTTCCACAACGGCGTGGCCGCCGGCCTCGCGCTCGTGCCCATGACCGGCACCAGCATCGACGCCAGCTGGGTCGTCTACAACAAGCCCAGGGTACGTCCTGTGTCACTAGGCCCGGCTGCAGTGGCCCAGCTTCCACAACGGCGTGGCCGCCGGCCTCGCGCTCGTGCCCATGACCGGCACCAGCATCGACGCCAGCTGGGTCGTCTACAACAAGCCCAGGGTACGTTCTGTGTCACTAGGCCCGGCTGCAGTGGCCCAGCTTCCACAACGGCGTGGCCGCCGGCCTCGCGCTCGTGCCCATGACCGGCACCAGCATCGACGCCAGCTGGGTCGTCTACAACAAGCCCAGGGTACGTCCTGTGTCACTAGGCCCGGCTGCAGTGGCCCAGCTTCCACAACGGCGTGGCCGCCGGCCTCGCGCTCGTGCCCATGACCGGCACCAGCATCGACGCCAGCTGGGTCGTCTACAACAAGCCCAGGGTACGTTCTGTGTCACTAGGCCCGGCTGCAGTGGCCCAGCTTCCACAACGGCGTGGCCGCCGGCCTCGCGCTCGTGCCCATGACCGGCACCAGCATCGACGCCAGCTGGGTCGTCTACAACAAGCCCAGGGTACGTTCTGTGTCACTAGGCCCGGCTGCAGTGGCCCAGCTTCCACAACGGCGTGGCCGCCGGCCTCGCGCTCGTGCCCATGACCGGCACCAGCATCGACGCCAGCTGGGTCGTCTACAACAAGCCCAGGGTACGTTCTGTGTCACTAGGCCCGGCTGCAGTGGCCCAGCTTCCACAACGGCGTGGCCGCCGGCCTCGCGCTCGTGCCCATGACCGGCACCAGCATCGACGCCAGCTGGGTCGTCTACAACAAGCCCAGGGTACGTTCTGTGTCACTAGGCCCGGCTGCAGTGGCCCAGCTTCCACAACGGCGTGGCCGCCGGCCTCGCGCTCGTGCCCATGACCGGCACCAGCATCGACGCCAGCTGGGTCGTCTACAACAAGCCCAGGGTACGTTCTGTGTCACTAGGCCCGGCTGCAGTGGCCCAGCTTCCACAACGGCGTGGCCGCCGGCCTCGCGCTCGTGCCCATGACCGGCACCAGCATCGACGCCAGCTGGGTCGTCTACAACAAGCCCAGGGTACGTTCTGTGTCACTAGGCCCGGCTGCAGTGGCCCAGCTTCCACAACGGCGTGGCCGCCGGCCTCGCGCTCGTGCCCATGACCGGCACCAGCATCGACGCCAGCTGGGTCGTCTACAACAAGCCCAGGGTACGTTCTGTGTCACTAGGCCCGGCTGCAGTGGCCCAGCTTCCACAACGGCGTGGCCGCCGGCCTCGCGCTCGTGCCCATGACCGGCACCAGCATCGACGCCAGCTGGGTCGTCTACAACAAGCCCAGGGTACGTTCTGTGTCACTAGGCCCGGCTGCAGTGGCCCAGCTTCCACAACGGCGTGGCCGCCGGCCTCGCGCTCGTGCCCATGACCGGCACCAGCATCGACGCCAGCTGGGTCGTCTACAACAAGCCCAGGGTACGTTCTGTGTCACTAGGCCCGGCTGCAGTGGCCCAGCTTCCACAACGGCGTGGCCGCCGGCCTCGCGCTCGTGCCCATGACCGGCACCAGCATCGACGCCAGCTGGGTCGTCTACAACAAGCCCAGGGTACGTTCTGTGTCACTAGGCCCGGCTGCAGTGGCCCAGCTTCCACAACGGCGTGGCCGCCGGCCTCGCGCTCGTGCCCATGACCGGCACCAGCATCGACGCCAGCTGGGTCGTCTACAACAAGCCCAGGGTACGTTCTGTGTCACTAGGCCCGGCTGCAGTGGCCCAGCTTCCACAACGGCGTGGCCGCCGGCCTCGCGCTCGTGCCCATGACCGGCACCAGCATCGACGCCAGCTGGGTCGTCTACAACAAGCCCAGGGTACGTTCTGTGTCACTAGGCCCGGCTTCAGTGGCCCAGCTTCCACAACGGCGTGGCCGCCGGCCTCGCGCTCGTGCCCATGACCGGCACCAGCATCGACGCCAGCTGGGTCGTCTACAACAAGCCCAGGGTACGTCCTGTGTCACTAGGCCCGGCTGCAGTGGCCCAGCTTCCACAACGGCGTGGCCGCCGGCCTCGCGCTCGTGCCCATGACCGGCACCAGCATCGACGCCAGCTGGGTCGTCTACAACAAGCCCAGGGTACGTTCTGTGTCACTAGGCCCGGCTGCAGTGGCCCAGCTTCCACAACGGCGTGGCCGCCGGCCTCGCGCTCGTGCCCATGACCGGCACCAGCATCGACGCCAGCTGGGTCGTCTACAACAAGCCCAGGGTACGTTCTGTGTCACTAGGCCCGGCTGCAGTGGCCCAGCTTCCACAACGGCGTGGCCGCCGGCCTCGCGCTCGTGCCCATGACCGGCACCAGCATCGACGCCAGCTGGGTCGTCTACAACAAGCCCAGGGTACGTTCTGTGTCACTAGGCCCGGCTGCAGTGGCCCAGCTTCCACAACGGCGTGGCCGCCGGCCTCGCGCTCGTGCCCATGACCGGCACCAGCATCGACGCCAGCTGGGTCGTCTACAACAAGCCCAGGGTACGTCCTGTGTCACTAGGCCCGGCTGCAGTGGCCCAGCTTCCACAACGGCGTGGCCGCCGGCCTCGCGCTCGTGCCCATGACCGGCACCAGCATCGACGCCAGCTGGGTCGTCTACAACAAGCCCAGGGTACGTTCTGTGTCACTAGGCCCGGCTGCAGTGGCCCAGCTTCCACAACGGCGTGGCCGCCGGCCTCGCGCTCGTGCCCATGACCGGCACCAGCATCGACGCCAGCTGGGTCGTCTACAACAAGCCCAGGGTACGTCCTGTGTCACTAGGCCCGGCTGCAGTGGCCCAGCTTCCACAACGGCGTGGCCGCCGGCCTCGCGCTCGTGCCCATGACCGGCACCAGCATCGACGCCAGCTGGGTCGTCTACAACAAGCCCAGGGTACGTTCTGTGTCACTAGGCCCGGCTGCAGTGGCCCAGCTTCCACAACGGCGTGGCCGCCGGCCTCGCGCTCGTGCCCATGACCGGCACCAGCATCGACGCCAGCTGGGTCGTCTACAACAAGCCCAGGGTACGTTCTGTGTCACTAGGCCCGGCTGCAGTGGCCCAGCTTCCACAACGGCGTGGCCGCCGGCCTCGCGCTCGTGCCCATGACCGGCACCAGCATCGACGCCAGCTGGGTCGTCTACAACAAGCCCAGGGTACGTCCTGTGTCACTAGGCCCGGCTGCAGTGGCCCAGCTTCCACAACGGCGTGGCCGCCGGCCTCGCGCTCGTGCCCATGACCGGCACCAGCATCGACGCCAGCTGGGTCGTCTACAACAAGCCCAGGGTACGTCCTGTGTCACTAGGCCCGGCTGCAGTGGCCCAGCTTCCACAACGGCGTGGCCGCCGGCCTCGCGCTCGTGCCCATGACCGGCACCAGCATCGACGCCAGCTGGGTCGTCTACAACAAGCCCAGGGTACGTCCTGTGTCACTAGGCCCGGCTGCAGTGGCCCAGCTTCCACAACGGCGTGGCCGCCGGCCTCGCGCTCGTGCCCATGACCGGCACCAGCATCGACGCCAGCTGGGTCGTCTACAACAAGCCCAGGGTACGTCCTGTGTCACTAGGCCCGGCTGCAGTGGCCCAGCTTCCACAACGGCGTGGCCGCCGGCCTCGCGCTCGTGCCCATGACCGGCACCAGCATCGACGCCAGCTGGGTCGTCTACAACAAGCCCAGGGTACGTTCTGTGTCACTAGGCCCGGCTGCAGTGGCCCAGCTTCCACAACGGCGTGGCCGCCGGCCTCGCGCTCGTGCCCATGACCGGCACCAGCATCGACGCCAGCTGGGTCGTCTACAACAAGCCCAGGGTACGTCCTGTGTCACTAGGCCCGGCTGCAGTGGCCCAGCTTCCACAACGGCGTGGCCGCCGGCCTCGCGCTCGTGCCCATGACCGGCACCAGCATCGACGCCAGCTGGGTCGTCTACAACAAGCCCAGGGTACGTCCTGTGTCACTAGGTCCGGCTGCAGTGGCCCAGCTTCCACAACGGCGTGGCCGCCGGCCTCGCGCTCGTGCCCATGACCGGCACCAGCATCGACGCCAGCTGGGTCGTCTACAACAAGCCCAGGGTACGTTCTGTGTCACTAGGCCCGGCTGCAGTGGCCCAGCTTCCACAACGGCGTGGCCGCCGGCCTCGCGCTCGTGCCCATGACCGGCACCAGCATCGACGCCAGCTGGGTCGTCTACAACAAGCCCAGGGTACGTCCTGTGTCACTAGGCCCGGCTGCAGTGGCCCAGCTTCCACAACGGCGTGGCCGCCGGCCTCGCGCTCGTGCCCATGACCGGCACCAGCATCGACGCCAGCTGGGTCGTCTACAACAAGCCCAGGGTACGTTCTGTGTCACTAGGCCCGGCTGCAGTGGCCCAGCTTCCACAACGGCGTGGCCGCCGGCCTCGCGCTCGTGCCCATGACCGGCACCAGCATCGACGCCAGCTGGGTCGTCTACAACAAGCCCAGGGTACGTCCTGTGTCACTAGGCCCGGCTGCAGTGGCCCAGCTTCCACAACGGCGTGGCCGCCGGCCTCGCGCTCGTGCCCATGACCGGCACCAGCATCGACGCCAGCTGGGTCGTCTACAACAAGCCCAGGGTACGTCCTGTGTCACTAGGCCCGGCTGCAGTGGCCCAGCTTCCACAACGGCGTGGCCGCCGGCCTCGCGCTCGTGCCCATGACCGGCACCAGCATCGACGCCAGCTGGGTCGTCTACAACAAGCCCAGGGTACGTTCTGTGTCACTAGGCCCGGCTGCAGTGGCCCAGCTTCCACAACGGCGTGGCCGCCGGCCTCGCGCTCGTGCCCATGACCGGCACCAGCATCGACGCCAGCTGGGTCGTCTACAACAAGCCCAGGGTACGTCCTGTGTCACTAGGCCCGGCTGCAGTGGCCCAGCTTCCACAACGGCGTGGCCGCCGGCCTCGCGCTCGTGCCCATGACCGGCACCAGCATCGACGCCAGCTGGGTCGTCTACAACAAGCCCAGGGTACGTTCTGTGTCACTAGGCCCGGCTGCAGTGGCCCAGCTTCCACAACGGCGTGGCCGCCGGCCTCGCGCTCGTGCCCATGACCGGCACCAGCATCGACGCCAGCTGGGTCGTCTACAACAAGCCCAGGGTACGTTCTGTGTCACTAGGCCCGGCTGCAGTGGCCCAGCTTCCACAACGGCGTGGCCGCCGGCCTCGCGCTCGTGCCCATGACCGGCACCAGCATCGGCGCCAGCTGGGTCGTCTACAACAAGCCCAGGGTACGTTCTGTGTCACTAGGCCCGGCTGCAGTGGCCCAGCTTCCACAACGGCGTGGCCGCCGGCCTCGCGCTCGTGCCCATGACCGGCACCAGCATCGACGCCAGCTGGGTCGTCTACAACAAGCCCAGGGTACGTCCTGTGTCACTAGGCCCGGCTGCAGTGGCCCAGCTTCCACAACGGCGTGGCCGCCGGCCTCGCGCTCGTGCCCATGACCGGCACCAGCATCGACGCCAGCTGGGTCGTCTACAACAAGCCCAGGGTACGTCCTGTGTCACTAGGCCCGGCTGCAGTGGCCCAGCTTCCACAACGGCGTGGCCGCCGGCCTCGCGCTCGTGCCCATGACCGGCACCAGCATCGACGCCAGCTGGGTCGTCTACAACAAGCCCAGGGTACGTTCTGTGTCACTAGGCCCGGCTGCAGTGGCCCAGCTTCCACAACGGCGTGGCCGCCGGCCTCGCGCTCGTGCCCATGACCGGCACCAGCATCGACGCCAGCTGGGTCGTCTACAACAAGCCCAGGGTACGTCCTGTGTCACTAGGCCCGGCTGCAGTGGCCCAGCTTCCACAACGGCGTGGCCGCCGGCCTCGCGCTCGTGCCCATGACCGGCACCAGCATCGACGCCAGCTGGGTCGTCTACAACAAGCCCAGGGTACGTTCTGTGTCACTATGCCCGGCTGCAGTGGCCCAGCTTCCACAACGGCGTGGCCGCCGGCCTCGCGCTCGTGCCCATGACCGGCACCAGCATCGACGCCAGCTGGGTCGTCTACAACAAGCCCAGGGTACGTTCTGTGTCACTAGGCCCGGCTGCAGTGGCCCAGCTTCCACAACGGCGTGGCCGCCGGCCTCGCGCTCGTGCCCATGACCGGCACCAGCATCGACGCCAGCTGGGTCGTCTACAACAAGCCCAGGGTACGTTCTGTGTCACTAGGCCCGGCTGCAGTGGCCCAGCTTCCACAACGGCGTGGCCGCCGGCCTCGCGCTCTTGCCCATGACCGGCACCAGCATCGACGCCAGCTGGGTCGTCTACAACAAGCCCAGGGTACGTTCTGTGTCACTAGGCCCGGCTGCAGTGGCCCAGCTTCCACAACGGCGTGGCCGCCGGCCTCGCGCTCGTGCCCATGACCGGCACCAGCATCGACGCCAGCTGGGTCGTCTACAACAAGCCCAGGGTACGTTCTGTGTCACTAGGCCCGGCTGCAGTGGCCCAGCTTCCACAACGGCGTGGCCGCCGGCCTCGCGCTCGTGCCCATGACCGGCACCAGCATCGACGTCAGCTGGGTCGTCTACAACAAGCCCAGGGTACGTCCTGTGTCACTAGGCCCGGCTGCAGTGGCCCAGCTTCCACAACGGCGTGGCCGCCGGCCTCGCGCTCGTGCCCATGACCGGCACCAGCATCGACGCCAGCTGGGTCGTCTACAACAAGCCCAGGGTACGTTCTGTGTCACTAGGCCCGGCTGCAGTGGCCCAGCTTCCACAACGGCGTGGCCGCCGGCCTCGCGCTCGTGCCCATGACCGGCACCAGCATCGACGCCAGCTGGGTCGTCTACAACAAGCCCAGGGTACGTCCTGTGTCACTAGGCCCGGCTGCAGTGGCCCAGCTTCCACAACGGCGTGGCCGCCGGCCTCGCGCTCGTGCCCATGACCGGCACCAGCATCGACGCCAGCTGGGTCGTCTACAACAAGCCCAGGGTACGTCCTGTGTCACTAGGCCCGGCTGCAGTGGCCCAGCTTCCACAACGGCGTGGCCGCCGGCCTCGCGCTCGTGCCCATGACCGGCACCAGCATCGACGCCAGCTGGGTCGTCTACAACAAGCCCAGGGTACGTTCTGTGTCACTAGGCCCGGCTGCAGTGGCCCAGCTTCCACAACGGCGTGGCCGCCGGCCTCGCGCTCGTGCCCATGACCGGCACCAGCATCGACGCCAGCTGGGTCGTCTACAACAAGCCCAGGGTACGTCCTGTGTCACTAGGCCCGGCTGCAGTGGCCCAGCTTCCACAACGGCGTGGCCGCCGGCCTCGCGCTCGTGCCCATGACCGGCACCAGCATCGACGCCAGCTGGGTCGTCTACAACAAGCCCAGGGTACGTTCTGTGTCACTAGGCCCGGCTGCAGTGGCCCAGCTTCCACAACGGCGTGGCCGCCGGCCTCGCGCTCGTGCCCATGACCGGCACCAGCATCGACGCCAGCTGGGTCGTCTACAACAAGCCCAGGGTACGTTCTGTGTCACTATGCCCGGCTGCAGTGGCCCAGCTTCCACAACGGCGTGGCCGCCGGCCTCGCGCTCGTGCCCATGACCGGCACCAGCATCGACGCCAGCTGGGTCGTCTACAACAAGCCCAGGGTACGTTCTGTGTCACTAGGCCCGGCTGCAGTGGCCCAGCTTCCACAACGGCGTGGCCGCCGGCCTCGCGCTCGTGCCCATGACCGGCACCAGCATCGACGCCAGCTGGGTCGTCTACAACAAGCCCAGGGTACGTTCTGTGTCACTAGGCCCGGCTGCAGTGGCCCAGCTTCCACAACGGCGTGGCCGCCGGCCTCGCGCTCGTGCCCATGACCGGCACCAGCATCGACGCCAGCTGGGTCGTCTACAACAAGCCCAGGGTACGTTCTGTGTCACTAGGCCCGGCTGCAGTGGCCCAGCTTCCACAACGGCGTGGCCGCCGGCCTCGCGCTCGTGCCCATGACCGGCACCAGCATCGACGCCAGCTGGGTCGTCTACAACAAGCCCAGGGTACGTTCTGTGTCACTAGGCCCGGCTGCAGTGGCCCAGCTTCCACAACGGCGTGGCCGCCGGCCTCGCGCTCGTGCCCATGACCGGCACCAGCATCGACGCCAGCTGGGTCGTCTACAACAAGCCCAGGGTACGTCCTGTGTCACTAGGCCCGGCTGCAGTGGCCCAGCTTCCACAACGGCGTGGCCGCCGGCCTCGCGCTCGTGCCCATGACCGGCACCAGCATCGACGCCAGCTGGGTCGTCTACAACAAGCCCAGGGTACGTTCTGTGTCACTAGGCCCGGCTGCAGTGGCCCAGCTTCCACAACGGCGTGGCCGCCGGCCTCGCGCTCGTGCCCATGACCGGCACCAGCATCGACGCCAGCTGGGTCGTCTACAACAAGCCCAGGGTACGTCCTGTGTCACTAGGCCCGGCTGCAGTGGCCCAGCTTCCACAACGGCGTGGCCGCCGGCCTCGCGCTCGTGCCCATGACCGGCACCAGCATCGACGCCAGCTGGGTCGTCTACAACAAGCCCAGGGTACGTCCTGTGTCACTAGGCCCGGCTGCAGTGGCCCAGCTTCCACAACGGCGTGGCCGCCGGCCTCGCGCTCGTGCCCATGACCGGCACCAGCATCGACGCCAGCTGGGTCGTCTACAACAAGCCCAGGGTACGTTCTGTGTCACTAGGCCCGGCTGCAGTGGCCCAGCTTCCACAACGGCGTGGCCGCCGGCCTCGCGCTTGTGCCCATGACCGGCACCAGCATCGACGCCAGCTGGGTCGTCTACAACAAGCCCAGGGTACGTTCGGTGTCACTAGGCCCGGCTGCAGTGGCCCAGCTTCCACAACGGCGTGGCCGCCGGCCTCGCGCTCGTGCCCATGACCGGCACCAGCATCGACGCCAGCTGGGTCGTCTACAACAAGCCCAGGGTACGTCCTGTGTCACTAGGCCCGGCTGCAGTGGCCCAGCTTCCACAACGGCGTGGCCGCCGGCCTCGCGCTCGTGCCCATGACCGGCACCAGCATCGACGCCAGCTGGGTCGTCTACAACAAGCCCAGGGTACGTTCTGTGTCACTAGGCCCGGCTGCAGTGGCCCAGCTTCCACAACGGCGTGGCCGCCGGCCTCGCGCTTGTGCCCATGACCGGCACCAGCATCGACGCCAGCTGGGTCGTCTACAACAAGCCCAGGGTACGTTCTGTGTCACTAGGCCCGGCTGCAGTGGCCCAGCTTCCACAACGGCGTGGCCGCCGGCCTCGCGCTTGTGCCCATGACCGGCACCAGCATCGACGCCAGCTGGGTCGTCTACAACAAGCCCAGGGTACGTCCTGTGTCACTAGGCCCGGCTGCAGTGGCCCAGCTTCCACAACGGCGTGGCCGCCGGCCTCGCGCTCGTGCCCATGACCGGCACCAGCATCGACGCCAGCTGGGTCGTCTACAACAAGCCCAGGGTACGTTCTGTGTCACTAGGCCCGGCTGCAGTGGCCCAGCTTCCACAACGGCGTGGCCGCCGGCCTCGCGCTCGTGCCCATGACCGGCACCAGCATCGACGCCAGCTGGGTCGTCTACAACAAGCCCAGGGTACGTTCTGTGTCACTAGGCCCGGCTGCAGTGGCCCAGCTTCCACAACGGCGTGGCCGCCGGCCTCGCGCTCGTGCCCATGACCGGCACCAGCATCGACGCCAGCTGGGTCGTCTACAACAAGCCCAGGGTACGTTCTGTGTCACTAGGCCCGGCTGCAGTGGCCCAGCTTCCACAACGGCGTGGCCGCCGGCCTCGCGCTTGTGCCCATGACCGGCACCAGCATCGACGCCAGCTGGGTCGTCTACAACAAGCCCAGGGTACGTCCTGTGTCACTAGGCCCGGCTGCAGTGGCCCAGCTTCCACAACGGCGTGGCCGCCGGCCTCGCGCTCGTGCCCATGACCGGCACCAGCATCGACGCCAGCTGGGTCGTCTACAACAAGCCCAGGGTACGTTCTGTGTCACTAGGCCCGGCTGCAGTGGCCCAGCTTCCTCAACAATCTTGCTGAAAGAGAGTTCCTATCTCTACTGATTGGTTAAACGTTTCTGGCATCTAGAGATTTGACACCCGGCCGTCTGTCCACGTTTTGGGACTTCTGTATACTTACACTGGTGCTGCTAATACGTAAAATCTCCTTAGCTCCACGATCATACTAATTATTCTAGTAGGTATTGTCTTGATGAAAACCGGTTCCGCTTTCGTGCATTTTTACTTTCACTTGGTTCCATCAAGTATTTATTTGTCATGAATATAAAATCCTTCGTATCTATACAGGGCACTCAAGAAATGTCAACGGAACACGCCGGCTTCCTCATGGCTCTGGGTCTGAACGGCCACCTGAAGGACATGCCGTTCATGAACATGTACGAGTACCTGGTGCGCTGCAACGAGATGATCAGCATCGGGCTGTTGCTGGGCATCGCCGCTACGTACAGAGGTGGGTAAACGATATGAGTAGGGACCAAAAAGTTAAACGAAATTTAGGCGTATTTTAGCCATACAAAACAAAAAAAAATGTCGGAACAAGTTTTTGATTTGAGCTGTCATCGAATGCCTTATTGAGTGAGTTACTGTGGTGAACTTTTAGATCTTCACCCATATGCCGATGGCTTATCGATATTTTCAGCAACCAACAGAGTTGTTTCGCACCTGACTAAATTCCAGGCATGATGTTATTACAGGCCTTACAATTATTGCTAATACGGCATTGAAGGTAGGTAAATATCCTAAAATAACAATAACAGCCAATTAGTATAGTAGCTCTGCCCCAGAGAATGCCACTATGACCGGTCGCGGTCGCGCGACTCGCATTCCGCGGACGGCGTTTGGATATCAATATCTTTTCGTCCTATATCCCGTAGTGTATCAAGACAAAAGTTTTTGGCCTGATACCGTTTAGTATTTCTATAAAATTGATGATTAATGATTAGAAGGTTAGGGAAATTCGAGTGGTGTGATGCGCTTTCTTTTGGAATGCAAACTGTTAAAGTTAAAATAGGATGGAATGTGTAAAAGGAACGGAAAAGTCGCTAGGGAAAGATGGGATGGAAAAAAATCCCCGTCTTGCTATTGTCTCCTGTCAGAAAGTAGAAGTATATATGATTTTTCTCAAACATGTAATGAAATATCGTCATAATGTTCTTTATAACTGGCTTAAAAGTATCACGTTTCGGGCGGAACAGCTCGAGAGAACTGTAAATGAATGTCATACAAAATTAAAGGCCTAGGCCGGGAAGTATTTTTTTTTGGAATGGCGTATGTGTTCACGAACAGGCTAAACAGCTGAATTATATATATTTTTTAGTGGTTTATTTTTTAATTCATTGTATATACATATATTTGAGAAAAGCTCTATACATGCCTTAGCCGTGAAAACTATCCTCCCTACGGTCGGCCGTCTATACATACTCACCCAGCAAGCTCTTCTTTCTAATTCCAGGCACCATGGATATCCAAGCGACGAAGATGATGAGCATCCACCTGGAAGCGCTGCTCCCTTCGACTCATGTAGAGCTGGACATCCAGCACGGCATCCTGGTGTCGGCGCTGCTGGGGCTGGGCCTGGTGTACCAGGGCACGCAGCACGCGCATCTGGCGCAAGTGCTGCTGCTGGAAATTGGTGAGTGATCCGTAACTGATTCATTTTTGTGGAAGTGTTGAACTACGATACGATACAATAGGCTTGGTTCAATATTTCGGAGACTTTTTTTTATAGTTTTTGCTGTAAGAATCTACTATTTTTCTTTACCGCCGTTTTCCCGATTTTTTTTTGAAATTGTCAATTTGACTGTTCTCAATTATAGTGGCTGAACCTAGTGGAGGAGATCTTTGCCTTTGAAACTTAATAAAAAAAAACTAGTCTATGGTTGACACTTGTCAATGTCAAAATTTCATTGGTTTGGCACTGACATGTGTCAGAATTTGAATAATTTGACAATAATGTGTGTCAAAAGCATGGACCTAGCATATACTAGCGTATACCTGAACTGCTCATTGCTTTGTTCGAACGATCCAAGTGAGAAAGCAACCAAGGGGGCAGTTTGTCACACTCTGCTGGGCTAACCAAATATTTAGCAATCAAGCAGGACTCATCCTTACTCCGTTTTATTATAAGTCTACAAATGTGTATTGGCTGGGGGTAAGTAATATAAGATATAAGAACTTATACTATAATAGGGACTTCCGGTTTGTGACTTAAGATGGCCGCATGCGTTTAAGTTGCGTTGTTCATTATTTATTCATTTTTGTTGTTCAATGTGTAGTATTGATAGCGTATTGTGCAGTGATCTAACGTATGAGTGAATAGCTAATGAAGAATTCAACTTGAAGCGTTCATAGCCCTTCCTGGGTCAAGGCCCGATAGTCCGCGTGGTTTTTTGTAAATCGCTATCACTTTACTAAAAGCAAAACCTCACCGAACAAAGGCATGCTCTACGAGCAAACTTGAAATTGGCGAAATCATCATTAACCTGATGGAAGCCATATTTTAAAATTAGAATAGAATATACTATAATATTCATATTATATACGCTCATATTGTATAAGCTTGTTTTGTATACCGTTCAAGGTGTATAACGAACGTCAGATATAACATCAAAATATCTATTTTTGTTAAGTATAACGTTATTTAAGTATAATATCATTGTATATAACGATCATAACGTATAAAGTTCGTAATATCTCAGATTTATAATGTATATTACTCAATACATCTAACACCAAAATGCATAATGCTCGTATAGAATAACCGTCTGCTACTTATGCAATAGTTCGCTGTAAAATTTTAATATATGTACCTACATGCAAGCAAGCATTTTGACGCTCCGCTACCCATGGTCATAAAACAAACCTAACCTACAGTTTTCGGTTTTTGACCCATATTCCATTTTGCCGCAGTTCTTCCAAACGGTATACTCGTATTTGCCAGAATTTCATCTGCCATTATCAATTGTGTACATACTTACTTATGCAATAGTTCGCTGTTAAAAATATACCTCCATGCAAGCAAGCATTTTGACGCTCCGCTCGCTTTGCTCGCTCCGCTATCCATGGTCATAAAACAAACCTAACCTAACCTACAGTTTTCGGTTTTTGACCCATGTTCCATTTTAGGGGCATAGGGGTAGCAGTTATAACCTTTTTAGTATATCATACGCTATTATATTTTCTAATCATTATATTGAAAGAAAGTATATACTATAATCGATATACGTTATGTATGTTATATCAACTGAATGTAGAGTATTTGAGTGTTATATAAAAAATAATTCTAAAACATGAGCATTATGCTAATTGACCGTTATTCCTGATAAAAATATTGATTTTGATGTTATAGCAAAAGTTTATTATATCTTGTGAACGTTATTAATATGAAATTATATATTATGTAGTTATATGTCATGGGACGCACCCATTGGCTGGCACTGTAGCTAGATTTAATTTGATATACCCATGGTTATACTCATAAATAAATATAGTGAATGTTAGCTACTATGCCAGCAAAAACACTCTTTTGGCCGCCGTTATTTTAACAGAACGCAGCAAACCAGTAATTGTTAATTTGATTTGATAAATGAGGGTTACCCTCATCTGGCAGAATAATGTTGGTCAGACATACACTTCGCATAACACGTTTCGCAGAATCACTTTCGGTCGAATGGTAAGATGGCATAAAGGTATAGTTGGCATTACTACTACCTCGCATACGACACATTTTGCAGCACATTGTTTTGTAGAATATCTCTTTGGCCGACTTTGGTTTAGCATAATTTTATGTACCATAATAACCCTATAGCATACGATTACAATAGCATAATTATTTTCTACTAGCAGAAAAGTGCGTTAAGTAAACTTTTCGTAGTAGAATGTAAGTACCGTTAGGTACGACGACGAGCAGTTCGAGGAGCAGTGTTAGGTATCTTGCCGCCGCGGGGCAACTGCCACTCAATTTTTAATCACAACAATTGTAATGCATAAATTAGGTCCTGATTTCACCTTAGGGCAGGTCCGACTTGGATTAGGTTAGGTACGACGACGAGCGAAGCGAGGAGGAGTGTTAGGTTGAACTGAGACCCTAACGAGAGAGCGAGCCGCGCGGCATCGGCCGGCTACCATACTACTCCATGGACAAAATGTGTAATCACAACAATTTGTAATGCATAAATTAGGTATTGATTGCACCTTAGGGCAGGTCCGACTTGGATTAGGTTAGGTACGACGACGAGCGAAGCGAGGAGGAGTGTTAGGTTGAACTGAGACCCTAACGAGCGAGCGTAGCGAGCGAGCCGCGCGGCATCGGCCGGCTACCATACCACTTCATGGACAAAATGTGTAATCACAACAACTTGTAATGCATAAATTAGGTACTTATTGCACCTTAGGGCAGGTCCGACTTGGATTAGGTTAGGTATTCCGCATATGTCCTGTACAACAAGATACGACAATGAAGTCTATCTTGAAATCAAATGGTATTCGGCTTGACAACTTTATGCCGCCTAAAATATTATGCAAAAAAAATATTTGCGAAAGTACTATTCGTTTAGAAGACTGTTATGCTCATCAACATTATGCCAATATAAATAAAATCTATAAAAAATAAAATCTTTATTCATGAAATCATAGTAATAACAAATGGCATAAAAGGTCTTAGATCTATACAGAGCATTCTTAATACTGGTGCCTGAACTAGGAGAATCCTGTATCTCAGGCTTTGAGAGTTCAAAATATACTCTAAGTACAAAAATAATAATCATTTACAATTAATACAATACTACTTATTGAATTCATAATATAATAATACTATAAAACTATATAATTTTTTATTTTTTTATATTGCTTAATTAAGATATGTTCAACTATGTAGGACATTGCATTGTCACCGTTAGCACAAATTGAAACTAGGACAGTCGGAATCGCATGAATCGTCAGCTTGTTTAATTTGTTTAGGTATATTACAAATCAGAACAATATTTAATAATAAGAAGTTACGCGGTTATGAAATATAGGAAATAATGAGGCGAGAATGTTTTGAGTAATACTAAAACTGAAAATGGACTTCTTATAATCTAAAAAGGCGCTCTTAGGCGCCTTCGTAATCTATAGAGTTATGGAACCTTTTTTCGGCTAGTTTTCTTGCTGGGCATTCGGCAGTGCCAGTTTCGTGATTACACGGTTTCTTATAGTGCATGCATGTCGCGCACTTTGGTGGTTCGGCCTTCTTGGTGCAGTCCTTTATTGCGTGCCCTACCTCTCCGCAATGTCCACAGATGTTAACTTCCATCTTACATGTCTTCGCCGCATGCCCGTACTGCTGGCATTTATAGCACCTTGTGACCAGAGTAAAATCTCTTACAGGGCACGACGACCAGTTCACGAATACTCTGTCATTTGTGACTAGTACCTTGCGAATTAGAGCTGGAACTTCAATAATATAATTGCAGGTCTCGGCTTCCTTCCTTCCCGATTTATGGCTCAATCTTGACGAGGACAAAAACTTTTCTAGGGTCAGGTCTTGTAGTTTGTCGGCTAGGTTTTGTTGAAAGATACACTTGAAGACTTCCGCTTCTTGCATATCTGCGGGCACTTCGACAATTACTACTCTGGGCTTTCGTTTTTAAATATATAATAAATATAAGATTCGGTATTATAAAAATCAAAGCATAATCTGCGTAAGATGTTTCTGCCAAACGTTACTTCTGCCAAGTATCGTTATGCAAAACAAATATATGTCAAAAAAGTTTCTACAAGATAATAGTGAACCGATAAATGACAAACTTCGTTAAGACTAGGTAATTATATTTTTATATTATATGTATATATTTTTTGCTTTTTAGTGATTCATATAAAATACTTATGGCGGGGTGATCTGGGAGGCCTTGAAGGCATGCATCTCGTTTGAGTTATCCCCTAACTCCTAACCGTTAAGGAGTTATACCTTCCATCATTAGCTCAATATAGGTAGATGATGACTATCAGACCCAAAGTAAAACGTTGTTAATTCAAGATGAGGTTGTGCATGATTATAAAGTTGTTCGTGAACAACTTCATAATTGCGGACAGACATACATATATGCAGGTCAAACTGAGAACCTCCTTTTTTTGAACTCGGTTAAAAACGGTTACGAAATAGCAAAAAAATTAGTAGAAAACGTTAATGAAATTATCAACCTATACTTTCTGCACTCGTTATGAATGTTACAATACTGATAAAAAAAAATCTATATAAAAATTAAAATAGGTATTATATTTTGTTACTTATGCGAAATTCAGTTGCACCGCCACAATATTTTCTGCTTTGCCTTACTTAAATGTTAACTGTAAATTCATTGTCAGTCTATTAGTTTTCTGCTTTGCCTTAAGCTTGACTGGTAAAGAATACCTCTAGGCATTAAAAAAAATGTTCGCCTTATGTACGATTAAAGTAATTGTGCTTTTGTGCACAATAAAGGTCATCATTTCAGCCATAGGACGCCCACTGCTGGACACAGGCCTCCTCAATAGATTTCCACATGGGCCGGATAGCAGCGACCCGCATCCAGCGAGTCCCCGCAACTCTAACCAGGTCGTCCGACCACCTTGCGGGTGGTCGTCCTACACTGCGCTTGCCGGTACGTGGTCTCCACTCGAGAACTTTTCTGCCCCAACGGCCATCGGTCCTTCGAGCTATGTGCCCCGCCCATTGCCACTTTAGCTTGCTTACCCGGTTTGCTATGTCGATGACCTTGGTTCGTCTACGAATCTCCTCATTTCTGATTCGATCTCGTAGACAAATCCCGAGCATAGCTCTTTCCATAGCTCGCTGAGTGACTCTGAGCTTCCTTAAAAGGCCCATAGTTAGAGACCACGTCTCGGCTCCGTAGGTCATCACCGGTAATACGCACTGGTTGAAGACTTTCGTCTTCAAGCACTGAGGTATGTTGGACGAGAAGACACTTCGCAGTTTCCCGAACGCTGCCCATCCGAGTTGAATCCGCCGATTGATCTCTTTCTCGAAGTTGGACCTGCCTAACTGAATTGTTTGTCCCAGATAGACGTATTCGTCAACAACTTCGAGGACCGAGTTACCAACCATTACTGGGGTGGGTGCTACATGGACATTCGACATAATCTTTGTTTTGTCCATGTTCATCTTAAGGCCCACCTGTTGGGATACTCTGTTGAGACCTTCGAGCATCGTACCGAGATCCTCCAGCGTCTCTGCCATGACCACGATGTCGTCGGCAAACCGAAGGTGCGTGATGTACTCGCCGATGCGAGATGTACAATAAAGGTGAAATAAATAAAATAAGTCTAAAACACTCCAGTTACATCATTGTGTATTGTTGATTGTTGGTACTATCAAGGAAGATAAAAGGTAAGGAAGTATGATGTTCATAGTAAGGAGCGTACGCCGATAAAGATTTTATCGTCGGGGAACTAGATGCCTCCGTATGTATCAAAATGAATAAAAACGGCGTTTCAGTAGCGACATAAACGAAATAGAACGGTGTTCATAATTAACAACTTTTGCAGAGTTTTGTAAGTATCGTAATGTTATACCTTGTTGACAATAGATGGCGTTTCCACGTTGTGCTTTTACAATTTTTGATATGTTGAAAAGTTTTTTCACTGAGGGTAATTTTTCGCTTTTAAGGCTTTTATGGTTGATTAAGTATTTATTATGGATGAAATATTTCAAGTCAAGCCTTTGAAGTAAGCCTGGCCATGTACTGACCATAGTGCTATAGGTAAGTGTGATATACTGTCAAATGATGTTTTGTCTCTTTCAGTTTGAATGTAACGTCATGAAAATGTCATTAGTTTTTGATTGATGCTTATTGTAATATACTTTTGCTATTTTCGATTTACGTTCCGCTTAAGGGAGGTTTATTATCAAAATTTATGACTGGTTAATAAATAGTTTTCAAATGACAATCCTAAACCTTCATTGTAAGAACATTATTTTATTCTGACAAGGTTAGCATCACAAGATTGCTTAGTTTAAACAGTTTAAGAAAAGGCTTAAATAAAGTGCTGCCATGCTACTACATCAAATTCATATAGGTTCTATATTTTTTAGGTAATGAATGACATGTCATGCCAAAGCAAATACTAATTTTAGAAAGTATTGAAGTTTTGCATCTAAAGCGCTGAATTTTATGATTAAATTATGGGTGCAATGCGAATTTGAATTTTCAGTTGAAATCATCTGTAATGCAATGTACCAGAATTAAAATCTCACTGGTATGGTGGTTTGGCGTTATGCCTCTACAGGCATAACGCCAAAAGAAAGACGGAAGCGAAAGCTTTTAGAAATATATGCTGAAGAAAAAAATAGGTTTAAAGAAGACTCTATTCGTAGAGAAAACTCTATTCTTGGCGTGCTTAAAGTGTTGATTAAAGATTCCTAAAGTTTCTTTCAGTACGGAACACATGAGGGGGCATTTAACGGTACAGAAGATTGAAATTGACAAGTCGTATTATGGCTACCTATATAAGTATGGCTTACGTCAAATTAAAGCAGAAATAATCGCGATTCAGCGATTATTGTATATGATGAAGTGAGATATTTTGACCAAAGACCAATTGGAATAAAATGGGCTTAACTAGTATTTATAATTACTTCTTCATATTGAACTTTATAGTGTGCCGTATGTTGTTAAAGTGCGTTAAAATTTTGGTGTGCTTTCGTTGATCATTGTTCATAATAAAGATATACAATAAAAATAACTAGCAGAATGTATTATTTACTATTTAAGCCAGTATTAGTACTCGTAGTATTAATATACTCGGGTACTTATGTAATACCTACTTAAAATAGTTTAATGCAAAGGGTAATAATTATAAATATAGGTATACCTAATCTCTCGTACAAATTAGTCGTGTCAAACTCATTGCATAGTAGTCATTACTGCGCAATGAGTTTGCCATCTCTCTTTTTCCGTGAGATCAGGTAAACTTTTGATTACCTACTTATTTCAATGTAATAAGACGAACATAAATGGCCACGAATTTCTGAACGGGTTGTCGTATAGGTAGTTCTGGCTAATGTATGATATAGATATGATATCATTGGAGCGCTAGGAAAATACGGACGTACGTTTATGACTTATGACGTTGGCTGTACCTATTCAATAACGATCACGGCTAGCATAACTTTGACACGCGACTCTTTCTCGCGCGAGATATACTACCTGTCTCTATCTGTACAGTACTATGAGATAGTGACGGATGATGCTATCTCGCGCGACATGAGTCGCGTGTCAAAGTTAATGCTAGACGTGCAGACTGCTTGATTATTCGTGATTAAGAAATCAACACGAGTAGTTTCAGCACCATCTAGTTAAGAACTATACAGATACCACGCTGTCTCTTTTTGGTATAACGCTTAGTGACAATGACATCTATTATGTGTTTTAATAAAACATTGCGCATCTACGTCTTATAATCAGCGCCATCTAGAAATAAGACGGTATTTGAGCTTTCTTCTGGAGTACGTTTTTTTGTATGAGGTTGTCAATCCATATGTATAATCCTTGGTACTATCGAAGACACTGATACTTAATTGTACATTTGTAAACGAATTTAAACCTTATTGCAACGGTTAAGGCCTGTGGGTGTATAGTTAACTGTGTCTTCGTTTGTAAATTGTACCTAAATACATAAGGATCGTGATAAATTAGTTTTTACACCGATAATTAAAACTGAGGTCGTTTCGGCCGTAGGCGCTTCCACGCGATCTTTAAAAAAACCGGACGAGCGTACAGATCTTATATCTTATGTTCGCTAGAACTACACCTTATATGAGCATAGGGTAAAATCGCGCGTCTACGCTCGTTCAAGTCACGCGTGGTTTAAAAGACAAGGCGCCTATACGCACATTTATTCACACGCTTACAAAAACGAATTCACGCGGGTATACAGTGCTGGTTGGAAACCTAAACCACCCTTAGATAGCGAAGGATTATCGTAGTATATTGAAAACGACTTTACTGCAATAAACTTTTGCTCAGGTTGTACGAATAATATTTCTCGAAGTCAAACATAGATCGGAATTATCCGGTATTTTTTAAAATTCATTGTCACTCTATTAGTACTTTATCAAAGTTTGATATTCTTTCATAATATTATACTATACCATATCTTACCTGAAAAAATATACCACGGTCACCAAAAGATTTCCTTTTGCAACCTTTAATTCAATTGTATCAAACCGTCCACTGTGTCCAAACGTCCACTGTGTCAGAACGTCCACTGTGTCAGAACGTCCACTGTGTCAGAACGTCCACTGTGTCAGAGCGTCCACTGTATCTGGACTTCCACTGTATCAAAACATCCACTGTGTCAAAATGTCCACTGTCTCAGAACATCCACTGTGTCAGAACGTTTACTGTATCAGAGCGCCCACTGTATCTGGACTTCCACTGTGTCAACACGTCCATTGTGTCAGAACGTCCACTGTGTTAGAACGTCCATTGTGTCAGAGCGTCCACTGTATCTGGACTTCCACTGTGTCAGAACGTCCACTGTGTCAGAACGTCCTCTGTATCAGAACGTCCACTGTGTCAAAATGTCCACTGTATCAGAACGTCCACTTTAAAATGTCCACTCTACCAAATTGTCCAATCTATCAAATGGTCGACTGTATCGATAGGTCGTATCTATAAAAAGGTTCACTCTGCCAAAAGGTCCACCATATTATCTACCAAATAGTCCAACTTAGACATAAATTCTACCCTATTTCTGTATTGTATCCCGATAAAACGCAGTGTTCCCGTGGGACGAGCGAGTAGCACCACAGCAAGTATTATATGTTTCTGTTGTCCTTACGTCAGGCAAGCCCCCGGGCCCCGAGCCGGAGTCCAGCGCGGAGCGAGAGGGCTACGCCCTAGCCGCGGGGCTGGCGCTGGGGCTCGTGTGCTGCGGCGCCGGGCCCGCCGCCAGGCCGGCGCTCGCCACCGCGCTGCGGACCTACATGCTGGGCGGCGAGACCAGGCCGGCTCCTGGTATGTGACGAGCTGGACTAACACGAGGGCTACGCCCTAGCCGCGGGGCTGGCGCTGGGGCTCGTGTGCTGCGGCGCCGGGCCCGCCGCCAGGCCGGCGCTCGCCACCGCGCTGCGGACCTACATGCTGGGCGGCGAGACCAGGCCGGCTCCTGGTATGTGACGAGCTGGACTAACACGAGGGCTACGCCCTAGCCGCGGGGCTGGCGCTGGGGCTCGTGTGCTGCGGCGCCGGGCCCGCCGCCAGGCCGGCGCTCGCCACCGCGCTGCGGACCTACATGCTGGGCGGCGAGACCAGGCCGGCTCCTGGTATGTGACGAGCTGGACTAACACGAGGGCTACGCCCTAGCCGCGGGGCTGGCGCTGGGGCTCGTGTGCTGCGGCGAGGGCTACAACAAGGATGGAGACAACTGACCAAGTGTTTTAGGAACGCCTTGCCATTGCCACGTTTCGAACTTGCATGGAGTGTCCGGTGCACAGGCCACAGCAAAACTGTTCTTACTCGTATATCTGTTTTTGATGTTGAACTCTCATAACCTCTCGCTACCCGAAGTTCCTGGCGCATAACTTTGACGGAAATTGACATTTTCAATAGTTAAAAATTTATTATAGACCCTGAGTATGCATTGGTGTATAATACTTTCAGGTTCCCAACGCGACAAATTCAAGCAAGGCTCCTACGCCATCCGAGAGGGCAGCACCGTCAACCTGGACGTGACGTCACCAGGGGCCACCCTGGCCCTCGGCCTCATATACCTGCGCTCCAACAACGAGGCCATCGCGGGCTGGCTGGCGCCCCCCACCACTGCATACCTCTTGGATTTCGTGCGACCAGATCTGCTCATGCTGCGGATCATAGCCAGAGGTACTGTGTGACGTCATACTAGCTATCTGACGTTACGACCCCAGGAAATATCGACCCTCGGCCTCATATACCTTCGCTCCAACAATGAGGCTGTCGCAGGATGGCTGCCGACCAGATCTGCTCATGCTACTAATCATATCCAGAAGTATGCTAATGCCTTGGTTATCACCTCTATTATACGAAGTGATCAATCCAAATGGGTCAGTAGGGGAAAGTCACAACTGTAAAATAAAAATAAAACACTAATAATATATATATATTTCAACTGTTTCGGCTGCCTATGAACTAGACGTGTGCGCCGCGCCGATGGGCGTGAAATCGGCGTGGCCTTTGTTTATTTTGTATTTATGCGGTAAATAATGTTACCTATATACTTTATCCTCCTGACTTCCAGTGTCCTACACATAGTACATAAACTTCAATTAATGGTTAACTGTCAATTACTTGTCATCAGGCTAAAATTAAATTGACAAATTATGAATGCTGGTCGTCAGGAGGTTAAATAAAGTAACCTGTACTTTATATAAGTACAGGTTACATTATTTGTATACGCATAAATACAAAGTACACAAGGCCCCGCCGATTTCACGCCGCGGCGGCGTACACTGCGGCGTCGGTAGAAAACCGGCGCGGCGCACACGCCTACTATCTATGAACACAGCTGCGATGTTAATAAAAAATTACTTCTTCTTTTGTATGAAATTCCTTTACAATTCTCTCGAGTTGTTCCGCCCGAAACGTGATACTTCAAAGCCTGTTATAACGCACGTTATGACAACATTTCGTTGCATGTTTGAGAAAAATCATTTTCTGCATAACATTAGTAAACCCAAGTAATCGTGATTGATTATTTTATTAAAATACATAAACGAGTTTACTCACGTCGTAGAAGTCGAATAACGCTCGACATGTTTCGAATCGGTACCCGATTCATCATCAGGAGAGACGATAAGTCGCGGCGGCGGCCAACCGAACACTGTTTTAATATGTCTGAATCTCACGGTAGTTTTCTTTTGATTATATTACTTGCTAATCGTAGTATAATATCCAACAGGCTTAATAATGTGGGACAGCATAGAGGCGAGCGAGGAGTGGATCGAGAATCAAGTGCCGTCGACCATACGGCCGTACTGCTTCGTGAAACCGACTGACGAAAATATCGACTATGAAGCTATGAAGTGAGTTTTTTTGGTTAACCTGTAGACCATTTTGTATATGTTAATTAACCCCCGACAAAAAATAAGGGGTGTTATAAGTTTAACATGTGTATCTGTGTGTTTTTATATCAGGGTATTTGTGTGGCATCATACTTAGTGCCAAAACGAATTATCAGATTTCAATGTTTTTTTTTTAAACCGAAAGCCTGGACTGTCGATATGGTTTTTACCTATGTTTGATGAAAATAACCGCAGCCGTTTCCAAGATTCAGCTTTGATTTCCTTATCCGTTCAAAAATGCTTTGTTTTAGATTTTTCCCTACGATCAGCTTTCATAACATCTGAATCTGAATCTGAAAGCTACACTTTAAATTTTTCATAAATAGTTTTTGTTTCTAAAACTACTCTAATTTGTCAAAACTGTTTTTAACCTATTTTCGACTGTACGCAATAAAAGTATGAAATAGCTATGTTTCTTTTTAGAACTCAAAGAAAAGTATGATTCACTTCAAAAAGCTGGTTGAAATTATCAATATACGAGACGGGCCCGCGGCTTCGCTCGCGTAAATTAAGTGTACTTTCTATTTGTAACACTTAAAGATGAGATTCAGAGCTATGAGTACATTGCCTTGCACAGATATTTTTCTTGCATTTTAAATATCACATTTTGCTTATTCCGTAATTATTATTATTAATCCGGTATTGCGTAATTAATGTTACAGTTTGCTTATTGCGTAAATATAACGGCGGCTTGTGCAAGTAGGTATCAGTTTTTTTTTGTTTATAACCAATGCATGACTTCCGTGTTAAATAAGACTTACAAAAAAATAAAACATGAAAATGAACATGGACAATGACGGCCGATGAAATGAATCTCAATCTATTGCACACATTGCACATGTAGAAAATTCGCTGACAATGCTGATGACATTTAGTTCGACAGAGAAAACAACATACGTCACTCTATCGTATGAGCAAAGTGCGTAGTCATTACAGTTCATGTAAAAAACATCGATACAACGGCGTACCAACATGACGTAAAAATTTTTTGGCTACTTAAACTTAAGTTATAATAGCGAAAAGAACCTTTAGGCTACTTGAACCCATAATAGCGAGAAGAACCGAAGATTGCCGAAAATGGCTGACGGTCGCGAAATGAAGAATTTTATGAAGATTTCTTTAGCTGATTGTGAAAGAAATACGTAGTGAAAACGCTATTTTTTACGCTCTTGTTCTATTCTCATATTTAGACCATAGATTTGAATCGTTTTTGCTGCGGAAACGTGCGTCGTATTGGAGAAACGTGGTCTAAAAAGATTGTGGAGTAAGGCGCCATCTCGCTTCCTCCCTAGAGTGTTATCCCTTTCTGGCATTTTCGATTTTATACCAAAACTAGCTTTTGCCCGCGGCTTTGCACGCGTAAACACAATATCATACGTTCACTACACTTATTGCGAGGCCAAAGGCCGAGCTCCGCGTAGCACCGAAGGTGCGGAGCGTCCTAAGGAAGCCGCCCACCCACTTAATGTAAGTCGAAGTAACTTAATGCGAGGCCGAAGGCCGAGCTCCGCGTAGCACCGTAGGTGCGGAGCGTCCCAAGAAAGCCGCCCACCCACTTAATATAAGTTGAAGTAACTTAATGCGAGGCCGCAGGCCGAGCTCCGCGTAACACCGAAGGTGCTGAGCGTCTCAAAGAAGCCGCCCACCCACTTAATATAAGTTGAAGTAACTTAATGCGAGGCCGAAGGCCGAGCTCCGCGTAGCACCGTAGGTGCGGAGCGTCCCAAGGAAGCGGACCACCCACTTAATATAAGTTGAAGCAACTTAATGCGAGGCCGCAGGCCGAGTTCCGCGTAGCACCGAAGGTGCGGAGCGTCTCAAAGAAGCCGCCCACCCACTTAATATAAGTTGAAGTAACTTAATGTGAGGCCGAAGGCCGAGCTCCGCGTAGCACCGTGGGTGCGGAGCGTCCCAAGGAAGCCGACCACCCACTTAATATAAGTTGAAGTAACTTAATGCGAGGCCGCAAGCCGACCTCCGCGTAGCACCGAAGGTGCAGAGCGTCCCAAGGAAGCCGCCCACCCACTTAATATAAGTTGAAGTAACTTAATGCGAGGCCGAAGGCCGAGCTCCGCGTAGCACCGTAGGTGCGAAGCGTCCCAAGAAATCCGCCGACCCATTTAATATAAGTTGAAATAACCTAGTGCGAGGCCGAAGGCCGAGCTCCGCGTAGCACCGAAGGTGCGGAGCGTCCCAAGGAAGCCGCACCCACTTAATATAAGATGAAGTAACTTCATGCGAGGCCGCAGGCCGAGCTCCGCGTAGCACCGAAGGTGCGGAGCGTTCCAAGGAAGCCGCCTATTAAGTTACTTAAACATATGTTAAGTGGGTTGGCGGCTTCCCTGGGACGCTCGTGGAACTCGGCCTGCGGCCTCGCATTAAATTACTAAGGGTTTATAAAGTAACTTAGCACCGAAGGTGCGTAGCGTCCCAGGGAAGACGCCCACCCACTTAAAATATGTTCAAATACATTAATGCGAGTTTCAAATAACTTAATATAAGTTTAAATGTGTGAGCGGCTTTCCTGGGACGCTCTGCACCTTCGGTGCTATGTGAAGCTCGGCCTATGGCCTCGCATTAAGTTACTACTTATATTAGTCAGTGGGCGCCTTCCCTAGGACGCTCCGCACCTTCGGTGCTACGCTTGTGAACATGATCTTGGTTTAATTTAAATTGAGGCAAGATTTATGTTTAAAAAATTGTTTTGAATATTTATTGTCTATTGTAAATTTAAATAACTTAATGCGAGGCCACCCACCTAGTTAATATAAGTTTAAGTGTGTGAGCGCCTTCCCTAGAACGCTCCGCACCTTCGGTGCTACACTTGTGAACATGATCTTGGATTAATTAAAATTGGGGCAAGACTTATGTTTAAGAAATTGTTTTTAGGGTTTTGGACCCAAAGGGTAAAAACGGGGCCCTATTACTGAGACTTCGCTGTCCGTCCGTCCGTCTTTCACCAGGCTGTATCTCAAGAACGGTGATAGCTGGACAGTAGAAAATTTCACAGATGACGTATTTCTATTGCTGCTATAACAACAAATACTAAAAATAAAATAAAAAAAATATTTAAGGGGGCTCCCTACAACAAACTTCATGCGCGAGCCGGACTCGCACTCGCCCAATTTTTAATATTTATTGTCTATTGTAGATTTAAATAACTTATTGCGAGGTCGCCCACCCACTTAATATAAGTTTAAATGTATGAGCGGCTTTCCTGGGACGCTCTGCACCTTCGGTGCTATGTGAAGCTCGGCCTACGGCCTCGCATTAAGTTACTACTTATATTAGTGGTTGGGCGCATTCCCTAGGACGCTCCGCACCTGGGGTGCTACGCTTATGAACATGATCTTGGTTTAATTAAAATTGAGGCAAGACTTATGTTTAAAAAATTGTTTTGAATATTTATTGTCTATTATAGATTTAAATAACTTAATGCGAGGCCACCCACCTACTTTATATAAGTTGAAGTGTGTGAGCGGCTTCCCTGGGACGCTCTGCACCTTCAGTGCTACGTGGAGCTCGGCCTACGGCCTCGCATTAAGTTACTACTTATATTAGTGGGTGGGCGACTTTCCTAGAACGCTCCGCACCTTCGGTGCTTCGCTTGTGAACATCATCTTGGTTTAATTAAGATTGAGTCAAGACTTAGGTATGTTTAAAAGATCGTTTTTAATATTTATTGTCTATCGTAGATTTTAAAAAACTTAATGCGAGGCCGCCCACACACTTATATAAGATTAAATGTGTGAGCGGCATCCCTGGGACGCTCTGCACCTTCAGTGCTACGTAGAGCTCGGCCTACGGCATCGCATTAAGTTACTACTTAAATTAGTGGGTGGGCGACTTCCCTAGAACGCTCCGTACCTTAGGTGCTACCATTGTGAACATCATCTTGGTTTAGTTTAAATTGAGGCTAGACTTATGTTTATATATCGTTTTGAATATTTATTGATTATTGTAGATAACTATTCAAAGCACCTTGAAAAATAATTAGCTCATAGTCCTACCTGAACATATATTAATGACATCTATTAAGATGACAATAAATTATTTTCGTCTACAATGGTACTAATACTAATATAATAACATGACCTGTCATAATAATTTCCTAAGTAACGCCATAAGATTCAGGTGCCAACTTAACTCAATCGAGCGTACGTCAATAATGGCGACAGCACCACTGAACGGATACGTGATGGCCTCACTGTTTTGTTATCCGTGGTATAATGAATAAGGAAGCAAAGGAAAATGCATGAGATGACACGGTTATTATTTCAGTAGGTTCTGGGTTCAAATCCCGGCTGGGTGAAATCCTTTCTACATTGTAAATTTTATAATTTTGTCTTGTCTCGAATCATGGTTGTTTTTCATACAAAATGCATACATTGTCGAGCAGTAACTCTCAATAATTGATACACTGCTGCTTATATTATTAGGTATGCGATCAATATTCAACAACTTCGGTAGTAATTCTCGAAGTCCGGGTTAACCCATCACACTACACCCTAGCTTGTGCCGAATCGTGGTCAGAGGCACGCAACGACGTGCGTGAATCCTTTACATGTATGGAGCTGGTGTTATTAACTCGGGAAAAATCTTAACAGCGCGATGCAGCCGCTAGTATGGAGATTTTGTCAAGGTAACAACGCCATCTAGCGGAAAATTGGGTCATCAACAAAATCTCAACACGCCGTTAAAAATAAAGAATGATTGATATTTATTACTTTGAATAAATTTTATATATAAAAAAAACTACATAGATGCAAAATTGTCGCTAAATATATCGTATATTTATCGTTTATTATACATTTCGCTACCTTATTAGTAAGTTAGGCCAAACACAAACAATACCAAAATTTGCGCCTAATGTTATAAATGTTGGTTGGTAAAACATATTTAGAACTGTATTTAATTTACTTAAATTGATTCGAAATACTTTTATTTCAATTACACTCGATAAAATAGCATTAAAAAATCTGTTTTATTCATTAACGTTTTTAATTGTTTCTCCGGGATTTGGTCGATACTTACAAACTACAGAAGAATATAATTGTATATTCAATAAAAGAGCATTAGTTCCTATTGTCGCAAATTGTGTTTTTAAAGAAATGTATAATTTTTTTTTGGGCATGAGACAATTTACAACGAACATTGCACTCATATTTTCGTCTGTGTTGGTCGATAATTGGCGCCATCTTTTCTATCTAACTAAGACGGTTTCCGTAACTCAACGCCTCAAACAACCTTATTGTTAATGCCGGTGGGCCGCGCGGAGGTATTATGTCGAATTCATACTTTTTAGTTTTTGTACACGTAAGAGCCACGCGGGGGTCGCGTCGTTCTAAATTCAAAATCACAAACGCTGTCATTATAAGGTTTACACATTGTAAGGAAAATATTTCATGGAATTTATGTTTTCAGAGATAAATATTAATCATAATAAAAAGTATCCTATAACCATCTTTGGATGTTCAGCTATTCCTGTACCAAAATTGGTAGCTTTTTATCCAGCCGTTTCGGCGTGATGCGAGGACAACGGTTTTTTTGAAAACAGATGGCGCCAGGTTGGCACGGCGACGCGTGTCCATACAAAACAACTATCCGGCTGCATCACGCTATCGAGATTTTTCCTGAAATCATGACCTCCCTCCATAGAAAATTTATTTTCAATACAAATTTAGGATTTTATAATAGTATAGATATATTTGAAAAGTCCGTGTGTGAGTATTTCTCGGCTTTATTAAGTTTAACAATTAAAATTAAATAGTAAGTGATTCCATTCTTATTTCTTAGAGCATAAACCAATGGAGATGCCATAACGTAAACTCTTTGAACAAATTTGTGCGTTTATAAAACGCACACTATAGCAAAATACAACCCAAAAAATTCAGACACATAACACTATGCAGCATACATACGAACAAAATAGTGATGGGACATTCTGGAGAACATTCAGAAAAAGAAGAAGAAGAACTGATTTGTCTTATAGGTACTATTTATTATAAAACAGTAAAAGTGAAAATTCTGTACATTCAAGATAGTATCCAAGAAATATGTTTCCTTATATGTATGTCTGTCTATATTTATGTGTCTTTGGTCCTAATAATTCTCGCACAGCTAAGCTGTCAAATGAAACTGTTATTCGCGGTTTTTCCGGGCTGATACAACAACTGCTGACTTCTATAATATAAGCACGCTCGATTTCATATTGTCGTTGCGAAAATGAAGCTAGTTAATTTTCGCCATTTTGGCGCTGATGCTATGTGCAAGTTGAGTGAGCGTCAATGGAACATACATCTATACCTACTATTTCATTCAATATCTAATAAAAGAACTGACTATTAAACGAACTGTAGTGATTGAATGATTTTTTTATTTTGGCCCTAACGACCGATTCGCCTCCGTACCACTGTATTTATGTTTACATTTCTCTGTCGCTTACGTATTGCAACGGTATTTTTTCTTTAAATGGGAATTGTACTTCAATATACATTTAATACTTAGTAAAAATAAGGAAACTCAATCTTGTTGTGAATTTGAGCTGTCAGATCGCCTTTTACAAGAAAATACGGCCAGGCGGCGAGCTCCGTACCTCCCGTAAACTACTACTCTCTGTTCCTCCCCATCGCTCTGGTGCCATGGGCAATTCGTTCACAGTGCAGGCAATTCATCTCTGGAATGCCCTTCCCCTCTGTATACGTCAAGCTGAGAACAAGCTCTCTTTCAAACAATCTGTCGCTGGATGTGGAAATTGGGAGTCGGCTCGGGAAAGCGGCTACGACGTTTGGGAGGCTCAATGCAAGAGTGTGGAATAACCACCATTTGACAACCAGGACCAAAATTTTAGTGTACCAAACTTGTGTTCTGAGTACACTTTTGTATGGAGCTGAAACCTGGACGTCGTATGCAAAGCAAGAAAAAAGACTCAATAATTTTCACATGCGCTGCCTCCGGAATATTTTAGACATCAGTTGGCGAGACAGGGTCACTAATGAGAGAGTGCTACAAGTTGCGCAGCTTCCCAGCATTACCGCAATGCTTAAACAGCGCAGACTGCGATGGCTGGGGCATGTGCACCGTATGGATGCCACTCGCTTGCCAAGACGCACCCTGTTAAGCGAAGTTGCTTTTGCTAAGAGAAGAGTGGGGAGGCCCATGTTACGTTTTAAGGACTGCACAAAGCGCGACATGCTTACGTTTGGCATCAGCCCTGCTAATTGGGAAACTTTGGCTAACGAGCGTAGCAAATGGAGAGCGTCTCTTGCCGAAGGCTGCAAAGCTCATGACAGAAGTTGGTTTCGGGCTCTGGCTGCGAAACGTGAGAGGAGACACCAACATGAGAGGAGGGTCACTTCACCAACTCAATCATCAAACGACCCCCTAATGAGATGTCAATCTTGCGGACGTCACTGTCGCTCCCGCATCGGACTGTATAGTCATTTCAAACACTGCCACAAAAACGCTGCATAAAATCATCTGATAAAGATGTAAAGGCCTATGATGATATATTCATACTCATATATATATATATAGTATATATAAATATATATATATTCCCATAATTATGTATTTATCAACGTAACTAGTGTTTTTTTTTGTTTCGATATTTGCATCGTGTGTATACACGTATTGTTGTACACCCTTCCCGCACCTATAATGTCTCTGTTTGACCTTGTGGTTGACTGGTAGAGAATGCCTCATGGCATTAAGTCCGCCATTTGTACTTTACTTATGTATTTTGTGCAATAAAGTTTAAATAAATAAAATACGCAAGTCACTATTTTTCGAGAGAAATTTCACGCGAAACGATGCAAAATGGCGGTGAATCGACTTTTAAGTTTTATATGACGTGTTTGTCCAGTTGACCACTTGTACTTTACCGGAGGGGGTCGCCCGTGCATGGCATCTCCATTGTCTATACTCAAAGCCTTTTTTGAAAGGAGAGAGTTTGGTTTTATATTATTCTTGTTAAGGCCGTTCCCTGAGCCAGAACCCCGAGCCCCTCCTCAGGCCACCCGTCCCTGTCACATCACAGTCACATTTCAAAAGAGTGACGGAGACAGAGCTTGCGGGCCGTAAGGCGATATCTTTTTTCGTAAGAATTTGTCGATGATTATTTATTTTAAAAATATTGGCTTCAATTATTGAAATTCGGAAGCTGTAAAATTACTATTTTAGTTATGATTGATTTTTCTCCTTTTTTTGTTTCATAGTGTCACGTAGAAAAAAAACAAGTAAAGTTGGAGTAAAAATTCGAATTGGAGGTTACTTTGGGAATTAATTGTATCGAGCGAAGTGTTATGAATCGTGTATCGAATGCTGTGTTATTAAAGATAATATAATCAAGAATGATATATATTTTTTCCTCGTTTACTAATATCAACGTTTCGTAGAAAAATAGGATAATTTTTGGGGTATTTTTGCATTTCTGGCTCAGGGAACGGCCTTAACGCTTTTATGTGTGTCGTTGGCACGACAACACAAGAACACCTTTAGGTGTTCTTGGCGTTGAAAGGGTTAAGATTGAATCGTAATTGCATAACTGCCAATGTAGGTAAGTTTTATTCATGATTGTAAATTTGTTTTTTTTTTTTAGCCAAGCATACTGCAACATAATAGCGGGCGCGTGCTTCGCCCTGGGGCTGCGGTTCGCGGGCTCCGGCGACGAGGACGCGCGCGACGCGGCGCTGCACTACACGCGCCTGCTGCTGGCCGTGCGCGGCAAGAGCGTGGCCGAGCTGGCGGGCCGCTCCACGCTCGAGGCCACGCTGTGCGTGTGTCTGTTGTCCGCGGGGATGGTGAGTGTCGAGCGTGTAGGCGCTGCACTACACGCGCCTGCTGCTGGCCGTGCGCGGCAAGAGCGTGGCCGAGCTGGCGGGCCGCTCCACGCTCGAGGCCACGCTGTGCGTGTGTCTGTTGTCCGCGGGGATGGTGAGTGTCGAGCGTGTAGGCGCTGCACTACACGCGCCTGCTGCTGGCCGTGCGCGGCAAGAGCGTGGCCGAGCTGGCGGGCCGCTCCACGCTCGAGGCCACGCTGTGCGTGTGTCTGTTGTCCGCGGGGATGGTGAGTGTCGAGCGTGTAGGCGCTGCACTACACGCGCCTGCTGCTGGCCGTGCGCGGCAAGAGCGTGGCCGAGCTGGCGGGCCGCTCCACGCTCGAGGCCACGCTGTGCGTGTGTCTGTTGTCCGCGGGGATGGTGAGTGTCGAGCGTGTAGGCGCTGCACTACACGCGCCTGCTGCTGGCCGTGCGCGGCAAGAGCGTGGCCGAGCTGGCGGGCCGCTCCACGCTCGAGGCCACGCTGTGCGTGTGTCTGTTGTCCGCGGGGATGGTGAGTGTCGAGCGTGTAGGCGCTGCACTACACGCGCCTGCTGCTGGCCGTGCGCGGCAAGAGCGTGGCCGAGCTGGCGGGCCGCTCCACGCTCGAGGCCACGCTGTGCGTGTGTCTGTTGTCCGCGGGGATGGTGAGTGTCGAGCGTGTAGGCGCTGCACTACACGCGCCTGCTGCTGGCCGTGCGCGGCAAGAGCGTGGCCGAGCTGGCGGGCCGCTCCACGCTCGAGGCCACGCTGTGCGTGTGTCTGTTGTCCGCGGGGATGGTGAGTGTCGAGCGTGTAGGCGCTGCACTACACGCGCCTGCTGCTGGCCGTGCGCGGCAAGAGCGTGGCCGAGCTGGCGGGCCGCTCCACGCTCGAGGCCACGCTGTGCGTGTGTCTGTTGTCCGCGGGGATGGTGAGTGTCGAGCGTGTAGGCGCTGCACTACACGCGCCTGCTGCTGGCCGTGCGCGGCAAGAGCGTGGCCGAGCTGGCGGGCCGCTCCACGCTCGAGGCCACGCTGTGCGTGTGTCTGTTGTCCGCGGGGATGGTGAGTGTCGAGCGTGTAGGCGCTGCACTACACGCGCCTGCTGCTGGCCGTGCGCGGCAAGAGCGTGGCCGAGCTGGCGGGCCGCTCCACGCTCGAGGCCACGCTGTGCGTGTGTCTGTTGTCCGCGGGGATGGTGAGTGTCGAGCGTGTAGGCGCTGCACTACACGCGCCTGCTGCTGGCCGTGCGCGGCAAGAGCGTGGCCGAGCTGGCGGGCCGCTCCACGCTCGAGGCCACGCTGTGCGTGTGTCTGCTGTCCGCGGGGATGGTGAGTGTCGAGCGTGTAGGCGCTGCACTACACGCGCCTGCTGCTGGCCGTGCGCGGCAAGAGCGTGGCCGAGCTGGCGGGCCGCTCCACGCTCGAGGCCACGCTGTGCGTGTGTCTGCTGTCCGCGGGGATGGTGAGTGTCGGATATGTAACTGGAAGTATAAAGTCGTTTGGGTTTCTAAAGAAGTCGTGACGGCTCGGTCACGACATTCGCGGTAAGAGGCAGTAGCCTACGGCGGCCATAGCAATCAAGGAGACACCGCGTTCGGGCCGGACCACTCCTACGGTCGCCGCCCGCTGCTACTGTTTACCGCTGATTCCGAGTCGTTGGCGTCCGTCTAGACGGCGTACAAGTTTTGGACACTAAATTCCTTATCTGCTACTTGAGTAACGTCTGTATATTCCATTCACTGTATTGGTACATCTGTTTAGCGATCTTTCACGTTCTTTATATTATATTATTGGCATCGTTAAATCAATTTGGTTTGTCTCGATACCTTCCCATTCTCGCCGACAAACTCGTAGCAGTTTGGTGAGTCATCTTCAGTTGCATGCAGTCATGTACACTTTTTTTTGGAATTAAAAAAAAAAATCTCTTTGTATATGACGGACTACAATGTAGCGTACCCCGCAGATCATGGCGGGTCGCGGCGACGTGTCGGTGCTGCGCTACTGCCGGCGGCTGCGCGCGCGCGTGGCGCCCGCCCCCGCGCCCGCGCCCGCCGCCGCTCAAGCGCCCGCGCTCACCCACGGCGGACAGGTACGTCACAACCGTCCTCATTCTGAACGAGTCGTAGGTTTTGCAGTTTTGCTTGTCGAACCTCTTATAATAAATAGCGTGCAAATGAAGTCAGTAATGAGAACTATTGTATTAATGATAGCTAAGTGTTATCCAGATGGCGGTGCACTGCACGGTGGGGCTGCTGTTCCTGGGCGGCGGGCGCGGCACGCTGGGCACGTCGCCGGCGGCCGTGGGCGCGCTCGTCGCCGCCTTCTTCCCCAAGTTCCCCACGCACAGCGAGGACAACAGGTACACTACACTACACTACACTACACTACACGTGGGGCTGCTGTTCCTGGGCGGCGGGCGCGGCACGCTGGGCACGTCGCCGGCGGCCGTGGGCGCGCTCGTCGCCGCCTTCTTCCCCAAGTTCCCCACGCACAGCGAGGACAACAGGTACACTACACTACACTACACTACACTACACGTGGGGCTGCTGTTCCTGG
Organism: Apotomis turbidana; assembly: GCA_905147355.2. Lineage (NCBI taxonomy): Eukaryota > Metazoa > Arthropoda > Insecta > Lepidoptera > Tortricidae > Apotomis > Apotomis turbidana. The sequence continues at coordinate 22,099,747 of LR990295.1, read as the reverse complement.
GCGGCGGGCGCGGCACGCTGGGCACGTCGCCGGCGGCCGTGGGCGCGCTCGTCGCCGCCTTCTTCCCCAAGTTCCCCACGCACAGCGAGGACAACAGGTACACTACACTACACTACACTACACTACACGTGGGGCTGCTGTTCCTGGGCGGCGGGCGCGGCACGCGGGGCACGTCGCCGGCGGCCGTGGGCGCGCTCGTCGCCGCCTTCTTCCCCAAGTTCCCCACGCACAGCGAGGACAACAGGTACACTACACTACACTACACTACACTACACGTGGGGCTGCTGTTCCTGGGCGGCGGGCGCGGCACGCTGGGCACGTCGCCGGCGGCCGTGGGCGCGCTCGTCGCCGCCTTCTTCCCCAAGTTCCCCACGCACAGCGAGGACAACAGGTACACTACACTACACTACACTACACTACACGTGGGGCTGCTGTTCCTGGGCGGCGGGCGCGGCACGCTGGGCACGTCGCCGGCGGCCGTGGGCGCGCTCGTCGCCGCCTTCTTCCCCAAGTTCCCCACGCACAGCGAGGACAACAGGTACACTACACTACACTACACTACACTACACTACACGTGGGGCTGCTGTTCCTGGGCGGCGGGCGCGGCACGCTGGGCACGTCGCCGGCGGCCGTGGGCGCGCTCGTCGCCGCCTTCTTCCCCAAGTTCCCCACGCACAGCGAGGACAACAGGTACACTACACTACACTACACTACACTACACTACACGTGGGGCTGCTGTTCCTGGGCGGCGGGCGCGGCACGCGGGGCACGTCGCCGGCGGCCGTGGGCGCGCTCGTCGCCGCCTTCTTCCCCAAGTTCCCCACGCACAGCGAGGACAACAGGTACACTACACTACACTACACTACACTACACGTGGGGCTGCTGTTCCTGGGCGGCGGGCGCGGCACGCTGGGCACGTCCCCGGCGGCCGTGGGCGCGCTCGTCGCCGCCTTCTTCCCCAAGTTCCCCACGCACAGCGAGGACAACAGGTACACTACACTACACTACACTACACTACACTACACGTGGGGCTGCTGTTCCTGGGCGGCGGGCGCGGCACGCTGGGCACGTCGCCGGCGGCCGTGGGCGCGCTCGTCGCCGCCTTCTTCCCCAAGTTCCCCACGCACAGCGAGGACAACAGGTACACTACACTACACTACACTACACTACACTACACGTGGGGCTGCTGTTCCTGGGCGGCGGGCGCGGCACGCGGGGCACGTCGCCGGCGGCCGTGGGCGCGCTCGTCGCCGCCTTCTTCCCCAAGTTCCCCACGCACAGCGAGGACAACAGGTACACTACACTACACTACACTACACTACACGTGGGGCTGCTGTTCCTGGGCGGCGGGCGCGGCACGCTGGGCACGTCGCCGGCGGCCGTGGGCGCGCTCGTCGCCGCCTTCTTCCCCAAGTTCCCCACGCACAGCGAGGACAACAGGTACACTACACTACACTACACTACACTACACGTGGGGCTGCTGTTCCTGGGCGGCGGGCGCGGCACGCTGGGCACGTCGCCGGCGGCCGTGGGCGCGCTCGTCGCCGCCTTCTTCCCCAAGTTCCCCACGCACAGCGAGGACAACAGGTACACTACACTACACTACACTACACTACACGTGGGGCTGCTGTTCCTGGGCGGCGGGCGCGGCACGCTGGGCACGTCGCCGGCGGCCGTGGGCGCGCTCGTCGCCGCCTTCTTCCCCAAGTTCCCCACGCACAGCGAGGACAACAGGTACACTACACTACACTACACTACACTACACGTGGGGCTGCTGTTCCTGGGCGGCGGGCGCGGCACGCTGGGCACGTCGCCGGCGGCCGTGGGCGCGCTCGTCGCCGCCTTCTTCCCCAAGTTCCCCACGCACAGCGAGGACAACAGGTACACTACACTACACTACACTACACTACACTACACGTGGGGCTGCTGTTCCTGGGCGGCGGGCGCGGCACGCTGGGCACGTCGCCGGCGGCCGTGGGCGCGCTCGTCGCCGCCTTCTTCCCCAAGTTCCCCACGCACAGCGAGGACAACAGGTACACTACACTACACTACACTACACTACACGTGGGGCTGCTGTTCCTGGGCGGCGGGCGCGGCACGCGGGGCACGTCGCCGGCGGCCGTGGGCGCGCTCGTCGCCGCCTTCTTCCCCAAGTTCCCCACGCACAGCGAGGACAACAGGTACACTACACTACACTACACTACACTACACGTGGGGCTGCTGTTCCTGGGCGGCGGGCGCGGCACGCTGGGCACGTCCCCGGCGGCCGTGGGCGCGCTCGTCGCCGCCTTCTTCCCCAAGTTCCCCACGCACAGCGAGGACAACAGGTACACTACACTACACTACACTACACTACACTACACGTGGGGCTGCTGTTCCTGGGCGGCGGGCGCGGCACGCTGGGCACGTCGCCGGCGGCCGTGGGCGCGCTCGTCGCCGCCTTCTTCCCCAAGTTCCCCACGCACAGCGAGGACAACAGGTACACTACACTACACTACACTACACTACACTACACGTGGGGCTGCTGTTCCTGGGCGGCGGGCGCGGCACGCGGGGCACGTCGCCGGCGGCCGTGGGCGCGCTCGTCGCCGCCTTCTTCCCCAAGTTCCCCACGCACAGCGAGGACAACAGGTACACTACACTACACTACACTACACTACACGTGGGGCTGCTGTTCCTGGGCGGCGGGCGCGGCACGCTGGGCACGTCGCCGGCGGCCGTGGGCGCGCTCGTCGCCGCCTTCTTCCCCAAGTTCCCCACGCACAGCGAGGACAACAGGTACACTACACTACACTACACTACACTACACGTGGGGCTGCTGTTCCTGGGCGGCGGGCGCGGCACGCTGGGCACGTCGCCGGCGGCCGTGGGCGCGCTCGTCGCCGCCTTCTTCCCCAAGTTCCCCACGCACAGCGAGGACAACAGGTACACTACACTACACTACACTACACTACACGTGGGGCTGCTGTTCCTGGGCGGCGGGCGCGGCACGCTGGGCACGTCGCCGGCGGCCGTGGGCGCGCTCGTCGCCGCCTTCTTCCCCAAGTTCCCCACGCACAGCGAGGACAACAGGTACACTACACTACACTACACTACACTACACGTGGGGCTGCTGTTCCTGGGCGGCGGGCGCGGCACGCTGGGCACGTCGCCGGCGGCCGTGGGCGCGCTCGTCGCCGCCTTCTTCCCCAAGTTCCCCACGCACAGCGAGGACAACAGGTACACTACACTACACTACACTACACTACACTACACGTGGGGCTGCTGTTCCTGGGCGGCGGGCGCGGCACGCTGGGCACGTCGCCGGCGGCCGTGGGCGCGCTCGTCGCCGCCTTCTTCCCCAAGTTCCCCACGCACAGCGAGGACAACAGGTACACTACACTACACTACACTACACTACACGTGGGGCTGCTGTTCCTGGGCGGCGGGCGCGGCACGCTGGGCACGTCGCCGGCGGCCGTGGGCGCGCTCGTCGCCGCCTTCTTCCCCAAGTTCCCCACGCACAGCGAGGACAACAGGTACACTACACTACACTACACTACACTACACTACACGTGGGGCTGCTGTTCCTGGGCGGCGGGCGCGGCACGCTGGGCACGTCGCCGGCGGCCGTGGGCGCGCTCGTCGCCGCCTTCTTCCCCAAGTTCCCCACGCACAGCGAGGACAACAGGTACACTACACTACACTACACTACACTACACGTGGGGCTGCTGTTCCTGGGCGGCGGGCGCGGCACGCTGGGCACGTCGCCGGCGGCCGTGGGCGCGCTCGTCGCCGCCTTCTTCCCCAAGTTCCCCACGCACAGCGAGGACAACAGGTACACTACACTACACTACACTACACTACACGTGGGGCTGCTGTTCCTGGGCGGCGGGCGCGGCACGCTGGGCACGTCGCCGGCGGCCGTGGGCGCGCTCGTCGCCGCCTTCTTCCCCAAGTTCCCCACGCACAGCGAGGACAACAGGTACACTACACTACACTACACGTGGGGCTGCTGTTCCTGGGCGGCGGGCGCGGCACGCTGGGCACGTCGCCGGCGGCCGTGGGCGCGCTCGTCGCCGCCTTCTTCCCCAAGTTCCCCACGCACAGCGAGGACAACAGGTACACTACACTACACTACACTACACTACACTACACGTGGGGCTGCTGTTCCTGGGCGGCGGGCGCGGCACGCTGGGCACGTCGCCGGCGGCCGTGGGCGCGCTCGTCGCCGCCTTCTTCCCCAAGTTCCCCACGCACAGCGAGGACAACAGGTACACTACACTACACTACACGTGGGGCTGCTGTTCCTGGGCGGCGGGCGCGGCACGCTGGGCACGTCGCCGGCGGCCGTGGGCGCGCTCGTCGCCGCCTTCTTCCCCAAGTTCCCCACGCACAGCGAGGACAACAGGTACACTACACTACACTACACTACACTACACTACACGTGGGGCTGCTGTTCCTGGGCGGCGGGCGCGGCACGCTGGGCACGTCGCCGGCGGCCGTGGGCGCGCTCGTCGCCGCCTTCTTCCCCAAGTTCCCCACGCACAGCGAGGACAACAGGTACACTACACTACACTACACTACACTACACGTGGGGCTGCTGTTCCTGGGCGGCGGGCGCGGCACGCTGGGCACGTCGCCGGCGGCCGTGGGCGCGCTCGTCGCCGCCTTCTTCCCCAAGTTCCCCACGCACAGCGAGGACAACAGGTACACTACACTACACTACACTACACTACACGTGGGGCTGCTGTTCCTGGGCGGCGGGCGCGGCACGCTGGGCACGTCGCCGGCGGCCGTGGGCGCGCTCGTCGCCGCCTTCTTCCCCAAGTTCCCCACGCACAGCGAGGACAACAGGTACACTACACTACACTACACTACACGTGGGGCTGCTGTTCCTGGGCGGCGGGCGCGGCACGCTGGGCACGTCGCCGGCGGCCGTGGGCGCGCTCGTCGCCGCCTTCTTCCCCAAGTTCCCCACGCACAGCGAGGACAACAGGTACACTACACTACACTACACTACACTACACGTGGGGCTGCTGTTCCTGGGCGGCGGGCGCGGCACGCTGGGCACGTCGCCGGCGGCCGTGGGCGCGCTCGTCGCCGCCTTCTTCCCCAAGTTCCCCACGCACAGCGAGGACAACAGGTACACTACACTACACTACACTACACTACACTACACTACACGTGGGGCTGCTGTTCCTGGGCGGCGGGCGCGGCACGCTGGGCACGTCGCCGGCGGCCGTGGGCGCGCTCGTCGCCGCCTTCTTCCCCAAGTTCCCCACGCACAGCGAGGACAACAGGTACACTACACTACACTACACGTGGGGCTGCTGTTCCTGGGCGGCGGGCGCGGCACGCTGGGCACGTCGCCGGCGGCCGTGGGCGCGCTCGTCGCCGCCTTCTTCCCCAAGTTCCCCACGCACAGCGAGGACAACAGGTACACTACACTACACTACACTACACTACACGTGGGGCTGCTGTTCCTGGGCGGCGGGCGCGGCACGCTGGGCACGTCGCCGGCGGCCGTGGGCGCGCTCGTCGCCGCCTTCTTCCCCAAGTTCCCCACGCACAGCGAGGACAACAGGTACACTACACTACACTACACTACACTACACGTGGGGCTGCTGTTCCTGGGCGGCGGGCGCGGCACGCTGGGCACGTCGCCGGCGGCCGTGGGCGCGCTCGTCGCCGCCTTCTTCCCCAAGTTCCCCACGCACAGCGAGGACAACAGGTACACTACACTACACTACACTACACTACACGTGGGGCTGCTGTTCCTGGGCGGCGGGCGCGGCACGCTGGGCACGTCGCCGGCGGCCGTGGGCGCGCTCGTCGCCGCCTTCTTCCCCTAGTTCCCCACGCACAGCGAGGACAACAGGTACACTACACTACACTACACGTGGGGCTGCTGTTCCTGGGCGGCGGGCGCGGCACGCTGGGCACGTCGCCGGCGGCCGTGGGCGCGCTCGTCGCCGCCTTCTTCCCCAAGTTCCCCACGCACAGCGAGGACAACAGGTACACTACACTACACTACACTACACTACACGTGGGGCTGCTGTTCCTGGGCGGCGGGCGCGGCACGCTGGGCACGTCGCCGGCGGCCGTGGGCGCGCTCGTCGCCGCCTTCTTCCCCAAGTTCCCCACGCACAGCGAGGACAACAGGTACACTACACTACACTACACTACACTACACGTGGGGCTGCTGTTCCTGGGCGGCGGGCGCGGCACGCTGGGCACGTCGCCGGCGGCCGTGGGCGCGCTCGTCGCCGCCTTCTTCCCCAAGTTCCCCACGCACAGCGAGGACAACAGGTACACTACACTACACTACACTACACTACACGTGGGGCTGCTGTTCCTGGGCGGCGGGCGCGGCACGCTGGGCACGTCGCCGGCGGCCGTGGGCGCGCTCGTCGCCGCCTTCTTCCCCAAGTTCCCCACGCACAGCGAGGACAACAGGTACACTACACTACACTACACTACACGTGGGGCTGCTGTTCCTGGGCGGCGGGCGCGGCACGCTGGGCACGTCGCCGGCGGCCGTGGGCGCGCTCGTCGCCGCCTTCTTCCCCTAGTTCCCCACGCACAGCGAGGACAACAGGTACACTACACTACACTACACTACACTACACGTGGGGCTGCTGTTCCTGGGCGGCGGGCGCGGCACGCTGGGCACGTCCCCGGCGGCCGTGGGCGCGCTCGTCGCCGCCTTCTTCCCCAAGTTCCCCACGCACAGCGAGGACAACAGGTACACTACACTACACTACACTACACTACACGTGGGGCTGCTGTTCCTGGGCGGCGGGCGCGGCACGCTGGGCACGTCGCCGGCGGCCGTGGGCGCGCTCGTCGCCGCCTTCTTCCCCAAGTTCCCCACGCACAGCGAGGACAACAGGTACACTACACTACACTACACTACACTACACGTGGGGCTGCTGTTCCTGGGCGGCGGGCGCGGCACGCTGGGCACGTCGCCGGCGGCCGTGGGCGCGCTCGTCGCCGCCTTCTTCCCCAAGTTCCCCACGCACAGCGAGGACAACAGGTACACTACACTACACTACACTACACGTGGGGCTGCTGTTCCTGGGCGGCGGGCGCGGCACGCTGGGCACGTCGCCGGCGGCCGTGGGCGCGCTCGTCGCCGCCTTCTTCCCCAAGTTCCCCACGCACAGCGAGGACAACAGGTACACTACACTACACTACACTACACTACACGTGGGGCTGCTGTTCCTGGGCGGCGGGCGCGGCACGCTGGGCACGTCGCCGGCGGCCGTGGGCGCGCTCGTCGCCGCCTTCTTCCCCAAGTTCCCCACGCACAGCGAGGACAACAGGTACACTACACTACACTACACTACACGTGGGGCTGCTGTTCCTGGGCGGCGGGCGCGGCACGCTGGGCACGTCGCCGGCGGCCGTGGGCGCGCTCGTCGCCGCCTTCTTCCCCAAGTTCCCCACGCACAGCGAGGACAACAGGTACACTACACTACACTACACTACACTACACGTGGGGCTGCTGTTCCTGGGCGGCGGGCGCGGCACGCTGGGCACGTCGCCGGCGGCCGTGGGCGCGCTCGTCGCCGCCTTCTTCCCCAAGTTCCCCACGCACAGCGAGGACAACAGGTACACTACACTACACTACACTACACTACACGTGGGGCTGCTGTTCCTGGGCGGCGGGCGCGGCACGCTGGGCACGTCGCCGGCGGCCGTGGGCGCGCTCGTCGCCGCCTTCTTCCCCAAGTTCCCCACGCACAGCGAGGACAACAGGTACACTACACTACACTACACGTGGGGCTGCTGTTCCTGGGCGGCGGGCGCGGCACGCTGGGCACGTCGCCGGCGGCCGTGGGCGCGCTCGTCGCCGCCTTCTTCCCCAAGTTCCCCACGCACAGCGAGGACAACAGGTACACTACACTACACTACACTACACTACACGTGGGGCTGCTGTTCCTGGGCGGCGGGCGCGGCACGCTGGGCACGTCGCCGGCGGCCGTGGGCGCGCTCGTCGCCGCCTTCTTCCCCAAGTTCCCCACGCACAGCGAGGACAACAGGTACACTACACTACACTACACTACACTACACGTGGGGCTGCTGTTCCTGGGCGGCGGGCGCGGCACGCTGGGCACGTCGCCGGCGGCCGTGGGCGCGCTCGTCGCCGCCTTCTTCCCCAAGTTCCCCACGCACAGCGAGGACAACAGGTACACTACACTACACTACACTACACTACACGTGGGGCTGCTGTTCCTGGGCGGCGGGCGCGGCACGCTGGGCACGTCGCCGGCGGCCGTGGGCGCGCTCGTCGCCGCCTTCTTCCCCAAGTTCCCCACGCACAGCGAGGACAACAGGTACACTACACTACACTACACTACACTACACGTGGGGCTGCTGTTCCTGGGCGGCGGGCGCGGCACGCTGGGCACGTCGCCGGCGGCCGTGGGCGCGCTCGTCGCCGCCTTCTTCCCCAAGTTCCCCACGCACAGCGAGGACAACAGGTACACTACACTACACTACACTACACTACACGTGGGGCTGCTGTTCCTGGGCGGCGGGCGCGGCACGCTGGGCACGTCGCCGGCGGCCGTGGGCGCGCTCGTCGCCGCCTTCTTCCCCAAGTTCCCCACGCACAGCGAGGACAACAGGTACACTACACTACACTACACTACACGTGGGGCTGCTGTTCCTGGGCGGCGGGCGCGGCACGCTGGGCACGTCGCCGGCGGCCGTGGGCGCGCTCGTCGCCGCCTTCTTCCCCAAGTTCCCCACGCACAGCGACGACAACAGGTACACTACACTACACTACACTACACTACACTACACGTGGGGCTGCTGTTCCTGGGCGGCGGGCGCGGCACGCTGGGCACGTCGCCGGCGGCCGTGGGCGCGCTCGTCGCCGCCTTCTTCCCCAAGTTCCCCACGCACAGCGACGACAACAGGTACACTACACTACACTACACTACACTACACTACACTACACTACACGTGGGGCTGCTGTTCCTGGGCGGCGGGCGCGGCACGCTGGGCACGTCGCCGGCGGCCGTGGGCGCGCTCGTCGCCGCCTTCTTCCCCAAGTTCCCCACGCACAGCGAGGACAACAGGTACACTACACTACACTACACTACACTACACGTGGGGCTGCTGTTCCTGGGCGGCGGGCGCGGCACGCTGGGCACGTCCCCGGCGGCCGTGGGCGCGCTCGTCGCCGCCTTCTTCCCCAAGTTCCCCACGCACAGCGAGGACAACAGGTACACTACACTACACGTGGGGCTGCTGTTCCTGGGCGGCGGGCGCGGCACGCTGGGCACGTCGCCGGCGGCCGTGGGCGCGCTCGTCGCCGCCTTCTTCCCCAAGTTCCCCACGCACAGCGAGGACAACAGGTACACTACACTACACTACACTACACTACACGTGGGGCTGCTGTTCCTGGGCGGCGGGCGCGGCACGCTGGGCACGTCGCCGGCGGCCGTGGGCGCGCTCGTCGCCGCCTTCTTCCCCAAGTTCCCCACGCACAGCGAGGACAACAGGTACACTACACTACACTACACTACACTACACGTGGGGCTGCTGTTCCTGGGCGGCGGGCGCGGCACGCTGGGCACGTCGCCGGCGGCCGTGGGCGCGCTCGTCGCCGCCTTCTTCCCCAAGTTCCCCACGCACAGCGAGGACAACAGGTACACTACACTACACTACACTACACTACACGTGGGGCTGCTGTTCCTGGGCGGCGGGCGCGGCACGCTGGGCACGTCGCCGGCGGCCGTGGGCGCGCTCGTCGCCGCCTTCTTCCCCAAGTTCCCCACGCACAGCGAGGACAACAGGTACACTACACTACACTACACTACACTACACGTGGGGCTGCTGTTCCTGGGCGGCGGGCGCGGCACGCTGGGCACGTCGCCGGCGGCCGTGGGCGCGCTCGTCGCCGCCTTCTTCCCCAAGTTCCCCACGCACAGCGAGGACAACAGGTACACTACACTACACTACACTACACTACACGTGGGGCTGCTGTTCCTGGGCGGCGGGCGCGGCACGCTGGGCACGTCGCCGGCGGCCGTGGGCGCGCTCGTCGCCGCCTTCTTCCCCAAGTTCCCCACGCACAGCGAGGACAACAGGTACACTACACTACACTACACTACACTACACGTGGGGCTGCTGTTCCTGGGCGGCGGGCGCGGCACGCTGGGCACGTCGCCGGCGGCCGTGGGCGCGCTCGTCGCCGCCTTCTTCCCCAAGTTCCCCACGCACAGCGAGGACAACAGGTACACTACACTACACTACACTACACTACACTACACGTGGGGCTGCTGTTCCTGGGCGGCGGGCGCGGCACGCTGGGCACGTCGCCGGCGGCCGTGGGCGCGCTCGTCGCCGCCTTCTTCCCCAAGTTCCCCACGCACAGCGAGGACAACAGGTACACTACACTACACTACACTACACTACACGTGGGGCTGCTGTTCCTGGGCGGCGGGCGCGGCACGCTGGGCACGTCGCCGGCGGCCGTGGGCGCGCTCGTCGCCGCCTTCTTCCCCAAGTTCCCCACGCACAGCGAGGACAACAGGTACACTACACTACACTACACTACACTACACTACACGTGGGGCTGCTGTTCCTGGGCGGCGGGCGCGGCACGCTGGGCACGTCGCCGGCGGCCGTGGGCGCGCTCGTCGCCGCCTTCTTCCCCAAGTTCCCCACGCACAGCGAGGACAACAGGTACACTACACTACACTACACTACACTACACGTGGGGCTGCTGTTCCTGGGCGGCGGGCGCGGCACGCTGGGCACGTCGCCGGCGGCCGTGGGCGCGCTCGTCGCCGCCTTCTTCCCCAAGTTCCCCACGCACAGCGAGGACAACAGGTACACTACACTACACTACACTACACTACACGTGGGGCTGCTGTTCCTGGGCGGCGGGCGCGGCACGCTGGGCACGTCGCCGGCGGCCGTGGGCGCGCTCGTCGCCGCCTTCTTCCCCAAGTTCCCCACGCACAGCGAGGACAACAGGTACACTACACTACACTACACGTGGGGCTGCTGTTCCTGGGCGGCGGGCGCGGCACGCTGGGCACGTCGCCGGCGGCCGTGGGCGCGCTCGTCGCCGCCTTCTTCCCCAAGTTCCCCACGCACAGCGAGGACAACAGGTACACTACACTACACTACACTACACTACACTACACGTGGGGCTGCTGTTCCTGGGCGGCGGGCGCGGCACGCTGGGCACGTCGCCGGCGGCCGTGGGCGCGCTCGTCGCCGCCTTCTTCCCCAAGTTCCCCACGCACAGCGAGGACAACAGGTACACTACACTACACTACACGTGGGGCTGCTGTTCCTGGGCGGCGGGCGCGGCACGCTGGGCACGTCGCCGGCGGCCGTGGGCGCGCTCGTCGCCGCCTTCTTCCCCAAGTTCCCCACGCACAGCGAGGACAACAGGTACACTACACTACACTACACTACACGTGGGGCTGCTGTTCCTGGGCGGCGGGCGCGGCACGCTGGGCACGTCGCCGGCGGCCGTGGGCGCGCTCGTCGCCGCCTTCTTCCCCAAGTTCCCCACGCACAGCGAGGACAACAGGTACACTACACTACACTACACTACACTACACGTGGGGCTGCTGTTCCTGGGCGGCGGGCGCGGCACGCTGGGCACGTCGCCGGCGGCCGTGGGCGCGCTCGTCGCCGCCTTCTTCCCCAAGTTCCCCACGCACAGCGAGGACAACAGGTACACTACACTACACTACACTACACTACACGTGGGGCTGCTGTTCCTGGGCGGCGGGCGCGGCACGCTGGGCACGTCGCCGGCGGCCGTGGGCGCGCTCGTCGCCGCCTTCTTCCCCAAGTTCCCCACGCACAGCGAGGACAACAGGTACACTACACTACACTACACTACACGTGGGGCTGCTGTTCCTGGGCGGCGGGCGCGGCACGCTGGGCACGTCGCCGGCGGCCGTGGGCGCGCTCGTCGCCGCCTTCTTCCCCAAGTTCCCCACGCACAGCGAGGACAACAGGTACACTACACTACACTACACTACACTACACGTGGGGCTGCTGTTCCTGGGCGGCGGGCGCGGCACGCTGGGCACGTCGCCGGCGGCCGTGGGCGCGCTCGTCGCCGCCTTCTTCCCCAAGTTCCCCACGCACAGCGAGGACAACAGGTACACTACACTACACTACACTACACTACACTACACTACACGTGGGGCTGCTGTTCCTGGGCGGCGGGCGCGGCACGCTGGGCACGTCGCCGGCGGCCGTGGGCGCGCTCGTCGCCGCCTTCTTCCCCAAGTTCCCCACGCACAGCGAGGACAACAGGTACACTACACTACACTACACGTGGGGCTGCTGTTCCTGGGCGGCGGGCGCGGCACGCTGGGCACGTCGCCGGCGGCCGTGGGCGCGCTCGTCGCCGCCTTCTTCCCCAAGTTCCCCACGCACAGCGAGGACAACAGGTACACTACACTACACTACACTACACTACACGTGGGGCTGCTGTTCCTGGGCGGCGGGCGCGGCACGCTGGGCACGTCGCCGGCGGCCGTGGGCGCGCTCGTCGCCGCCTTCTTCCCCAAGTTCCCCACGCACAGCGAGGACAACAGGTACACTACACTACACTACACTACACTACACGTGGGGCTGCTGTTCCTGGGCGGCGGGCGCGGCACGCTGGGCACGTCGCCGGCGGCCGTGGGCGCGCTCGTCGCCGCCTTCTTCCCCAAGTTCCCCACGCACAGCGAGGACAACAGGTACACTACACTACACTACACTACACGTGGGGCTGCTGTTCCTGGGCGGCGGGCGCGGCACGCTGGGCACGTCGCCGGCGGCCGTGGGCGCGCTCGTCGCCGCCTTCTTCCCCAAGTTCCCCACGCACAGCGAGGACAACAGGTACACTACACTACACTACACTACACTACACGTGGGGCTGCTGTTCCTGGGCGGCGGGCGCGGCACGCTGGGCACGTCGCCGGCGGCCGTGGGCGCGCTCGTCGCCGCCTTCTTCCCCTAGTTCCCCACGCACAGCGAGGACAACAGGTACACTACACTACACTACACGTGGGGCTGCTGTTCCTGGGCGGCGGGCGCGGCACGCTGGGCACGTCGCCGGCGGCCGTGGGCGCGCTCGTCGCCGCCTTCTTCCCCAAGTTCCCCACGCACAGCGAGGACAACAGGTACACTACACTACACTACACTACACTACACGTGGGGCTGCTGTTCCTGGGCGGCGGGCGCGGCACGCTGGGCACGTCGCCGGCGGCCGTGGGCGCGCTCGTCGCCGCCTTCTTCCCCAAGTTCCCCACGCACAGCGAGGACAACAGGTACACTACACTACACTACACTACACTACACGTGGGGCTGCTGTTCCTGGGCGGCGGGCGCGGCACGCTGGGCACGTCGCCGGCGGCCGTGGGCGCGCTCGTCGCCGCCTTCTTCCCCAAGTTCCCCACGCACAGCGAGGACAACAGGTACACTACACTACACTACACTACACTACACGTGGGGCTGCTGTTCCTGGGCGGCGGGCGCGGCACGCTGGGCACGTCGCCGGCGGCCGTGGGCGCGCTCGTCGCCGCCTTCTTCCCCAAGTTCCCCACGCACAGCGAGGACAACAGGTACACTACACTACACTACACTACACGTGGGGCTGCTGTTCCTGGGCGGCGGGCGCGGCACGCTGGGCACGTCGCCGGCGGCCGTGGGCGCGCTCGTCGCCGCCTTCTTCCCCTAGTTCCCCACGCACAGCGAGGACAACAGGTACACTACACTACACTACACTACACTACACGTGGGGCTGCTGTTCCTGGGCGGCGGGCGCGGCACGCTGGGCACGTCCCCGGCGGCCGTGGGCGCGCTCGTCGCCGCCTTCTTCCCCAAGTTCCCCACGCACAGCGAGGACAACAGGTACACTACACTACACTACACTACACTACACGTGGGGCTGCTGTTCCTGGGCGGCGGGCGCGGCACGCTGGGCACGTCGCCGGCGGCCGTGGGCGCGCTCGTCGCCGCCTTCTTCCCCAAGTTCCCCACGCACAGCGAGGACAACAGGTACACTACACTACACTACACTACACTACACGTGGGGCTGCTGTTCCTGGGCGGCGGGCGCGGCACGCTGGGCACGTCGCCGGCGGCCGTGGGCGCGCTCGTCGCCGCCTTCTTCCCCAAGTTCCCCACGCACAGCGAGGACAACAGGTACACTACACTACACTACACTACACGTGGGGCTGCTGTTCCTGGGCGGCGGGCGCGGCACGCTGGGCACGTCGCCGGCGGCCGTGGGCGCGCTCGTCGCCGCCTTCTTCCCCAAGTTCCCCACGCACAGCGAGGACAACAGGTACACTACACTACACTACACTACACTACACGTGGGGCTGCTGTTCCTGGGCGGCGGGCGCGGCACGCTGGGCACGTCGCCGGCGGCCGTGGGCGCGCTCGTCGCCGCCTTCTTCCCCAAGTTCCCCACGCACAGCGAGGACAACAGGTACACTACACTACACTACACTACACGTGGGGCTGCTGTTCCTGGGCGGCGGGCGCGGCACGCTGGGCACGTCGCCGGCGGCCGTGGGCGCGCTCGTCGCCGCCTTCTTCCCCAAGTTCCCCACGCACAGCGAGGACAACAGGTACACTACACTACACTACACTACACTACACGTGGGGCTGCTGTTCCTGGGCGGCGGGCGCGGCACGCTGGGCACGTCGCCGGCGGCCGTGGGCGCGCTCGTCGCCGCCTTCTTCCCCAAGTTCCCCACGCACAGCGAGGACAACAGGTACACTACACTACACTACACTACACTACACGTGGGGCTGCTGTTCCTGGGCGGCGGGCGCGGCACGCTGGGCACGTCGCCGGCGGCCGTGGGCGCGCTCGTCGCCGCCTTCTTCCCCAAGTTCCCCACGCACAGCGAGGACAACAGGTACACTACACTACACTACACGTGGGGCTGCTGTTCCTGGGCGGCGGGCGCGGCACGCTGGGCACGTCGCCGGCGGCCGTGGGCGCGCTCGTCGCCGCCTTCTTCCCCAAGTTCCCCACGCACAGCGAGGACAACAGGTACACTACACTACACTACACTACACGTGGGGCTGCTGTTCCTGGGCGGCGGGCGCGGCACGCTGGGCACGTCGCCGGCGGCCGTGGGCGCGCTCGTCGCCGCCTTCTTCCCCAAGTTCCCCACGCACAGCGAGGACAACAGGTACACTACACTACACTACACTACACTACACGTGGGGCTGCTGTTCCTGGGCGGCGGGCGCGGCACGCTGGGCACGTCGCCGGCGGCCGTGGGCGCGCTCGTCGCCGCCTTCTTCCCCAAGTTCCCCACGCACAGCGAGGACAACAGGTACACTACACTACACTACACTACACTACACGTGGGGCTGCTGTTCCTGGGCGGCGGGCGCGGCACGCTGGGCACGTCGCCGGCGGCCGTGGGCGCGCTCGTCGCCGCCTTCTTCCCCAAGTTCCCCACGCACAGCGAGGACAACAGGTACACTACACTACACTACACTACACTACACGTGGGGCTGCTGTTCCTGGGCGGCGGGCGCGGCACGCTGGGCACGTCGCCGGCGGCCGTGGGCGCGCTCGTCGCCGCCTTCTTCCCCAAGTTCCCCACGCACAGCGAGGACAACAGGTACACTACACTACACTACACTACACTACACGTGGGGCTGCTGTTCCTGGGCGGCGGGCGCGGCACGCTGGGCACGTCGCCGGCGGCCGTGGGCGCGCTCGTCGCCGCCTTCTTCCCCAAGTTCCCCACGCACAGCGAGGACAACAGGTACACTACACTACACTACACTACACGTGGGGCTGCTGTTCCTGGGCGGCGGGCGCGGCACGCTGGGCACGTCGCCGGCGGCCGTGGGCGCGCTCGTCGCCGCCTTCTTCCCCAAGTTCCCCACGCACAGCGACGACAACAGGTACACTACACTACACTACACTACACTACACTACACGTGGGGCTGCTGTTCCTGGGCGGCGGGCGCGGCACGCTGGGCACGTCGCCGGCGGCCGTGGGCGCGCTCGTCGCCGCCTTCTTCCCCAAGTTCCCCACGCACAGCGACGACAACAGGTACACTACACTACACTACACTACACTACACTACACTACACTACACGTGGGGCTGCTGTTCCTGGGCGGCGGGCGCGGCACGCTGGGCACGTCGCCGGCGGCCGTGGGCGCGCTCGTCGCCGCCTTCTTCCCCAAGTTCCCCACGCACAGCGAGGACAACAGGTACACTACACTACACTACACTACACTACACGTGGGGCTGCTGTTCCTGGGCGGCGGGCGCGGCACGCTGGGCACGTCCCCGGCGGCCGTGGGCGCGCTCGTCGCCGCCTTCTTCCCCAAGTTCCCCACGCACAGCGAGGACAACAGGTACACTACACTACACGTGGGGCTGCTGTTCCTGGGCGGCGGGCGCGGCACGCTGGGCACGTCGCCGGCGGCCGTGGGCGCGCTCGTCGCCGCCTTCTTCCCCAAGTTCCCCACGCACAGCGAGGACAACAGGTACACTACACTACACTACACTACACTACACGTGGGGCTGCTGTTCCTGGGCGGCGGGCGCGGCACGCTGGGCACGTCGCCGGCGGCCGTGGGCGCGCTCGTCGCCGCCTTCTTCCCCAAGTTCCCCACGCACAGCGAGGACAACAGGTACACTACACTACACTACACTACACTACACTACACTACACGTGGGGCTGCTGTTCCTGGGCGGCGGGCGCGGCACGCTGGGCACGTCGCCGGCGGCCGTGGGCGCGCTCGTCGCCGCCTTCTTCCCCAAGTTCCCCACGCACAGCGAGGACAACAGGTACACTACACTACACTACACTACACTACACGTGGGGCTGCTGTTCCTGGGCGGCGGGCGCGGCACGCTGGGCACGTCGCCGGCGGCCGTGGGCGCGCTCGTCGTCGCCTTCTTCCCCAAGTTCCCCACGCACAGCGAGGACAACAGGTACACTACACTACACTACACTACACTACACTACACTACACGTGGGGCTGCTGTTCCTGGGCGGCGGGCGCGGCACGCTGGGCACGTCGCCGGCGGCCGTGGGCGCGCTCGTCGCCGCCTTCTTCCCCAAGTTCCCCACGCACAGCGAGGACAACAGGTACACTACACTACACTACACTACACGTGGGGCTGCTGTTCCTGGGCGGCGGGCGCGGCACGCTGGGCACGTCCCCGGCGGCCGTGGGCGCGCTCGTCGCCGCCTTCTTCCCCAAGTTCCCCACGCACAGCGAGGACAACAGGTACACTACACTACACTACACTACACGTGGGGCTGCTGTTCCTGGGCGGCGGGCGCGGCACGCTGGGCACGTCGCCGGCGGCCGTGGGCGCGCTCGTCGCCGCCTTCTTCCCCAAGTTCCCCACGCACAGCGAGGACAACAGGTACACTACACTACACTACACTACACTACACGTGGGGCTGCTGTTCCTGGGCGGCGGGCGCGGCACGCTGGGCACGTCGCCGGCGGCCGTGGGCGCGCTCGTCGCCGCCTTCTTCCCCAAGTTCCCCACGCACAGCGAGGACAACAGGTACACTACACTACACTACACTACACTACACGTGGGGCTGCTGTTCCTGGGCGGCGGGCGCGGCACGCTGGGCACGTCGCCGGCGGCCGTGGGCGCGCTCGTCGCCGCCTTCTTCCCCAAGTTCCCCACGCACAGCGAGGACAACAGGTACAATACACTACACTACACTACACTACACGTGGGGCTGCTGTTCCTGGGCGGCGGGCGCGGCACGCTGGGCACGTCGCCGGCGGCCGGGGGCGCGCTCGTCGCCGCCTTCTTCCCCAAGTTCCCCACGCACAGCGAGGACAACAGGTACACTACACTACACTACACTACACTACACGTGGGGCTGCTGTTCCTGGGCGGCGGGCGCGGCACGCTGGGCACGTCGCCGGCGGCCGTGGGCGCGCTCGTCGCCGCCTTCTTCCCCAAGTTCCCCACGCACAGCGAGGACAACAGGTACACTACACTACACTACACTACACTACACTACACTACACGTGGGGCTGCTGTTCCTGGGCGGCGGGCGCGGCACGCTGGGCACGTCGCCGGCGGCCGTGGGCGCGCTCGTCGCCGCCTTCTTCCCCAAGTTCCCCACGCACAGCGAGGACAACAGGTACACTACACTACACTACACTACACTACACGTGGGGCTGCTGTTCCTGGGCGGCGGGCGCGGCACGCTGGGCACGTCGCCGGCGGCCGTGGGCGCGCTCGTCGCCGCCTTCTTCCCCAAGTTCCCCACGCACAGCGAGGACAACAGGTACACTACACTACACTACACGTGGGGCTGCTGTTCCTGGGCGGCGGGCGCGGCACGCTGGGCACGTCGCCGGCGGCCGTGGGCGCGCTCGTCGCCGCCTTCTTCCCCAAGTTCCCCACGCACAGCGAGGACAACAGGTACACTACACTACACTACACTACACTACACGTGGGGCTGCTGTTCCTGGGCGGCGGGCGCGGCACGCTGGGCACGTCCCCGGCGGCCGTGGGCGCGCTCGTCGCCGCCTTCTTCCCCAAGTTCCCCACGCACAGCGAGGACAACAGGTACACTACACTACACTACACTACACGTGGGGCTGCTGTTCCTGGGCGGCGGGCGCGGCACGCTGGGCACGTCCCCGGCGGCCGTGGGCGCGCTCGTCGCCGCCTTCTTCCCCAAGTTCCCCACGCACAGCGAGGACAACAGGTACACTACACTACACTACACTACACTACACGTGGGGCTGCTGTTCCTGGGCGGCGGGCGCGGCACGCTGGGCACGTCGCCGGCGGCCGTGGGCGCGCTCGTCGCCGCCTTCTTCCCCAAGTTCCCCACGCACAGCGAGGACAACAGCTACACTACACTACACTACACTACACGTGGGGCTGCTGTTCCTGGGCGGCGGGCGCGGCACGCTGGGCACGTCGCCGGCGGCCGTGGGCGCGCTCGTCGCCGCCTTCTTCCCCAAGTTCCCCACGCACAGCGAGGACAACAGGTACACTACACTACACTACACTACACGTGGGGCTGCTGTTCCTGGGCGGCGGGCGCGGCACGCTGGGCACGTCGCCGGCGGCCGTGGGCGCGCTCGTCGCCGCCTTCTTCCCCAAGTTCCCCACGCACAGCGAGGACAACAGGTACACTACACTACACTACACTACACTACACTACACTACACTACACTACACTACACTACACTACACTACACTACACTACACGTGGGGCTGCTGTTCCTGGGCGGCGGGCGCGGCACGCTGGGCACGTCCCCGGCGGCCGTGGGCGCGCTCGTCGCCGCCTTCTTCCCCAAGTTCCCCACGCACAGCGAGGACAACAGGTACACTACACTACACTACACTACACGTGGGGCTGCTGTTCCTGGGCGGCGGGCGCGGCACGCTGGGCACGTCGCCGGCGGCCGTGGGCGCGCTCGTCGCCGCCTTCTTCCCCAAGTTCCCCACGCACAGCGAGGACAACAGGTACACTACACTACACTACACTACACTACACTACACGTGGGGCTGCTGTTCCTGGGCGGCGGGCGCGGCACGCTGGGCACGTCGCCGGCGGCCGTGGGCGCGCTCGTCGCCGCCTTCTTCCCCAAGTTCCCCACGCACAGCGAGGACAACAGGTACACTACACTACACTACACTACACTACACGTGGGGCTGCTGTTCCTGGGCGGCGGGCGCGGCACGCTGGGCACGTCGCCGGCGGCCGTGGGCGCGCTCGTCGCCGCCTTCTTCCCCAAGTTCCCCACGCACAGCGAGGACAACAGGTACACTACACTACACTACACTACACTACACGTGGGGCTGCTGTTCCTGGGCGGCGGGCGCGGCACGCTGGGCACGTCGCCGGCGGCCGTGGGCGCGCTCGTCGCCGCCTTCTTCCCCAAGTTCCCCACGCACAGCGAGGACAACAGGTACACTACACTACACTACACTACACTACACGTGGGGCTGCTGTTCCTGGGCGGCGGGCGCGGCACGCTGGGCACGTCGCCGGCGGCCGTGGGCGCGCTCGTCGCCGCCTTCTTCCCCAAGTTCCCCACGCACAGCGAGGACAACAGGTACACTACACTACACTACACTACACGTGGGGCTGCTGTTCCTGGGCGGCGGGCGCGGCACGCTGGGCACGTCGCCGGCGGCCGTGGGCGCGCTCGTCGCCGCCTTCTTCCCCAAGTTCCCCACGCACAGCGAGGACAACAGGTACACTACACTACACTACACTACACTACACGTGGGGCTGCTGTTCCTGGGCGGCGGGCGCGGCACGCTGGGCACGTCGCCGGCGGCCGTGGGCGCGCTCGTCGCCGCCTTCTTCCCCAAGTTCCCCACGCACAGCGAGGACAACAGGTACACTACACTACACTACACTACACTACACGTGGGGCTGCTGTTCCTGGGCGGCGGGCGCGGCACGCTGGGCACGTCGCCGGCGGCCGAGGGCGCGCTCGTCGCCGCCTTCTTCCCCAAGTTCCCCACGCACAGCGAGGACAACAGGTACACTACACTACACTACACTACACTACACGTGGGGCTGCTGTTCCTGGGCGGCGGGCGCGGCACGCTGGGCACGTCGCCGGCGGCCGTGGGCGCGCTCGTCGCCGCCTTCTTCCCCAAGTTCCCCACGCACAGCGAGGACAACAGGTACACTACACTACACTACACTACACTACACGTGGGGCTGCTGTTCCTGGGCGGCGGGCGCGGCACGCTGGGCACGTCGCCGGCGGCCGTGGGCGCGCTCGTCGCCGCCTTCTTCCCCAAGTTCCCCACGCACAGCGAGGACAACAGGTACACTACACTACACTACACGTGGGGCTGCTGTTCCTGGGCGGCGGGCGCGGCACGCTGGGCACGTCCCCGGCGGCCGTGTGCGCGCTCGTCGCCGCCTTCTTCCCCAAGTTCCCCACGCACAGCGAGGACAACAGGTACACTACACTACACTACACTACACTACACGTGGGGCTGCTGTTCCTGGGCGGCGGGCGCGGCACGCTGGGCACGTCGCCGGCGGCCGTGGGCGCGCTCGTCGCCGCCTTCTTCCCCAAGTTCCCCACGCACAGCGAGGACAACAGGTACACTACACTACACTACACTACACGACACTACACGTGGGGCTGCTGTTCCTGGGCGGCGGGCGCGGCACGCTGGGCACGTCGCCGGCGGCCGTGGGCGCGCTCGTCGCCGCCTTCTTCCCCAAGTTCCCCACGCACAGCGAGGACAACAGGTACACTACACTACACTACACTACACTACACGTGGGGCTGCTGTTCCTGGGCGGCGGGCGCGGCACGCTGGGCACGTCGCCGGCGGCCGTGGGCGCGCTCGTCGCCGCCTTCTTCCCCAAGTTCCCCACGCACAGCGAGGACAACAGGTACACCACACTACACTATACCACACTACGCCACACTACACTACACCACACTATACTCTACTATACTACACCATACTACACTCTACTACACTACGCCACACTACACTACACCACACTACACTATACTACACTACACCACACTACACTATACTACACCACACTACACTATACTAAACTACACTACACTATACTACACTACGCCACACTACACTGCATTACACTATTCTACACTACACCCCACTATACTACACTACGCCACACTACACTGCACTACACTATACTACACTACACTATACTACACTACACCACACTACACTATACTACACCACACTACACTATACTAATCTACACTACACTATACTACACTACGCCACACTACACTGCATTACACTATTCTACACTACACCCCACTATACTACACTACGCCACACTACACTGCACTACACTATACTACACTACACTATACTACACTACGCTACACTTATGCGTGTTGTGTTGTAACTAAGCTTGGGACTGTGAAGTGTAGAAGGGAAGCAGCATCATTCACAGGAAAATATTTGAAAAAGTATCCAGCAGTACAGAGCTAATAATAGTTATATATGGCTCCACAAGCGGCGCTGGAGTAGCTTGAGTAAGTGAAACTGTCTACCGTCTATAAACTGTAGGATATTAAACCTCAATGTAGAGGTATTTCAACTCCTAGCGTTGTCAAAACAATGGAGACTCGTGATTCTCAAAATCGGTCGGTAACTTTTTGAGTTTCTAAAATTTGACAATATTTAAAAAAACACTGACTTGGATGTAGAATTTCCTTTCCATTCAAATTAGGCGGTAGGCGGTAGCGGGTCTCTTACGCGCGAGGTCAGAAAACTAATTTATCATGTGCTTTATTTCTAAATTACATTGCGCCTAGTGTGAGATCTGTAGATTTTTGTCTTATAATTATGTTACGAATAAACTGATTTCTCATTCTTCATATAACCTTTTTTTTTTCGGATAAGATTTATAGTTGTTATTTATAAATTCCGCTTACGTTACAGATATCACCTGCAAGCCTTCAGACACCTGTACGTGTTGGCCGTCGAGCCGCGGCTCATCCTGCCACGCGACCTCAACACGGGGAAACTTTGCTACGCCCACATACAGGTAGCGAGGGTTTCTTGTTGACTGGGGAACCTTACACATGCATACGATTGAGAACGTTACCCTCGAAGCTTGATAAAATAAAACTGTTAACTGATTTTTTTATTATATTCGTAGTCTTATTTATGTCTTGTATAATAATGGTGAGCTTTTCAACTTACTTATAACGTTTTAAAGTAGTTTTTACTCTATTTGACGACGCGGTTGGCTCGGTTTGTAGACACCTTCTGAGCCGGCGGTCCTGGGTTCGAATCCCGACCGGGGCAAATATTTGTGTGATGAACTCGAATATTTGTTCCTGGGACATGGATGTTATCTATAAATTTTTTATATCGTCGTCTAGTACCCATAGTACAAGCTTTGCTTGATTTGGGACTAGGTCGATTTGTGTATGATTGTCCTTTTATTTTATTTTATTTACGTGACCCTAGGCCATAAGCGGGATTTTTAGCCTAACGCGAGGAGAGAAAATGTCACTTCCAAAAAGGCAAGACGTAAAATTTCAGACAAACCACGGGCGGTAATTTGTAAAGCCCCAAATCGCATATTTATGTCGTACAAACACCTGCGAATTTACCACCCTAGGCATGTAATGTACTATTAAGGGGTGCCTGTTGTTTCGCCGACAAACTTTTCATCGAATATCATTTCACCGAAAACGTTTCGCCGAATTTTTACTTCGCGTATTTTCATTTAGTGTAATTTTATCTCATCGACAGTTCATTTCAACTTTTATTAATTCGTAGAAAAACTTTTCAAGTAATATTATTTGATCGATGATTCATTTCGTATATTTTTTAAATGGAGGAATTACATCGATTTTCATTTCTTCGAATAATATTTAATGTGATCATCAACTACAACAAAAGGAAGCGTTTTTTAGGGATACAAAAAAAAAACTAACCTAACCTAACCCGGCCGAGTCGGATCTGCTCTGAAAGGTGAATCATTTAAAGTTTGAGAATAGGTTGATGTGAATCAATCACCTTTCAGAGCAGATCCGACTCGGCCGGGTTAGGTTAGGTTAGTTTTTTTTTTAATATCCCTAAAAAATATTTTCCATTTTAGTTGTAGCGAGCTGGACCCGTACATGCAAGTGAAATGATATTACGTGAAGTAAGTTTTATGTAATTTAAAAAGATTTTAAACGATAAGTTATGAAACGTACTTCTATGAAATAATACATCTGTATAATGAATCATACGCCATTTGAAAATACGTGATATAAAAATACTCATAATGAAATTTCGAGGAAGTGAGTTGTCGATGAAATGAAAATACTTGAAACGTTATCTTTGAAGTAAAATTCGACGTAACGAGTGTCGGCGATTCAAGGGTAAACCACTATTAAGAGGTCTTATTCCTTTCTCATTTTTTTTATATTATTTTATTACAAATATGTTGATAATTTCAACCAACTTTTTAAAGTGAATTCCCTTTAAAGTCTTTTCCCTCAGTTCTATACAGTAACATAGCTATTTCATGCTTTCATTGCGTACAGTCAAAAATAAGTAGATAAAAAACAGTTTTCTGTGCGAATTTTGTCAATCTCGAGTAGTTTTTGAAACAAAAATTATGAATGAAAAATTCAAACTGTAGGTTAGCCCTGTTCTAAGTAGTAACATTGATAATATGTTATGAGATGTTTGATCGTAGAGAAAAATGTCTAAAACAATCTTCATTTTTGAACGCACAAGGAGAGCCTTACATGCTCGGTGGTAACATGACGCATTACATAATCCTCCAACGTCTTGACGAACTATGGCCATTTGTACAATTTGGTAGTACGTTCGCTCCGGTATGAAAAGAAATGCTCGTATTTTGCATTCTGTTTACTTATTTAGCAATAGGTAAGCTGGCAATATTTTAGTCCTACATAGATATTTGATACCTATTGTGTTGTTACCCAGGTGATCGACCTCGAAGGAGCTATGAAGGAGATGAAAGCGCCCTGCATCATCCCGGAGCTGGACACGCTGCGCGAGGTGCGGGTCAACGACCCGCGTTACTGGCCCATCACCTTCCAGAGGGACCGGAACTGGGACCAGCTCAAGTGAGTGTGTGTGTCGGCCAGGGGACAGCACACGCTGCGGGAGGGGTCAACGACCCGCGCTACTGGCCCATCACCTTCCAGAGGGACCGGAACTGGGACCAGCTCAAGTGAGTGTGTGTGTCGGCCAGGGGACAGCACACGCTGCGGGAGGGGTCAACGACCCGCGCTACTGGCCCATCACCTTCCAGAGGGACCGGAACTGGGACCAGCTCAAGTGAGTGTGTGTGTCGGCCAGGGGACAGCACACGCTGCGGGAGGGGTCAACGACCCGCGCTACTGGCCCATCACCTTCCAGAGGGACCGGAACTGGGACCAGCTCAAGTGAGTGTGTGTGTCGGCCAGGGGACAGCACACGCTGCGGGAGGGGTCAACGACCCGCGCTACTGGCCCATCACCTTCCAGAGGGACCGGAACTGGGACCAGCTCAAGTGAGTGTGTGTGTCGGCCAGGGGACAGCACACGCTGCGGGAGGGGTCAACGACCCGCGCTACTGGCCCATCACCTTCCAGAGGGGCCGGAACTGGGACCAGCTCAAGTGAGTGTGTGTGTCGGCCAGGGGACAGCACACGCTGCGGGAGGGGTCAACGACCCGCGCTACTGGCCCATCACCTTCCAGAGGGACCGGAACTGGGACCAGCTCAAGTGAGTGTGTGTGTCGGCCAGGGGACAGCACACGCTGCGGGAGGGGTCAACGACCCGCGCTACTGGCCCATCACCTTCCAGAGGGGCCGGAACTGGGACCAGCTCAAGTGAGTGTGTGTGTCGGCCAGGGGACAGCACACGCTGCGGGAGGGGTCAACGACCCGCGCTACTGGCCCATCACCTTCCAGAGGGACCGGAACTGGGACCAGCTCAAGTGAGTGTGTGTGTCGGCCAGGGGACAGCACACGCTGCGGGAGGGGTCAACGACCCGCGCTACTGGCCCATCACCTTCCAGAGGGACCGGAACTGGGACCAGCTCAAGTGAGTGTGTGTGTCGGCCAGGGGACAGCACACGCTGCGGGAGGGGTCAACGACCCGCGCTACTGGCCCATCACCTTCCAGAGGGACCGGAACTGGGACCAGCTCAAGTGAGTGTGTGTGTCGGCCAGGGGACAGCACACGCTGCGGGAGGGGTCAACGACCCGCGCTACTGGCCCATCACCTTCCAGAGGGACCGGAACTGGGACCAGCTCAAGTGAGTGTGTGTGTCGGCCAGGGGACAGCACACGCTGCGGGAGGGGTCAACGACCCGCGCTACTGGCCCATCACCTTCCAGAGGGACCGGAACTGGGACCAGCTCAAGTGAGTGTGTGTGTCGGCCAGGGGACAGCACACGCTGCGGGAGGGGTCAACGACCCGCGCTACTGGCCCATCACCTTCCAGAGGGGCCGGAACTGGGACCAGCTCAAGTGAGTGTGTGTGTCGGCCAGGGGACAGCACACGCTGCGGGAGGGGTCAACGACCCGCGCTACTGGCCCATCACCTTCCAGAGGGACCGGAACTGGGACCAGCTCAAGTGAGTGTGTGTGTCGGCCAGGGGACAGCACACGCTGCGGGAGGGGTCAACGACCCGCGCTACTGGCCCATCACCTTCCAGAGGGACCGGAACTGGGACCAGCTCAAGTGAGTGTGTGTGTCGGCCAGGGGACAGCACACGCTGCGGGAGGGGTCAACGACCCGCGCTACTGGCCCATCACCTTCCAGAGGGACCGGAACTGGGACCAGCTCAAGTGAGTGTGTGTGTCGGCCAGGGGACAGCACACGCTGCGGGAGGGGTCAACGACCCGCGCTACTGGCCCATCACCTTCCAGAGGGACCGGAACTGGGACCAGCTCAAGTGAGTGTGTGTGTCGGCCAGGGGACAGCACACGCTGCGGGAGGGGTCAACGACCCGCGCTACTGGCCCATCACCTTCCAGAGGGACCGGAACTGGGACCAGCTCAAGTGAGTGTGTGTGTCGGCCAGGGGACAGCACACGCTGCGGGAGGGGTCAACGACCCGCGCTACTGGCCCATCACCTTCCAGAGGGACCGGAACTGGGACCAGCTCAAGTGAGTGTGTGTGTCGGCCAGGGGACAGCACACGCTGCGGGAGGGGTCAACGACCCGCGCTACTGGCCCATCACCTTCCAGAGGGACCGGAACTGGGACCAGCTCAAGTGAGTGTGTGTGTCGGCCAGGGGACAGCACACGCTGCGGGAGGGGTCAACGACCCGCGCTACTGGCCCATCACCTTCCAGAGGGACCGGAACTGGGACCAGCTCAAGTGAGTGTGTGTGTCGGCCAGGGGACAGCACACGCTGCGGGAGGGGTCAACGACCCGCGCTACTGGCCCATCACCTTCCAGAGGGGCCGGAACTGGGACCAGCTCAAGTGAGTGTGTGTGTCGGCCAGGGGACAGCACACGCTGCGGGAGGGGTCAACGACCCGCGCTACTGGCCCATCACCTTCCAGAGGGGCCGGAACTGGGACCAGCTCAAGTGAGTGTGTGTGTCGGCCAGGGGACAGCACACGCTGCGGGAGGGGTCAACGACCCGCGCTACTGGCCCATCACCTTCCAGAGGGACCGGAACTGGGACCAGCTCAAGTGAGTGTGTGTGTCGGCCAGGGGACAGCACACGCTGCGGGAGGGGTCAACGACCCGCGCTACTGGCCCATCACCTTCCAGAGGGGCCGGAACTGGGACCAGCTCAAGTGAGTGTGTGTGTCGGCCAGGGGACAGCACACGCTGCGGGAGGGGTCAACGACCCGCGCTACTGGCCCATCACCTTCCAGAGGGGCCGGAACTGGGACCAGCTCAAGTTTACGGGCTACTGTACACCCCACTTTTTTTAGATTTTGGATATTTTAGGTATTTTCTACTCTGAATCACGAGTTCTTTCGATCTTACTAGGAGAAAAAAAGTGTCCCAAAATGTTTATATATTTTTTTGTTTTTTCCATAGCCTTATCGCTATAGTAGGTTGTATGGAAATGGTAACGGAATGGAATGTAAAAATATTGGGACACTTTTTTCACCATAGATCCTAAGAGCTCGTGATTCTGAATAAAAAATAGCATAAATGTAAAAAAAGTGGGGTGTATAACAAAAATATGCCACATTCGTTTTTTTTATTGCTTAGTGCATTCACCATACTTCTAGGACATTCGGACGTATTTGTGCAAGAGGGAACCAACCCACATTAAACGTTTGTACTTTATGCTATATAGATACTATATAAGAGGGTTCAAAGTAAACGGGTTTGATATGTGGGCTGGTTCCCTTTTGTATAAATACGACCATTTACACAATATCCCCTGCCCTGTTCCATGATTGTTATGTCTCTCAAAATAATAGTTTTATTATTATTTTCCAGAACGTTCTTAGAGTACACGTGGTGCATCGACATCAAGCAGCGCGCCGGCTGCCTGTCGTACCTGGACGACCCGCACGGCTTCCTCTCCATCCTGGCGCAGACCCTGACCCTGGACAACACCAACATCTGGTCGGTCACGCCGGAGAACATCGATCTGTTCACCAATGACGACAAGGTATGAATCAGATGGGTTTTCTATGATGCCAAATTTAGTTTTAAACCATACAAAGATCAAAGCTTAAAGAGAAATTGAAAAATGAGTTACCTGGTGCAAGAGACCGTGAATCGAACCCGGTACCTCTGGATTTCGGGTTCAGCGCGTTAACCACTACGCTACCCTATCTCCCAAGCAACCTATCGAATTTTCCTTATGCTTTGTGTGTCGATCTTTGCATTTTTTATTTGAAAGGTTTTATAACTTAGCGACCTCTGTTTAGTTTTGTTTTGCCTAGAAACATAATATATCTAGTGTTGCCTGTAAGTCCTGTACCAGGAGCAAATAATAACTTATATACTAAACGGGTTTACTCACGGCGTGGAAGTCGAATATCAATGGC
This sequence comes from Apotomis turbidana, assembly GCA_905147355.2. Classification (NCBI taxonomy): domain Eukaryota; kingdom Metazoa; phylum Arthropoda; class Insecta; order Lepidoptera; family Tortricidae; genus Apotomis; species Apotomis turbidana. The sequence goes on along the minus strand of LR990295.1, from coordinate 22,071,276 downwards.
CGCCGCCGTGACTGATCGTAGCTCCTGATGATGAATCGCGTACCGATTCTAAATGAGTCATTTTAGTCCCTAGGGCTTAAATGGAAACCATATAAATTTCTATAACGTACAATGGGTTTGGGAACCACTGTTCTATCTGGATTGAGGAAATGTATATTTTTTAGATCAAAAACTTCGTGAAACACTACCTCGCCAAAGACACCACCTCGTCCATCTGCGCCGACTGCTTACTTATCACGAAGAAACGGAAAGGGCTGAAGAACGAGGGATTCCTACCGAAGCAGTGCGTCTGCCGCACCTACAGGTACTTCCATTCGAGACTTCGCCACGCTTTATGTACAGTCAGCAGCAAAGTAACTAAGCGTTATAACACGCTCACTATTATCTGTACAATACTTATTCTTTAGACTAGGAGGTGCCCGCAACTTCGTACGCGTATATTTTTCTTTACCGTAGACGGATAAAAAGTATCCCATAACCGTCTTTGGATGTCCAGCTATCCCTGTACCAAAATTGGTTCAAATTTGCCCGGCCGTTTCGGCGTGATGCGTGGACAAAGGGTATTGTGAAAACAGATGGCGCCAGGTAGGGACGACACCGCGCGGCCATACAAAACAAATGACGATCCTGCATCACGCTACTGACCCCTCTCCATAGAAAATATATTTTCAGTACAAATCTTGAATTTTAAAATAGTATCAGTGAACGAATAAAACATAGAACACGAGCTTCATACAAAGTTACAATCAAAAACCGGCCCAATAGTCGAAATGCGCATGCGCACCGGTCCACTAATCACAGCCAGTCAAATGTTTTCAGTTACGCTTAACAAATAAATGTGATTCGTCAATTTCCGAATGGCCAGCTGTGATTCGACTAAACGCATGACATTTGTCTATGGTAACATGGCGGTGACAGTGAAAACTCATAATTTGGTGAATCGTTAATGCAATAAAGAGTAAATTTTTGTTTACTTCATTATAAATCTCTAATTTTAAGGTTATTGCTTACATACGAATTTAAAACAAAAATACATCTTTTAAGATCCTTGTTTTGTTCCTTGTTGTTACTAATACTTTGAATGATTATTATATTAATGCGTGCTGTATATATAATTATTTCTCCTTCTTTGTAATAATTTATATTTTACCTGTAAGTAAAGTCGATACAATTAACCTATCTAGTGGAAAAATATCAAACATAGAACAGTGTTTTGATTTTGTTTGTTGTTGTGATTACTGTGGCTTTAAACAATGGAAAGAGTTGTTCTGTGCGATTGTGATGAGTTAAAGTGTGCAGGTTTTATAATAGGCGAAGGAAAGGTAAAAAGCTCATATTTTCCCCAAAACCCACGCCCGAACTGTGTATTATTGAAATTTTACATTGAACAGTAATGCGGCAATAAAATGGATTTACCTACTAAAAAATTACCAAAACATATCCCTGGGCTTGCTCTCTCCTGTAAGCCTAGGCACGCCACTGATTGCATTACTTTTTTCAAACATCGTATATAAATTAGTCATATTGCATAACACCATCCCTATACAAAATCTGTTCCGTAAAATAAATTAAATTAATATGTATACTTACGTATGAAAACTGATACCATCTTTTTTTGTGTTTTCCTGAGTGATTAATACACCATTTCACTCAACAGTACGCCATATTTTCTTACTTTGAGACTTCACTTATTGCAACTGTTCGGCGGCGTCGCCATTTGCAAACTAGACAGCCGTTTGACACAAAATTTACGCCCCGCCTTAACTGACACAAAATCCGTGGGGCCATTTTCCGACGCTAGTTAGGCTTATATGTTTTATTCGTTCGCTATCCTATACTATTAGTATAGGATAATTGAGACTATTTGCATATCATTTTGGGCACATGAAGTGCGTAGCAACTTCTGCCGCCGGTTGTAACTTGCTTAACCTAAATCAACGGTAAATAAGCAGTGTTTTAATATAAATTTAGTTACAGTAGCGGAAGCAATTCTATCATATTCACAACCGATATGTTTATTGGGCTACAGTAAAGAGGAGCGCGAGTACGTGCAAGGACTGAGCATGGTGACGTACGAGTGCGTCATCAAGGACATACTCTGCGCGCTGCCCATCTGGACCACGTTCTTGAAGGTAACATAATCGCTACTTAATTATCATGAAGTGAGCCGCATCATTTGACGACGCGGTTGACGCAGTTGGTAGTGCACCTGCCTACTGAGCCGGCGGTCCTGGGTTCGAATCCCGGCCGGGGCAAATATTTGCGTGATGAACTCGAATATTTGTTCCTGGGTCCATGGATGTTATCTATATATCGTCGGGGATAGTGCAATACCGCGTAAATAACAACTGTCGATAAAGTTCACATTTCAATAAAATGCTTAGCATTTGTTTGAATATTGATTCGTATCTACACTTGTTACTTACGCGGTATTGCACTATCTCCGACGATACGTATTTATATATTATATATAGCCTCGTCTAGCACCCATAGTACAAGCTATGCTTAGTTGGGACTAGATCGATCTGTGTAAGATTGTCCCTTAATATTTATTTATTTAACATGTGTAACTGTGTGTCTAGTATGGCATTGTAGTTCCCAAATGGATGGTTCGATTTGTATGAGTTTTTTCTTATCGAAATGCTTGCCTGTCGAGATGTTTCTTAGCTATGTTTGGATGGGCCGGGGCCATGTTTGGTTTTTTATTTTATTATTATTTAGGTTATTTTCCTTTTCAGATAATAAAAACAATGAAGACCGACCCCTCGACGTATCACATCTGGCAAGTGAAGCTACTTCTCTCCCAGATAGAGGCGCACAGCAAGCGCGCCATCAGCGACATGAAAGTCGACGGACAGGACCAGAATGAACCGCTGATGTCGAGCGAGTTCACGCTCGCCATCAAACAGAAAGTCGCACACATCTTCGACGGCTGGGAGCCCAGGATAACCCCCTACTTACGGAAATATCTAGGGCTGCCGAGCACGCGAAAAATATCCACCACAGACGATGATATCAAAAAGATGTTGTGCTCGTTTTTGATATTTCACGATCTGCCGCGGAATGTGTTGAAAGGGTTGGACAGTGCTAGTGAGTTGGAGAGTATTTTGGCGTTGGAAGGGTTGAATTTGAGCGTGGAATCGGTGAGCAAGATCCAGTCGTTGCTGAGGTGACGCGTGTTGTGAGAAATCGGGTGTATGCATGGCTGAATTATCACATATCGATCAGAATATACATAAATACAGGATAACAGATGTATATAGATCTACTAGAGCTTGCCCGCGAACTCGCTTGGAAGATATAATCATAACCCTCTTATTTGCTTCTCCGTAGTCTGGTAAAATAAAAGCCATCAAAAAAATAACTAGAAATACGCACCTGTATACCAATATAAATCGAAATCAATTCAACTCAATAATGTATTGTGAGATTGTGAGTATTAAAAAGGTCTTAAGAACTATTATGGGTCGATTGCAAAAAAATTGTACATAGTACAATAACAAAAAATCACGATCGCTTCCTTTGTGTGACGAAAGTTATTCATACAAAATGTATGGGTAACTTTCGTCACACAAAGGAATCAATTAAGTTTTGTTTTTATTAGAGCCCTTAACTATGTACAACTTTTTTGCAATCGACCCTTATGTGTCGTTATAAATTCATAATTAACCATTAAAGGTTACACAATCATATTACAATTTGCGTAGCTACTAAAATAGATTACATTAATGATCGGTCCATTCGATTCCAATCCGTTACTTGTCGTTTTGTATGACTGACTTCGTCTAAATTTCGTGCAACCTATTAGTCCTTTCCTTACCCATAGGACGCCACTCAATGGACGACGAAATTGGTAAATAAGTAGAATACCTAGTTAAAATGGTGGCGACATTCTTGAGTGCCCTTAGAAACTCACACTTATTATTTTGTATTAATGAATCAGAATAAAAATGGCACAAATTAAAAACTAAATGAATCCGGTCCTGTCAACGTCTGTTTTAGTTTTAAGAATACAATCTAGAGAGAACACATATTTAACAGGATATCACTGGTTCTTTTCCCATACTATCAGTTTGCACCTGGTAACTATGCTGTCGCATACAAATGAGGTTCAAACTTATCGTAACTGGGTTATACAAATCGATTCCTCCTCCAAAGCTTAACGAATCTTTACGAAACATTAGGAACTGAATGGAAAAAAAAATGTGCTGTAATGTGATGGACACGCAGCCGAAAATGTGGCTTTGCATTGCAAAAGCCCTATGCTAGTTAATAGACAAATAGTCTGTTGACAACCAAAATTCACTAAGTAACAAAGGCCAAAAGTATGGAAATAAAGTTTATTCCTTGAATATTTAAAGTTACCAATCATTATTCCTTGTGTAAATGTTAGTAACCGTTAGCCCACCCCCAAAAGATAAAAAATAGAACATCCACCTCCGGGACTTTGTTGCATATCGTCGTTTTTTTATTGCCTTTCTACAAAATGTTGCACTGGCAATTTTCATAAGCAAAATTTGCGTTTTTGACTTTTAAAATGTTTATAATTATTTTTATATTGTGATTTTGTAATTTATTCCGTAAGGAAATCACAGGTTTGTATACTATAATATAGCATTGTTTTTATACTTTCAGCCTGGGGTGTATAACAAAGCTCGTATTTTCAGTCGATTTGACAAAGTATCAAATGACGTGCATTTGTTCAGTTCTCTACAATGCAATGTGTTATTTCAGTAGTATCGTTTTTGATACTTCATGCACCTAAGGGTTAAGTTTTGTTTTAATTAGAGCCCTTAACTATGTAAATGTTTTTTGAAAATGACTCGGATAGCAGTTTTTGAAGAGTAGTGATAGAAATTTTAGTGAGTTTTGGTTGACACCAGCAAAATAGCTGTCCTAAAATTTTGAAATTAACTATGATCACCTATCAGTGTTCATTTCGTTGCCTGTGATCCAGATTACTGAATGTTGTAAATAGTTTAAACATGAGATACCTAGTTGAAGTTAGTAGTATCAATAAAATGTTTAAAATGCCGAAATGTTGTCGTTTCTTTTCAGTCTGGGTTAGATTCTGAATGGAAGCCCCATTAAACCTTGTAAATAAAACAATTGAAATTAAATATACGAGTATCGCATATATTTGGCGACGAGCGAGGTTGGCGCAGTGGTAAGCAGCTACTGAGCCAGCGGTCCAGGGTTCGAATCCCGGCAAGGGCAAATATTTGTGTGATGAATTCGAATGGATAGGTCATGGATGATATTTGTATTTAAGTATGTTTATCGTCGTCCAGTATCCATAACACAAGACCACTAGAGCTTCCTGTGGGATTAGATCGAAATCTCGATTAAATAAAAAACAATATAACACAGATTGAACTAAGATGGTGTTTGGAATAACGATGTAGGAACTTTAGGAGGTGATACAGGGGACAAACGCCATGTACCTATAGTACACGCGCGCGTATAATATAGTACACGCATAGTCAATCAAATTACTATAATATCAACAAGTTATTCAATCGATCATCGGCAGATTAAACAATTCCAGATACTAACAGTTAATACGATAAAGCGATATTATAAAAGGTAGAGCCGAGCGCAACGCACATCAGACGGGGAAGGGAAAGACAACACGATGGCGACCAAATACGGAATTCTGCTGATATCTCTCTTCATTGGGAGTTTAGGTAAGTTTTATCATTTAAATAGAACGATTTAAACGGATTATATCGCGTATATTAATTATTTGAGCCTCCCAGACGTTTCGGTAACTTTCCAGTTACGGTTGCCAAAGATTGACTGAGAATAAAACCGTTTAAAAATGCAATTTTTCTCCGTCAAAGTTCATATTTATAAAATGGGTAGTTTGCACAAATGCCACTTTGACATAGAAAAATGCAATTTTAAGAAATCATTCAGGAGGAAGTGGGATTATGTAATAAATTCCCTGTTCATGATACAATTCTGCCACCGACATAACGTCGATTAATGATGTCCAAATATCAATGATCAAAAACTATGCAATACAAACCGCTATCTACAAGTATTTCTCAATGTTGATTTGGACCTTTATGTGGTGTACCCACAATTTTTTTCTTATATTGTACCATTGATACAAAGTTCAAAGTACAAAGAAAAATTGAAATGTGTAACCTGCTTTGTACCTAATATGTTTGTTGAGCATATGGAAAAATTCGAAAGCTTGTTTGGCGTTAGGATGGTGGAATGGTTAACACGTTGGACCGGAAATCCAGAGGTACCGGGTTCGATACCCGGTCTCTTCCGCCGGACGTTACGCATTTCAATTTTTCTTTGTGCTTTCATCTTTGTATCAACTTCTTTATTTTTTGTTATGCCATCAGGGGCACGGTGTATAGCTTCGCCGCTTGGGGAATCATATAGGACTTAAATTATATACCTTGATATAGGTTACCAACATTTATTTATTATTTATTTTTCATTATTCAAATAAGTTTCACAGCATTACAGTAAAAACCAAGGCACTGTGAACTACAGAAATACATATAAACCAAAGACTTAAAACTAGTTAGATTTAGGCGACACAATGGCGTGGCTCGGTTGCGTCGTCTGATCTGGTGTAGAATACGGCAGATTGCCCCGGAACTGCCGAAACACGACACCCTTCGGCCAGAAGTCTGCACTTGTGATGGTGTCCTGCAGCGGCCGCGGCACGCGCACCACAAAATGAAAGAAAGCGAGCCACTAATTTATTAAAGGGGCAGGACCACGGCAGGACTGCTATCTTCAACCGCCTGGCTGTCAACGATCTGTCAAGGGAATGTTATGATTATGATAACAAATCGTCAACAGACCGTACTTTATTATATGTTAACCCCCAATTACAAAAGTCGGGTGTTAAGTTTAACATGTTTCTCTGTGTGTCTGTTTCTGGCATTGTAGCACTCAAACGAGTTAATATCGCGGGGTGTTATATATAAGTTTAACATGTGTGTATGTGCGTCTGTCTGTGGCATCGTAGCTCCCAAAACGGATGGTCCGATTTGAATGGAAGTTTTTTTTTTTAAATCGATAGTGCCTTTCGAGGTGCTTCTTATATTTGGTTAGGTCGGGAGTTTTTTTTTTTTTTTATCGAAAACCTTGTTTTTCGATTTGGTTCTTAGTTATGTTTGTTAGAAATAAAAGCAGCTGCTTTTATTGGACCTAAGTACTTAGTGACACGTTCTTAGACAATTTTGAATCCATAATTAAGTTAATTTACACCTATATACCTACATCAACATAATATTTACTTATGTAAAAACATTGTTTTTTGTGTAAGTAGGTACTGTACCAAAAAACAGTCTTTACTTACACTTACAGTATTAGTACCTAGGATTAATCCATTCCAAAACATTGACGACTGCTTAATATATGATAAATCGGAGCAACAAATACTGTGATTGATCGTAAATGCATAATCAACAGATAACCTCTGATTAAATGCTGATAACGATGCCAAATCCTATTAATTATTAGGTTATTAGTATCGTACTCGTTTGAATTAATCTTGTGTCGTGTGATTACGACAAATCACGTTTTTTTTCCACATAGCGCGAGCGGGCTGCCACTCAACCAAAGTAACAACGCCATCTTGCAGGCAATTGAGTTATTACATCATATAGAAACAACATGTCGATACACCGTTGAACACTTGTACTTACCTATACAAATCTGATCTTCATCCAGCACTACCATCCCAAGCTCCGGCCGAGAATGACCTCTCGGAGTTGTTCATCCACGCCGACGCGGGCGCGCGCATCGTCGGCGGCTCGGCGGCGGCCGAGGGCAGCGCGCCCTACATGGTGGCCATGTCCAGCGGCGTACTCATCAGGAGCTTCCTCTGCGGTGGTTCGATTGTCAACCTCAGACATATTCTGACTGCTGCGCATTGCATAGACGCCGTTTTCAGCTGGGGATCGCTGACTAGGTAAATAAAAGTATAACAACATAATTTCCCTGAGAAGCATAACACTGTAGCTCCATTTTTTTACGATTTTAGGCTTTTAATGATATCGTATTCAACTTTTTGAGCTCCATCAAGCCATAAAACTCAAATGTTTCTCTGTAGCCCAATGTACAATGGTTGACTGGTAGAGAATGCTTTATGGCATTAAGTCTCCTATTTGTACATTTTGTGCAATAAAGTTAAAATAAATAAATAAAAGATGCTACATTCGTCATAGTTTACCGATTTCTTTAAATGTAAGATCTCGACTTACTTTACTCCGACGCGTTTCATTGTAAGTCTGGAGTTACAGTTATAAAAACATTTTTTTTTTGAAAAGATGCACTGATATATCAAATTTAATTTTAATCCTTCCTCAAAGTCACAACTGGATCATTGTGACATCAAATCGTCTCTTGTAAAAATGAGGAAATGGCACTTAAGTGTTATGCTTTCTCATACTTTTAAAGGCTTACTGCTAACGTACCGACTGCGACAATAAATATCCACAACATCTAGTGTTAAGTCATTCGACAAACGGTCCGGTAGTTTTGAATTTTTGAGATGTTGTCTAGGATGGTTAGTCAGTGTTTAAAATGCAAAATGCACAATTCTCCCCCCTCCGCGCTCGCCGCCATATTGAAAAAACCGGCACTTTCTTCATATTTTTACTCATATCTTCCTTTAGAAGCATTTTAGCTAGAAAAAAGCTTAGACAATGTTATAAAGAGTTAAATTTACTATATTCTCCACTTTATATTTTGTTTCTAAGCCAGATATTTACGGAGATATGCACATTTAAAAAAACGTAAAAAATCGCAATTTCCAACTTAACAACAAACTTTTGGATTATATCTTCGTTTCGGAGCATTTTAGCTAGAACAGAGCTTGCGCAATGTTGTAGAGAATTAAATTTACTATAATTTACATTTAAAATTTAGTTTATAGGACAGATAATTACGGAGATATGTAAAAAATAAAGTCACATTTTCCGAAAATGTATGTAAAAATGGTCATGAATTTTATAAGCAATTATATTTCCTACATGTTTTAATTTGTGCTAGACTAGTCCGTAGCTGAATGGCAGCCTTCTAAACCAAGAATTTTGTCAAATTTCCGGAAAATGCGACTGTTCCAGTTTTTTAAATGTGCATATCTCCGTAACTAGCCGTCCTTGAAACAAAATTTGAAATGTAAATTATAGTACATTTAATTCTCTACAACATTGCCCAAGCTCTATTTTAGCTAAAATGCTCCTAAACGAAGATATAATCCAGAAGTTTGTTTTTGAGTTGGAAACTGCGATTTTTTACGTTTTTTTAAATGTGCATATCTCCGTAAATATGTCCTAGATACAAAATATAAAGTGGAGAATATAGTAAATTTAACTCTTTATAACATTGTCTAAGCTTTCTTCTAGCTAAAATGCTCCTAAAGGAAGATATGAGCAAAAATATGATGAAAGTGCCGGTTTTTTTAATATGGCGGTGGGCACGGAGGGGGGGGATTGTGCATTTTGCATTTTAAACACTGACTAACCATCCTAGACAACATATCAAAAAATCAATACTACCGGACCGTTTGTAAGGTCACCCATAGTACTTTAGTCTCTATTCACCGAACTAGCTTGACAGTTGTTTGATTTGTGTGAGTTTGTCCCGATATTTTTATATTTACTGCTAGAAGTTCTCTGACAGTCATGTATTAACGTACATAAACAACTTGCAACATGGGACGTAACTAGATCCGTGTAGCAAAAATTCACACATTATTTGGATACTCAGCCTTGAATGTAGGGGTCATCCCTCTCCATTCACTTGGCCATATCTTTTAGGTCAGTAGTCAGTGTTCGCGACTTCAAAAAGATCAACGTAATTTTGACGTTGATCTTTTTGAAGTCGCGAACACTGTGTTTACTTGTGAATGGGTTATTTCTTAAACTCCCTATCTCTTTCCAGCTCTCTCCGCGTGACAGTGGGCACTAACCGATGGAACGTCGGCGGACAATCCTACTCCCTCGCCCGCAACTTGACCCACCCCAACTACCTCTCATCCACCATCAAGAACGACATCGGTATTCTGATTACCAGCTCCAACATCGTCTACTCCAACGTGGTGCAGCCGGTGCCTCTGTCCTTTGACGAGGTCGGCGCTGGTGTTGTGGCTAGAGCCGCTGGATGGGGCAGAATCCAGGTGAGTCAATCAGGTTATTTGTACAAGAGTAGTGTCAAGACATTCATAGATTGCGATTCCTGCAGATTTCCCCAGTTTAAGCAATGTACCCTACGTACGGTATGACCATGTCGTCGGGGATAGTGCAATACCGCGTAAGTAACAAGTGCAGATACGAACCAATATTCAAACAAATGCTAAGTATTTTATTGAAATGAGAACTTTATTGACAGCTGTTACTTACGCGGTATTGCACTATCCCCGACGATACTAAATGGTATGACTAATAAATAACGAAACTATACAAGAAAGAGCATGGCTTCAGAATAGCAACTAGATACCTATAGTTAATTTGGACATCGAGAATGACTGATGTTATGTGAGTAACGCCATCTATAGACACATCTCTTCTAAAGGCAGAAGGCTTTGCCTCAGCGCAGCGTCGGAAGCTTAGCTTTTATTATAGCATTTTTCAGATGAATTATTTTCCCATTGGATTTTAGATATGCCCTACAATCAGTCAGACCGTGACGTAACTTATTCCTTCTAAATAATTTTAATATTTCCCTGTCCTCAGGCTGGAGGTTCCCTCTCAACCCAGCTGTTGGAGCTGATGTTGACCACCATCGACGGCCAGCAGTGCGTGTTGGACGTAGAGCGAGCGTCCATCGACTTCAACACCCGCGCGCCCCCTGTCGAGCCGCACATCGAGATCTGCACCTTCCACTCCGCTGGACACGGCACGTGCAACGTAAGTACATCGACAGTGTCTTAGAGGGTGTCTCCACTGACGCGGAGCGGAGCGGAGACGTGCGGAATCGACCGATCACAAAAGTTAAGCGGAGCTGAGATACAGACTTCAACTTAGGATACAACTTAACTTATCAAGTAGTTTATCGTGCTATAGATAATCTCCTACGCAGAGTGCGCATTTTTTCACATAACGATTGTCATAACGTATTGTTTATCATAAAATCGTTAGCTATAACTCTGTAATTATTAACTTTACAAGTGTTTTGAGAGCAAATCCCATTAGGTAGGTTAGGTTAAGTTTCATTGCACTTAGGGGGGTATGCGTAAATGAATTCCCACTAAACCAAAAGGTTTGTATTATAATAATGCTAAAAATTTACTTGGCTCAGAGGAAAGTAGAAACTATGACTACGAAAATTATGACCAATGAGAATTATGAATAGGAATTTCATGTGAGCCAATATGGAGCCCCGTAGGTAGTTTAGGTGTTATTTTCTATTATTTCTATTAAAGCAGTAATGTCTGCTAACGTAAACCAAATCTTTACAATGAAGCGAAAAATTTAAAAATTTAGTTCAGGCAGGGTTCGAACCGGCGTCTCTAATGGCTTTCCAGGCCAACACCTAATCAACCACTACCTATTGAACCACTGAACCCGACGCGAGACCCTTTGAATTTTTCAAGCAATTGCTTCTGCAGGGTGGCATCGTAGCGCCATATTACCCTCTACATGACTGTATCCTTCCCAGGGTGACTCCGGCAGCGCGCTGGTGCGCGTGGACCGCGGGCAACAGATCGGTGTCGTGTCGTGGGGCTTCCCCTGCGCACGCGGCGCCCCCGACATGTTCGTGCGCGTCAGCGCGTACAGGGACTGGGTGCTTGCCGGCATTAACTAATGATTTAATAAAACTCATCGTATTTTAATGGTTGTCTTTTATTTTAATGAGTGTTTGTAAAATTTACCTAAAATGTAATAATAATAATAATAATAATAAATAAGCCTTCATCGGCCGGAGTGGAAACCCAAGAGGACCCGTAGGACTCTCAGCTCTGGCTCGCCTTCATTGGCCGTCCAGAGAGGAGCGTTAGAGCTATATGCTCCAGGGGTGGAAGTGTTAAAGGCATCACGCCGCGAGTAACTTCGGAGAAAGCGCAGCACACCTCTCGACACCCCTGAGCCCTCACGCTCGTGTTGCTTCCGGCCGTCTTTACGACGGCATTACGGGGCCCACCTAGTGAGGGGCGAGTCACCACCCGCCAGAGGTAACAGTCGTACTGATGGTTACGGCGGGTGACATTTTACTATTGCAATAGCCCAAATAAAGAGTCCACCCATACTCCATTTTAATAGTCCGGTTTTTTCTTTTCCATATCAATGCAATAGTTCAATCACCTGCTGGGACCTGTTCATGGATGTATCATCCTATTGATATGATCAGGAACGGGTCCCAGCAGGGCTACAGCCACAGCAATTTTCTCCAAGGGGCCTCTACGTGTTGGATCCATATCCCCACGCAAGCCTTTCAAAAGACCGGGACGTATGAGCCCGAGACTATGAGCCGAGAAACAAATAATAATAATAACAGTACCAGTACCATACCAGTCTTTTGTCCGGTGGTAATGAGGCGCGCGCCTGCAACGCTTGGGTGATGCCTCTGCTCACTTACTCCTTTGGCATACTAAGGTGGACTCAGACTGAGCTGGACGCCCTGGATACGAGGGTCCGTCAGCTGCTCACTACACACCGCATGAGGCACCCACGCTCGTCAGTTATGAGAATGTAAATCCCGCGTAAGTGTGGAGGCCGTGGCTTTTTAAACGCCAAGGACCTCCATAACCGCGAGGTGTGCAGTCTTAGGGAGTATTTCCTAAACAACGAGTGTGGGATTCATCGCGATGTAGTAGCAGTTGACAAAGGCCTCACCTCTCTCTCCTTAGCAAACGAGAACTGGCGCAGACCAAAGGTACTTAGCACCGATGACCGCAGGGCTGTATGGAAGAGCAAGGAGCTACACGGGCGGTTCTACAAGGCCCTTACGGGGCCCGATGTAGATCTGCTCGCGTCGGTGAACTGGCTACGCTTCGGGGATCTGTTCAGGGAAACCGAAGATTTTGTCTGTGCAATTGCGGACGAAGTAATGATGACGAACAATTATCGGAGATATATCCTGAAGGACGGTACGGCCGACATTTGTCGGGCATGCCGCCGTCCCAGTGAGTCACTCAGGCATATAATCTCCGGTTGTTCTCATCTTGCTAACGGCGAGTACTTGCACAGACATAACCAAGTAGCCAGGATCATTCACCAGCAACTTGCTCTTCGATACGGTCTTGTGGGGTCTGAGGTGCCGTACTATAAGTACGCACCGATGCCAGTTCTTCAGAATGGTCGTGCCACGCTCTATTGGGATCGATCTATCATCACGGACAGGACTATTGTAGCCAATAAGCCTGATATCGTTTTGGTAGATCGATCCAAGCGCCAGGCAGTGCTCGTCGACATCACCATCCCGCATGACGATGACGAGAACCTCTTGACTTGGCTCACGAGGTGACCGCCATGTGGGATGTAGATTCGACGATCATTGTCCCGATAGTCGTTTCGGCGAACGGTCTTATAGCGAAGAGTCTCGACAAACACCTCGAGAGACTCTCGCTAGATGTGCTGGATCAAGGTTCAGATTCAGAAGGCGGTACTCCTGGACACGGCGCGCATCTTCAGGAGGTTCCTCTCTCTTGCCCTAAGTTATCTGTATACGTGTCTCACTCTCACATATTGCTACATCCCTCTCGGCACTGACTGATTTAGGAAAGAGTACATAATAGCTACATTAGTGGGTGATGAAAGTATGAAGTAGATTTTTGGATATACAGACCCCTGCGCCATCTTGCCAACGCACTTGTGCGTTTCAGCGCCATCTCTGTGTTCATATCTGATGATTTAGTTTTGTTTTAATTAAATGCCGCATGGCATTAAGTTCGCCTTTTGTACGTTAAGTTTTTCTTTTGTGCAATAAAGTTTAAATAAATAAATAAATAAATAGGTAAGTATTTATGTAGTCTAATTTCGGCGAACCTATCGGTTTAATAAAACTGGTAATTTAAATGTTAAATTCGAAAAAAATTGCCTTTTTCCTTTTAAGTTGTAGACAGGATATTTTTATTTTTTTATTTTATTGTTGTTTATTAATTAAAGTATACAACTTAAATATATACAGTTCCCTGCAAAACTGTTTGTACAGTTTGTCTGCAGGTGTGAGTCTCTATATAATAATTTCAACAAAGTTTACTTATTGCTAAACACTTCAGTGACACTTTGAATACACAACTTTATCACTCAAGTGTCTGTAACAGATGCTTTTTTAAGCATTTTTTAAATTTGGACTTATTTGGCTCATATCGGATATTCTCGGGCAAACTATTGAGTATGTAGGGAATTCTTTTGCTCAATGTTCTATCGCCATAGTAGTTCCTGACCCTTGGTACCTCAAATTTGCCCGCTGATACCGACCTTGTTCCATGCTTATGTTCTATTAGTATTGGGTTATGTTCTCGATTGCCATGGTTGTTTACTGCTAAAAGATATTTATGTTTTAAACTAACGGGGAGTATATTACAAATTTTAAATAGCTTGAAATAATTACCATTACATTTATTTTTAGTTTTTTTGTCCACTATTAATTTTAGAAATCTTATTTGTAGTGCTTCTAATTTGTCTATTAAAGATTTAAATGTGAGTCCGTAGCAATCCAGAGCATATCCCAATATAGAATCTACTATTGCAAAGTATAGACATTTTAAAATATTATTTGGCACTTTAAAGCTTAGGTGGTAAAATTTTCCTAGAAGTATTCTAAGTTTGCCACCGATATAATTAATGTGGTGGTGCCATGAAAATGTGGTATCTACTTTTACTCCAAGATATGTTACACAGTCAACTTTTTCAATGGGTTTGCATTGACAGTTTTGTAAACTATTGTGAAAGCAACTAAAGCTGTGGGTGTACATGGGCAATGGTTCTTCTGTTCTATGGAAGTGAGGTGATTGTATAATTAAAAGTTTAGTTTTTTCGGTATTTAAAATAATTCCATTATCGTGAGACCATTTTACTACTGCATTTATATCTTGCTGAACTAAGTAACATGTCTCGGTAATGTTGGTGCCGGCGCGTAGGGTACAAAGATCATCGGCAAACATGTGTGCTGAACAGTTACGTATTACTCCACATAGACTGTTAACATGCATAAGATAGCATACAGGTCCACACACAGAGCCTTGAGGGACTCCGCAGCGTACCTGAGTCTCTTCACTTAGGCTGTCACTAATCTTGACACGATAGGAACGTGATGTGAGATAGTCGCGGAACCAACAGTTCAGCGGCTGCCCCACACCACATTCGTCCATTCCATCTAAAAGGGTATTAGTTTCTAAAGTGTCGAATGCTTTTTTAAAATCGTAAAATATGGCAACTACAATTTTTTTATCGTTTAAGTGACTATTTATCTCATCAGTAAATTTTGACAATAGAGTGGAGGTACTTTTATTTTTTTGGAAACCATGTTGAGAATCATTTAATACATTATGTTTTTGTAAAAAAGAACTAATTTGTTTTATTATGCATTTTTCAATTATTTTGTCTAGACTAGAAAGGATGGATATTGGCCTGTAGTTAGAGAATAATTTACGGTCACCTTTTTTATGGATTGGACGAACGAGTGATTCCTTTAACTTATCCGGATATTTATGTTGAGCTACTGACAAATTAATTAGTCTGGCTATGACTGGACTAACCTTATCTATGACTAGCTTCAGATCGGACATACGTACAAGGTCGCTTCCCGGTGCTTTATTTTTATCCATTTGGCGAATGATTTTTTTAACGTCTAAGCTATGCACGGGTTGCCACCTTACATATACGTTCGTCTTACTTACATAACTATTACGGTCCGGCCATGTGTCATTGCAAATGTGTTTTATCTGTTCTATTTCTCTATTGAAGTTAAATGCAAACTTATCACAGATATTTTTAATACTCCCGTGTTTTTCCATATTACTAAGGACAGAACTATCTAAAGATTGCTTATTATTACCTAATAAGCTATTTATCTTATCCCAAATTTTCTTAATATTATTATTGCAGTTTAATATACTTTGTTTATCATACTTGTTCTTACATTTTAATGTGGCTTTATTACATTTATTTCTATATTTAGTATAATTTAGTCTTTTCAACATATTTTTTGGATCATTGCACCATATTATAAATAGCCTATCCTTTTCTGAGATCATTTTTTTTAAATTATTGCTAATCCAACTTTTATTATTCCTATTACTAATAGATACATTTCTAATTTGTTGCACTTTATAACATTCGTTATAAATATTTTAAACAAAAGAGTGAACTCTTCATACAATTTAATAGGGCATTGTATTTTAATTAAATCCTCGAAATTAGTTTGTAATAGTTTTTCCCGCACCAATGCATTATCTAACACGCGCTTAGTAACAGGCAGCGCCGGCGCGCGCACCGCGGGTCCGGCCGGCCCGCGCGGGCCGTCCGGACCCGCGGCGCTCGCGCAGCCGCCGCCTGCCGCAGGGCGCTGTTTCCATTGTATCGCAACTGAAGTAAAGTAGTGGTCAGAGATCTTATGGGTTATTATTGCCGAATCTATTATGGATGAAGGTGCTCTAACATAAATATGGTCTATACACGATTCTACTATTTTACCCATAACTATTTCTTTTCGTGTTACATCCTTAATACATTTTGTAAATCCAAATTCCGCCAAAATACTCTCATATACTATAACATGACGGTCCTGGTCATTTAATAGATTAATATTTAAGTCGCCACAAATTACAGCCTTCGAATTACTCGGTATACTGTTTACAAGATTACGAAATTCTGATAAAAACTGTAAAATCCTATTTTCTTTATTATATCTAGGTGGTCTGTATATTGAAATCACATAAATTTTTTCGTTATTATTATAAAATGAAATGGGAACACACTCTGCCGCTCGCATGTTAGACGCGGCGGTCAGCGCACCTGTCTCGCTCGCACGCGCGGCGAGCCGCTCTTGCGAGTAAACAAGCACACCCCCGCCTCTCCGTCCATCGCGAGTATAAGCGTCAACTTTATGTCAATTAATAATTACATAATTTACCTTAAGTATTAGAAAACAGTTACCATGAATATTCTTTGTCTTTTCATAGCGTTGCAAGACTAACAGAATACTATTTCTTATATGTCAATTAATAATTACATAATTTACCTTAAGTATTAGAAAACAGTTACCATGAATATTCTTTGTCTTTTCATAGACTAACAGAATACTATTTCTACATTATTAATTATAAGATTCTAGATTAGAATTGAAAGCTAGTTCTCTATGGATAGGATAAAACTCAATAGCGTGATGCAGGATCGTCATTTGTTTTGTATGGACGCGCGGCGCCATAATGCCAGCCTGGCGCCATCTGTTTTTAAAATTTCCTTTGTCCTCTCATCACACCGAAACGGCTGGACAAAATTTAACCAATTTCGGTACTGGGATATCCGGACATCCAAAGATGGTTATAAATACTTGAAAAAAACACGCGTACGAAGTTGCGGGGCACCCTAGTACTTTATTGCACTTGTAGCTACGCATGATCATTCCGTCTGCATAGCTGAAATACATTCATATACGACAACAGCTGATGCCGTGAGGCCGGCGCACGCGGCGTACGACAGCCGCGCCGCGCCAGCGCCGATGGCAAACAACTGGAAATATAGCTATGATTCGCCGAAGAACACGTGCAGCTCGAAAGATATCGACAAGCTCCGCCCACATCGCTCCATCCCTATCATCAGTACGCGCACTGTACGGGACAGAAGACCGATTCAACGAAGTTATCGCGTGATGGGGCGCGGATTCCGTAGAAATCCGCCGCCACGCCAGCATTTCCTAGTTTTAAGTAATAAATCAAAATTTGTGTATACAAGGCTGTGTATTTGTAAATAAAATTCATTCCGACTTTGCACCTCGACGTATCAATTTATAGGGAGAATCCCTGTCCGATAACCCATCGACCATACACTCCCTAAACACTTAACAAAAAGTTAGTTCGAATGGTGGACTTAATGCCAAATGGAAATCTCTACCAGTCAACCATACAGGGCCAAACATTCCAAACAGAGATACTTAGAATTGGTGCAGATCATTTTAATACTATAAGGAAAATGAAAAAGAAACGAAGCCACTTGCATATAAGTTATTTTATTTAGTCAATTTCCGTACAGCAGTTTACTCGAGGGCGGCGATCAGCCAGTTCCTGTACGCGCTGACGCGCACGAACATGTCGGGGGCGCCGCGTGCGCAGGGGAAGCCCCACGACACGACACCGATCTGCTCCTGAAGGTCCACGCGCACCAGCGCGCTGCCGGAGTCACCCTGGAAACAGGAAGATATATGAAGAACGCGTTAGCCATACCATATCCCGGACTTAGAGGGCCAGGGCCCCTAAGGTAGGTACTTGGCATTTGGGGCCCCCTCCCCTATCTCAAACGCTTTTTAACCCCCGACGAAAAAAGAGGGGTGTTACAAGTTTAACATGTGTATCTGTGTGTCAGTCTGTGCCGTCGTAGCGCCCATACGGGTAGACCCATTTGTGTGCGGTTTTTTTAATCGAAAGCCTGTTTTGTCGAGATGGTTCTTAGCTTTGTTTCATGAAAATCGGAGCTCTTTCCTCCAAGATATTCAGCATTTAGTGAAACAAGCGACTGGCTCTCATCCAATATTGAAGCTAGGAATTCCAAAATATATATTTTTTTATGTTCGGTTTTAGTAGCATTTTCTATATATACATTTTTTTATATGCCAGATAGTAAACTTACGTTGCAAGTGCCGTGGTTAGGGGAGTGGAAGGTGCAGATCTCGATATGTGGCTCGATATGTGGCGCGCGGGCGTCTATGGTGATCCGGCCAGCGTCCACCTCCTCCACGCACTGTTGGCCGTCGATGGTATTCACAGTCAGTTCAAGCAGATTGCCTGAAATGGCTCCTCCCACCTGAGTAGCAAAACAACACATCAAAATGACTGAGAAAATGAAGCAAGCCGCTAAGTACCAGCAAAAAGATACGGCTGACGTGCTGCTGCGGGCATGTACAGGACTCCAAAATACGTTAGCTCCCGCGCGTTAGAGCCCGCGTCAGGAAGGAAAACCTATTGATTTTTGAACAAACAAGGCGGAATAGAGCCTGTTATCATCATCATCATCATCATCATTTCAGCCATAGGACGTCCACTGCTGGATACAGGCCTCCTCAATAGACTTCCACATGGACCGGATAGCAGCGACCCGCATCCAGCGAGTCCCCGCAACTCTAACCAGGTCGTCCGACCACCTTGCGGGTGGTCGTCCTGCACTGCGCTTCCCGGTACGTGGTCTCCACTCGAGAACCTTTCTGCCCCAACGGCCATCGGTCCTTCGAGCTCCGTGCCCCGCCCATTGCCACTTCAGCTATATAGAGCTTCATAGAGCCTGTATTAAGTTAAGTGACCGGGTAGAAAACGCACGATTCACTAGGTTTTTTTTTGTCATAAGGGGCAAACGAGCAAACGGATCGCCTGATGGAAAGCGATTACCATCGCCCTTAGAGAACTGCTATACCAGAGGAGTAACAAGTGCGTTGCTGGCCTTAAAGATGACAATCACTTGACTCGCTGACTATAACTTACCCTGGTATTGCCCCATCCAGCAACCTTGCTCACGACGCCACCGCCGACCTCGTCCCACGACAGAGGCACGGGCTGTACCAGGTTAGAGTAGGCAATGTTGGTAGTGGTCACGAGTACTCCTATGTCGTTCTTGATGAGTGCATGGACGTAGTTAGGGTGGGTTATATTCCGGGCGAGTCTGTACGATTGTCCGCCGTACCTCCAGCGATTGGTGCCCACAGTCGCGCGGAGAGAGCTGAGAAATGAGATGACTTTGGGTTAGACCAGTAGTCACATAAGAAGTCATCCTCTACGACATAAACTATAGTCTAACAATGTTTCGATGGATAGATGTATCAATTGATCGGCTGAGAAAAAAGTGAATAAGATGATGATGAAAGAATCGGTAAAGCCTCCGCCTCCGCAATGAAGCGCCTGATGACCAGGTCAACATAGCCACCATGTAGGGGCACTTGCTCTTTTCACCCCCGTGATGCTCATATGCTTACCTAGTCAGCGAACCCCTGCTGTAAACAGCGTCGATGCAATGGGCAGCAGTCAGGACATGTCTCTGACCGATGATGGAGCCTCCACAAAGGAAGTACTTGAGGATCGTGCCGGTGGACATGGCCACCATGTAGGGCACGCTGCCGATTTCCGCCTGTTCCCCGCCTACGATGCGGGCGCTCGAGCCAGACTGGACGAAGAAGTCCGACAGGTCATCTTCAACTGGAGTCGGGGATGGTAACGCTGGAAAGGTTAAGTGTAGTCTATTTAACTATTATAAAATTGTATTGAAAATAAATTTTCCATGAAAAGGGGGTCATTATTTCAGGAAAAAACATGAACAGTGCCATGCAGGTTATAATACCACATAATATTCAGTTTTGAAGACATTCATTAAGCGTTCGGTGGTCACGTTAGGACGGTAAGTATTCACTATTTTCTGGAGGGCTCTTTAAGGGAGAAGAGAGACCTGGACAATAAGACGGAATTATCAGGCATGAAGGAGTTAGGCTTGAACCAAGCATAGAAGTTGGAGTTTGGATTGAAGACTAGGTAAGTTTATTTGTATAAGCTTTCTCTTACTGTTTAGGTATCAAGATATGAATAACGTGCATAGGCATAATAATCATGTCATTGTGTTGATAAACAAATAGATGAAAATCGTAATTACTAATTACATACGATAATGGAATAAAGCCAAAGATATCTATAGCACTAAAATGATTTATCAGTGATGTGGTGTGATTATCAATCAACCAGGATGATAACTGCACTGATTAATATCATACCCATTTAATTCATAAACAATAACCTTTAGTAGGTACATTTATTTTATTATTAGAACACGCAGAATCACAGTAATAAAACCAAATTAAAATAAACAAGAGCCTGTCGGGCCACGCTTAGTGTAGGGTTCCGAACTTTCCCATCCTTCACAATAATCACAATAGACTTCGGCTTAAAACCGCTGTTTTAAGCCCGAGGTTTAAATTACGAGAAGGATTTCAATCTCTATAAAAACTGTAATTACTTATTACCTTCTGGAAGTTATCGATTATACGCGCCAGATGAGCGAAATGTTTTAGTATAGTATGGCACTTAACTAATATGTGTAACGTTTGAAGTATAGGTAAGGACACCGCGCGGCACTTTACATCATTTTTAAGAAAATTATGAAATTTTGCGATAACTCAAAAACGGCTCGACCGATTTTATCTAATACCTATAGTTTTCATTAGAAGTACCTAATATTATAAGGACTCATTTTCATGAATTTTTCCATATTTTTTTTTGATCCGTGGTTGCAAAGTTAGAGGGGCGCTATTTGTTGGATTTCCGGAGCGAATATTAATAGTAGATTGTTCAACAAGGGACTAAAACAAGCCATAATGACACGAGATGTTTTAGCCACCCGAGCTAAGCGAGGGTGGCTAATAGTTCGAGTGTCATTATGGTTGTTTAGTCTCGCGTTAAACACTCTACTTTTCACTTTGAATGCGAGGAAAAGAAACGAAGTTCAATATAAAATTACAATATTTATTATAATATAACAAAGTTTCTTACAATTACGTATTTCGTTAACCCAACCTCAGAAAAATTCAAAGGGCAATTTGTACAATTCTTTACATTTAAATGTATAGTTGTCCCCTGAAAATTAAGCTGGGTCGGCGTCGTTTGTATTTGAGAAGTAAGTACAATATTTTTACTCGAAATCGAAGTAAAAGTTGGACAGAATGGAGAGTATAGTAGAGACGCAGCGCAGACCTTTCCTCAAAAAGGCTGCCGATGGTTATTTCATTAGGCTCATTCTCATCCCACGATGTTGATGGGCGTGGGTCAAATGTTGGTTGTGATTTCTGCTTTGAGGATATTTTAATTCCTTCAATATATTCCTTCGATAAATATTGTATTTATTTGGATTGACTCTTCTATACACATAGCCTTTAATTCTTCTTCACTGGAAGATGATGATTACTTATTTTGTCCGTAATTTATAGCGACATAATTAATTGGTCTAATTGGTGATTACAATTCAAGTTTAATACGAGTAATGGTAATTATCATTCAAAATTCTAATAGAAAATTAAAATGTTCCGTGTTTCTTTTCTATTTTAAGTGAAGTTTTAAATGCTTGCATATTTAGCCAACAGATTCAAACTTAAAAACTAGGTATTTTATTTAAGACTAATATGGACTTACGGACCATGGATGATAAAATTAATTCATCTTTAATATTATTAAATACATTCGCATTCCTAATAAATAATCGTGTTTCATGAAATATAATCTTTTATTTTTATATTTTTGAGCAGTTGTAATTTTGAGGTTATTTCCACGCACCAAAAAGTTTGTATACCTTTCACTGAAAATGGCTACAAACCTCCATTCACAAACATCGTGATTGGCTGTTTAGGGGTTTCCAAAGTAAATTAAAACAATTTTACTTTAATCCCTAGAGATTAATAAGGAGCTTTAGTCCCGATATGCAGAGACTAAAGTAACATTTTAAGAGGTAACCTATCTCAAACACTAAAAACCATTGACCGAATTTCATTTGCCCGAAAACTATTCGAATTATTATCGTTTCTCCGATGACAGGATTCGTACATTTTTCTTTTCACCATTTTACATTTAGTAGAAGTATCGTTTGTCCGAAAAACTTTTCCCTTCACATTCACTTGCCCTATGAGTTGTTACGTATTTTTTTTCGTAGCCCATTTTTCATTTACCCTATGATACTTTTGGCACTGCATACATTTGAACAAATTTTCAGTTCACCTTTTAACTTTTCCTGCCCCATTCACTTGCCATCTGAATTGCGACGTCTTTTGTTTAGTACCCATTTTTTCATTTAGCCAAATTTTCAGTTCACCTTTTATCTTTTCCCGCCCCATTCACTTGCCATCTGAATTGAGACGTCTTTTGTTTAATACCCATTTTTTCATTTACCCAATGATATTTTCGGCATTACATAAGAACTGCGACCACAACAACAGCCCGCGAGCCGAACGAGCGAAGCCACCGTGCTGCGGCAGCCGCCGACAAACCGCCAAAACCGACCTGGTTGGGTTAGGTTAGGTTAGAACTGTGACCACAACAGCCCGCGAGCTGAG
Source organism: Apotomis turbidana (assembly GCA_905147355.2). Lineage (NCBI taxonomy): Eukaryota > Metazoa > Arthropoda > Insecta > Lepidoptera > Tortricidae > Apotomis > Apotomis turbidana. The sequence continues at coordinate 22,048,062 of LR990295.1, read as the reverse complement.
CGAGCGAAGCAACCGTGCTGCGGCAGCAGCCGACAAACCGCCAAAACCGACCTGGTTGGGTTCGGTTAGGTTAGAACTGTGACCACAACAGCGCGCGAGCCGAGCGAGCGAAGCTACCGTGCTGCGGCAGCAGCCGACAAACCGCCAAAACCGACCTGGTTGGGTTAGGTTAGGTTAGAACTGCGACCACAACAGCCCGCGAGCCGAGCGAGCGAAGCTACTGTGCTGCGGCAGCAGCCGACAAACCGCCAAAACCGACCTGGTTGGGTTAGGTTAGGTTAGAACTGTGACCACAACAGCGCGCGAGCCGAGCGAGCGAAGCTACCGTGCTGTGGCAGCAGCCGACAAACCGCCAAAACCGACCTGGTTGGGTTAGGTTAGGTTAGAACTGTGACCACAACAGCGCACGAGCCGAGCGAGCGAAGCTACCGTGCTGCGGCAGCAGCCGACAAACCGCCAAAACCGACCTGGTTGGGTTAGGTTAGGTTAGAACTGTGACCACAACAGCCCGCGAGCTGAGCGAGCGAAGCTACCGTGCTGCGGCAGCAGCCGACAAACCGCCAAAACCGACCTGGTTGGGTTCGGTTAGGTTAGAACTGTGACCACAACAGCGCGCGAGCCGAGCGAGCGAAGCTACCGTGCTGCGGCAGCAGCCGACAAACCGCCAAAACCGACCTGGTTGGGTTAGGTTAGGTTAGAACTGCGACCACAACAGCCCGCGAGCCGAGCGAGCGAAGCTACTGTGCTGCGGCAGCAGCCGACAAACCGCCAAAACCGACCTGGTTGGGTTAGGTTAGGTTAGAACTGTGACCACAACAGCGCGCGAGCCGAGCGAGCGAAGCTACCGTGCTGTGGCAGCAGCCGACAAACCGCCAAAACCGACCTGGTTGGGTTAGGTTAGGTTAGAACTGTGACCACAACAGCGCGCGAGCCGAGCGAGCGAAGCTACCGTGCTGTGGCAGCAGCCGACAAACCGCCAAAACCGACCTGGTTGGGTTAGGTTAGGTTGGAACTGTGACCACAACAGCCCGCGAGCTGAGCGAGCGAAGCTACCGTGCTGCGGCAGCAGCCGACAAACCGCCAAAACCGACCTGGTTGGGTTAGGTTAGGTTAGAACTGCGACCAAAACAGCCCGCGAGCCGAGCGAGCGAAGCTACTGTGCTGCGGCAGCAGCCGACAAACCGCCAAAACCGACCTGGTTGGGTTAGGTTAGGTTAGAACTGTGACCACAACAGCGCGCGAGGCGAGCGAGCGAAACTACCGTGCTGTAGCAGCAGCCGACAAACCACCAAAACCGACCTGGTTGGGTTAGGTTAGGTTAGAACTGCGACCATAACAGCCCGCGAGCCGAGCGAGCGAAGCTACTGTGCTGCGGCAGCAGCCGATAAACCGCCAAAACCGACCTGGTTGGGTTAGGTTAGGTTAGAACTGCGACCACAACAGCCCGCGAGCCGAGCGAGCGAAGCTACTGTGCTGCGGCAGCAGCCGACAAACCGCCAAAACCGACCTGGTTGGGTTAGGTTAGGTTAGTACTGCGACCACAACAGCCCGCGAGCCGAGCGAGCGAAGCTACTGTGCTGCGGCAGCTGCTGACAAACCGCCAAAACCGACCTGGTTGGGTTAGGTTAGTTTAGAACTTTTGGATTAGAATTTGACAAATTGTTGAAAAAGGATACAATAATATGACTAAAATTAAAAAGTCCACTTGAGAACAGTCGAGTACTTAATAAACCGAATCGTTACATGGGACAAATGAAATCAAAGTCATACAAAAAAGTCGAGTAGTTAATAAATCGAATCGTTACATCGGTCAAATGAAATCAAAGTCATACAAAAAAAGTCGAGTAGTTAATAAACCGAAACGTTACATCGGGAAACTGATATTACGGACAAATGAGATTTAGGGAAACGTGTCATTAGTCGAGTGAATAAAAATCCTAAACAATTAATGCCCAATCGTAAATTATCGAATTGAATTTTCGGACAAATGAAAAAAAGTTAAAATGATATTTGTCGAATAGTTTTTGTCGAAATGAAATTCGGACTAACGTTTTTAGTGTTTCAGATAGGTAACCATTTTAAGAGCATGAGAAGTGAAAATTTACAAAAATGCTGACTTTAGAGACCCCAATATTTTTTTTAAATACCCATTCAACGACACCTCACACACTAGTGTTGGAAAGAAAAAAAACCACCCCCGCTTTGAGAGTACGAGAGGTCACCGAAAAAAATTTTTTTTTTTTAGTCTTTATTTTACCGTTTTGTTGGCGTAATACAATACACATACTCATACCAAATTTTTCAGCTATCTAGTACGAATGATCACGGAGCTAAGCCGCAGACGAACAGACAGACGGACATGGCGAAACTATAAGGGTCCCTAGTTGACTACGGAACCCTAAAACGTGTCGTAATAATAGGTAAAAATTTCATGGACAACAAAAAGCTGAGATGAGATTTGGACTGGCGTAATGTGGTCCCCCTGAATTTTATATGTATCATTTCGCCGAAAAATCGTTTCGTAGAATTTTTATCCTTCTGTAGTCATACATTTTTCATACTTCTTGCAAATATCATCCTATTGATTAGGTTAGGTTTGTGTTATAACAATCTCAAATAGTCGACGGTTGCAAAGAAAAATGAATTCTACGAAATGATTTTTCGGCGAAATGAAACATTCGACGAAAAAAATTTCTACGAATCAATATAGACCCCATTTGTATGTGCCATAAATACCAGGTGCAAACTGTACAGAAAGAGACGCGATACCCTGTACTACAGAGGGAAGCTCATTCCGTGGCCTGCTATCTCGTGAGTCGTGATAGAAATATTTAGTGTCGTAACTTTTATTCGGATCCCGTAATCCAAAATAGTAATATAATCAAATCAGAGAGAGTATGGCAAGAGGCCAGACGGGATGACCCAGGTCCCGTGGAAGATGGGTCGCGTGGTGGTGTGGGACGCAATATGCGTCGATACCCTAAGTCCGTCGCATCTCCACGGACCTCGATCGAGGTGGCTGAAAACTGCAAAAATCACCACTTCACCGCATTTGGTGTCGATACCCTGGGCACGTGGGGTCCAAGCACTAGAATTATTTTTAAGGAGCTTTCTAAACGGCTCGTCGACACCATTGGTGACCAAAGGGCTGGCAGCTTCCGCGCTGAACGTCTTAGAATAGCAATACAGCGAGGATATTGGTACAATGCCGATGCCACGGGGGCCATTTTAAGACTTATTTCACATAATATATATAGGTATATATTATCCATACTAATATTATAAATTCGAGTGTGTCTGTCTGTTACCTCTTCACGCTTAAACCGCTGAACCGACTTAGATGAAATCTGGTATGGAGATAGTTTGAGGCCCGGGAAAGGACATAGGATACTTTTCATCCCGAATAAATTTAGTGTTTCTGTGGGATGAGCGGGTAACACCGCGGGGCACAGCTAGTGTGAAATAAATAAAAGGCATCAAATCAGAACACTTACCTAAACTCCCAATAAAGAGAGATATCAGCACAACTCCAATTTTATACGCCATTTTGTTTACCCCTCTACGTGTGGAGCTCTCGTAGCCCCACACCAACATTTATAGCATCGCACTATCATATTACTTAGATTAATCTTAGATATATCTTTGTTATCGCCAAATATGAATGTGATTGAAATAATTAATGCCTATGAAATTCGCTAAATATCATGATAAAGTACATTTCAAAAATTATTTTATCTTTTCATGAAGGGTCCCACCTGGTTGTAGGTAAGTAAGCCTATTTTGTTCTTCATTTAAATTTTTAGTAAAACTAAGTAAATGTGGCAGAAACAACTCAAATTAAATAATCATCATCAAATGATCTCGCAGCTTAGGTGACAAAGTTGCTCTTTAATTCCATTATCTAATAAAAGTACTTGCTCGGGAGTCTAATTTACGCAAAATAATAAACATCCTTCTCATACAAAGGAGTGTATGGAGATTTCTAAAAGGTCGGCAACACGCATGCGAATCCCCTGGAGTTGACTCCATGGGCTGCGGTAACCGCTTACCAGAAGGGTACGCTTGTCATTCACCTCCGCAGTATTCAATTAATTAAATCACTACATAGTATAAAACTAAGTAGCTTATGTCTGTCTGTCCCTATGCGTGCTTAGATCTTTAAAACTACGCAACGGATTTTGATGCGACTTTTTTTAATATAGTGATTCAAGAGGAAGGTTTATTTGTAAAATGCATAATTTATCAGCCTTGCACCCGTGCGAAGCCGGGGCGGGTCGCTAGTATTAAATAAAACTCAATCAAGGAATGGAACTTACTTCCTGCGCACGTGTTCTCTGAAAAATATAACTTGGACCTCTTCAAGTAGGCAACTTCTAGCCAAGCACGCTCCATCTTAGGCCTTATTGTTACTTCACATCAGGTGCATTTAACAATGCATGGCTATTTTAAATAAAATAAAAAAATCTTTGGATTAAAAAAAAACTGTATATATTTAAAGCTGGTCTAAGTAATTAAATATTTGTATAAAATACTTCATCTCTCAATGGGTCTAACAACAAACAAAACATTGACTAGATTATAAATCTACTCGCGCAACACGCGTGACAGCCAGTCCAGGAAACCACTGATACGCGCGCTTACGTCGGGGAAGCCCCGCGCGCACGGCACGCCCCAGGACACTATCGCCACCTGCCGACCTTTCCAGATCAATGGGCTGCCAGAGTCTCCCTGCAAACAATCATATAGAGAGCTTAAGTAAAGTCCGTCAGGAACCCCAAAGTACAGAGTGCCCTCGCTCATTTGTGACTTCCACCCTTCCACCTTTTGTCCCTTGGGAAGCCTTCGAGTCCGGGGAAGGAGTCCCGTAGTCGGAAATCAGATACTCATATTGCACAATGCACATGTCCCACTTGTCCCGCGTGTCCCACTTGTGACAGTAATCAAACGAGAAAAACAAAATGTCTTAACTGTTAGCTTAGTCTCTCAATACTTTTCTAGGACTTTGAATACTTACATTGCAAAAGCCGTATCCCTCTCCCCGCTTGTGTAGAGTACAGAGTTCGATTTCAGGATGCACCGGGGGCGTCATACGCAGCAGCTCGTTGGCCTGAAGGATACCAGCTTCACACTGCTCCGGTGATAGCACATGCACGCTCAGCTCCTGCAGCCAGTCTGGGATCACTCCCCACACCTGAAATAAGGTCAACGTTGTACAAAGACCTAGACGATTCTAGGAATTATTCTTGTTCAAAGCGCCTCTTACCGTAGAATCATTTTCATCTGGGTTGACAACGATTACATCATCCTAAAAGTTTATGTCACTCAGTCATTGGGATCTATGATTTCTATTACGATTCACATGATTCATAAAAGTGTTCTCAAGATAGCCAAAGATATGCTTGAATTTCGTATCCTAAATGATTTTGTAGTAAGCGTACGGTAAAGGAAGCGTATTTCAGTTGACCATTACGAAATGGTGAATCTAAACCTATATTCTTTGATCTAAACCCTTACCGACAGCCTTCCCCAGCCGGTGACTCGGACGAGCTGTCCACCGCCGATCCATTCGTCGCTGAGCTTCAGGGGCTGCACGCTTTCACTCCACGTCAATTTGTGCACCAGCTCCAGTACACCAATGTCATTCTTGATGAGCCATTGGTTCCAGTCGGGGTGGTTCTCGTACCCCGCGAATCTTACTAAAGTGTAGCCCTTGCTCAGCGAGTTGCTTCCGATCTGGCCGCGGGCGGATCTGAGGAAGAAACATTTAGATTTAGACCTAGCCTTAAGCCATTTCGTGGCCTATAAGATCCCTCAAAGTATGCGTAAGTATGCACTATAATAGATTTCATTGAAGTTTATCAAGTTGGCACTCTGTATACCTACTGGCTACTGATAAGAAGATTTAATAAACCGTTAGTAACTAACAGAACATTGGGGAATTTGGGTCTAAAGCTAATATTTTTCTGCTCTCATATGAGATTGGATGATTATTAAAGACGTGTAATGTGTAATATTGAACATAATTATTTTTATTAAATCAGTAATGTCTGCTAACGTAAACCAAATGTTTAAAATGACGAGAAAATTTTAAAAATGTAATGGTTCAGGCAGGGTTGCGTCTCCAACGGCTTTCCGGGACAACACGGGTGTCTAACCTATTGGACCACTGAACCTGATGCGAGAGCCATTGAATTTTTGCTCTGCATGCCTTAAGGTGACATGCAGCCGTTGGAGACGCAGATTCGAACCCTGCCTGAATCATTAAACTTTTCAATCATGAATCACAAGCGCATCTGGATTCTGAAGACGTGGTAAACGCTTGTACGGTTGTGTAAACTTTTAATATTATATAACAGACGTGTCATTCCTTAGTAAGCGATTGATAATTGAGATGACTTACTCTATCAGCTTCCCGTCGATCCAAGACACCATGGGGTCGATGCAATGCGCGGCAGTGAGCAGACGACGGGGGGTGACTATCGTGCCACCACACATAAAGCTGCGTATCAGATCCCCTACTACCAGTGCCGCCATAAAAGGCGCCGCACCCTTCTTCGCCGCTGTGCCACCCACGAGACGACCAGAGTTCTCAGAATAGAGACTGTCCAATACGACCGGAGGGGAGTAGAAGTCCTTAGGGTTGTAAGGTAATGTGTTCAAATTGGCCGCAGGTTTCTCAGGGGCATTAGAGTCGTCCAATGTGTATGAGGGGGAATAGAAGTCCTGGGGGTTGTAGGGTAGTGTGTTCAAATTGGCTGCAGGTTTCTCAGGGGCATTTGAGTCGCCCAATGTGTATGAGGGGGAATAGAAGTCCTGGGGGTTGTAGGGTAATGTGTTGAAATTGGCCGCAGGTTTCTCAGGGGCATTAGAGTCGTCCAATGTGTATGGGAGGGAATAGAAGTCCTGGGGGTTGTATGGAACGGATTCATCGACTGGAAGACCTGAAATGAGTGTGTAGGTTTAGCTGGAATACTTGGTAGGTATCTTAAGACATTGTTAAAAAAAACGATAATAAAGCAACCCAAATACGTATCGCTTTTTAGCTGTAAAGTTTTTCTAACAAATACCTATTCAGTGAATGCTTATTTATTTACAAATTAATTGCTTTGTTTACATTTGGCATCAAAAATATTTAAATGAATACAAAAGAACCCCGACTTATCCAAAGAAAACATTGGAATACCTAGGAAAGCTATCACAACTGGAGAAAACATAATTATTCTTTCGATAAGGGCATGTTGATGATATAGGATTTTAAATGAATGTGATTCGTGACTAAGTACATTTCCTGGCTAGAAATTGTTAATTATTTGCAGGATGCAATTAAGAAAACATAAATAAATAATAAATAATTATTGGACAACCTCACACAAATAAGCTTGTGTCGTGGACACTAGACGACGATAAATAAACTTATATAGATAAATACATACTTAAATACAAATCCAATACATGCTTCCTCCTTAATCCTGAAATACAAATGTAATCCAAACATCCATGACCCAGGCACAAATATTCGAGTTCATCACACAAATATTTGCACTTGCCGGGATTCGAACCCAGGACCATCAGCTCAGTAGGCAGCTGCTTTACTACTGCGCCATCGCGTCGTCAAACATAACAATACAACGCCAAACATACCCATAGAGAACCCTAGGAGTCCCAGGACAGCTACTAAAGTAACTTTGGAAGGCATGATTGTTCTTTGAGTAAAAGCAAATACTGTTATGACAAACGAATGATTCTCTACTATTTATATAAATCAATATTTATTATTATCTCCGTACCTGTGATGTCTGATTATATTTGTTTGTCCTTGAAAATATTGTTGTGAACTAATTTTGTTGTTGTCTGTAGCCGATAATAAGCATATCCTTTAATTTCATTCATACTTTTGTTTTAAACGGACCAATAAATAATCACCTAACCTTATTCGGCCGATGCTCCCGCAATTGTTATTGACTTTTTGTTTCATTGAATCAAAACAAAAACTTCTTTGCTTAGCCATATCATATCATATAACATTAACAATCGAGGGTAGAAATAGTTCAATAATTTTTCATTATTTCATTTACCCAATTCAATTTCTAAACGAAAGCTAAATGTCATAGTTAAGTGGTCTAAAAATTGCACGTACGACAATCCTTATTACATTGTAATAAGGTCGTAATTTAAGTGTTAATTTCTCTATGCAGAAAAGTTTTGTTTAGGAATGTCATAATAATCATAAGTAACGAAAACGAACGAACGTTTGAAAAAGTTGAAGTGAAAGTATAAATATTGTTTAAACTTTTATAAGTATTTAATTATGAAGAGTGTTTTATTGCAGGACTGTTAAATTAAAATTAAGACGAGTTAAAAAACAAGTTCGAAACGTCTATTCCAACAAAATGTTGAAACACGAGGGTAGCAAAGTTTTTCTCGCCTTCCATTCCAAATTTAAATTCGTATCTCTTTCGCAACTACCCCGACACGCGAGACACCGCCCCGGCACGTGGTAAGTGGAATTTACCTGCATTTTACTATAAAATTTACGAAAAAAATACTTTAAAACACCTTCAATTATGAAAAATAGGCGAACCGCGGTAGTTTAAGCTATATTTTTATTCTGATTACCTAGGTTTACTCAAAAACATGGACCAAGGTACCGCCACTATGAATTCAGAAGGTTACCCTGTACTTTTGCTGCCAAAAAAGTGCACCACATTAGAGACAAACTGCGAAGTGTCCGAGAATGTTTTCATTGAGTTAAATATCTCCTCTCCTGACACTGAAGGGAATGAAATGTGTATTTATAATGGATTCTGTAATGTAAAGTTAATAGAAAGTTATGATATGAATCTATCCCACAATATGAAGGAGAATGGTCCAGCTGAGTGTAATGATAGTGATCTTATTTCTGTACTGGTTGACGAGTCCGGGAATCAAATAGCTGATTCATTCAACCAAAGCCAAGTGTGGATAGATCCAGCTAGAAGCCCATTTGTTTATAATCATTATGACACGGACCAACAAGGGCATTACTCCATCTATCATAACACTAGAACAAATCATATAACGGTTGAGCAACATAACACATATATCACCCAAAATGTGTATAACTATAATAAAGAGGCAACACTGTACCAGTCTACAGATGAATTTGAGCACAAGAAGTTCCGGAAAGTGCAAGTCAGCGAATCTAGTACAACTCAGCAGAATACTACGGATCCCAACTTCAATTTGTATGAAGAAGATGAGTTTGAGTGTGGAGTGTTTTTGTCTCAGTTACCCGAAGAGATTTTAAATGAGAAGGAGAACCGTGTTAGGGAGGAACGGAAGTATATAGGTTTGCCGAGTGAGAATGGAGCTCTGAAGCAGTTGATGTCATCAGACATTCAGTCGTCTACGAAACAACGAAAGACTATATTGTTCCTCGGTCATGACTCACATTACGGACAGACTATACAGAAAATTGCTATGAATGATCCATATCTGGTGTGTTCGGTGAAAGAGGAAGTGAACTCTCAAGTTGTGTATGGTAAGTGATATTTCTATGTATGTAAACACTTTATTATACACAACAGCTGGTTATATTAGGGATCTCTTCCAGTTAACCTTTGAGCATTTGAAGGAATAGGTATTTATAATTTTTTACTTATTTGTTCTTATTACATGGGTTTGCGTTTTTGATCTTGTTTCACCGGATTGAAAGTGAAAATACGGTCTATAATGGAGCATGCTTACTCAGGAGATGCCTATTCTCTATAGAGACCAGAAAATAATTTTAGTAGTATCTTCTGTCTTTTTTCTTATTCAAATGGTTTTGTATTGCCATTTGAATAAGAAAATTGTATTGCAATTAATCTATACCTTCATAAAATTGTGTTGAAAATCACTTTTCTATGGAGAGGGATTATTATTTCAGGAACAATCTTAACACTGCGATGCAGACTTGTATCATTGTGCCACTAGATGTACAGCTCCATCTGTTGGTCAACATTTCTTTGCCCGCTCATCACATTGAAACAGTTGAAAGGATTTTAACCAATTTGGTACGGGGATACTTCTTATGGTCTGTGGGGGATACGCTACTTGAATTACGCATCAGTGTTTTTAATAAATATATCATATTCAGCAGTAGTAGACATAACTATATACCTCTTACTTATAGTTTTACACTCACGGGAAATTGTCAGGAACGGCCCGACATGTTTCGAACTCGTATGGAGCTCTTCTTCAGGGACTACCCGTACAGCGGCGCGTCAACTTTGTCGTTCCTGACAATTTCATGTGATTTTAAACCGCTTAATACAATAATTAAATATGTCTGTTTTTTTTTTCAGAAGAACCAGACTACTCTAATCCAAGCCAGAAGAAGTATCAGTGCGACAAATGTAAGCAGATCTTCGACCAGATCATCGAGTTCCGGCAGCACATGGTCGGGGACCACATCAGCCCTAGGTAACACAATTCGTTTTTTTAGCTAGCCTAGAATGTCCCTCTTCCACTGCTAGGCGAAAGCCCTTCGATTTCCACAGGCGCCTGTCTGACGCTTTCTCCGCTCGGAGACATAGACTATGTCCCGCCATCCCGCCGTCTCCGTCTAGGCCCCCAGACAGCCTATTTTTAGGGTTCCGTAGTCAACTAGGAACCCTTATAGTTTCACCATGTCCGTCTATACGTCTGTCTGTCTGTCTGTCCGTCCGCGGCTTAGCTCCGTGACCATTTATACCATAAAGCTGAAATTTGGTATGAGTATGGGTATGTATCACGCTGACAAAACGGTAAAATAAAAACTAAAAAAAATATTTTTTTTTGGGTACCTCTGGAACACCTAGTGGGGGTGAATTTATTTTTTCGTTTCAACACTAGTGTGTGGGGTGTCGTTGAATAGGTCTTTTGAAAATAATAGGGGTAATGAAACATTCTTTTTTGATAAAGTCAGCAGTTTAGTAAATATTCGCTCCGAAAATAAAAAAATAGCGTCCCCCCCCTCTAACTTTTTCAACCACGGGTCAAAAAAAATATGGAAAAATTCATGAACATGAGGCCTTATAAGTATTCAATGAAAACTATATTGAACAAAATCGGTTGAACCGTTTTTGAGTTATCGCAAAATTTCATAATTTTCTTAAAAGGACGTAAGTTGACTTGACCTTCTGGAAGGTAATACATAATACAGTTACTTTGGCGTTTACGAAATTTTTATAGAGCTTGAAATCTTTCTTGTAACTTAAGTCTATTGTGAAGGATGTGCAACTACGGAACCCTACACTGAGCGTGGCTCGACATGCTCTTGGCCGTTTTTTTATTGAAATCTTAGAATATATCCCAATTTAAGAAAATAATTTCATCCGTTTGCCTATTAAATTACATATGTTTAATTGTTTTTCTGCGTAATAAAACTAATAAAGTCTTTTGTGATGACGTCGCTATTGACTTTCCTTGTACTGCTAAACGGCAAGGACAAGTGAAAGTCGAAAAATGAATCAAACTAATTGTTTATTGTTGTATAAAAAATGTAATATTTCAACTATTTTTAAACATCCGCGCGAGGTCTACAGGACACAAAGCCACTTATAAGTATCTTTGAGAGTATAAAAGTAACATAAACACTTCGCTGGGCCAATATTACCTAGGGTCATTGTGACAATGTTCAAAGTAGAACTTGTCAATAGTCAACGTTGTTGTTAGTTTACTCCAATGCGCAATGCGCCGTGGCGCCACCTTGTCAAAAGTCAACGTTGTTAGTTTACTCCAAACGCAGTGCGCCGTGGCGCCACCTATGGTCCCACCGGAAGATCAGCGCTAGCTTCCGAGCATTATGCTTCCCCCCTTCAAATGTAGAAGCACTTACAGGACAACTACAGGACATAGCACATCAGACAGTAACAGACTGGACAGGCTTACGGCTAGCTAGGAAACTACTAGTACGTAGGCCACGACACATATTGACAGACCCAGATGATGTCATCACGGCCACCATAAAAAGATGGTACCCTGATGACGTCATCTCGGATACCGAATCAGAGGGCGACCCCACAGTCAACCATGACGCGGACTATTACCTTGATAGAGACGAGAGAAGACGACAGCGACATGACAGGCACACTCTACAGAGACGTCGCCTTCGCCGGCGGGGGCGGCCGCCGCGTTAACACTCACTCTTGCCTTCCACAAAATGTAAAGCCCAGCTAGATAATGTTTTACAAACTGACAGGACAAGAGACCAGTTGCCTCAGCTAGCTAGGTACTCATCCGCTGTTCCGAGCGCCCGCGCGCGACAGCTTCCCAGACGTGGTGCCGAGGTTTATGCTGCGGCTAACCTACCACCACAACACAGCGACTTACGATAACAGCCTAAGGGCTTTTCGAATCAGCATAAAAAAAAAAAAAAAAAGCATTATGCTGAGGTGGGGCCCTTTAGAGACTTTGTTGACCGTAGCAGAGAGTGACCAGTTAATTTAAATGTAATACAAAGTGACCAAACTTATTGATTAAGACTGACTAAAAATGTGGCTTAGTTGCTTTCTGCATATCTGGGAAACTTTTTTCTGTTGCTTGTTGCCATGGAGATGTCCCCTGGGTTACCCTTTAAAACTACTATTTTCGGCGGCAATATTCAACAAAAATGTTGTAATTGCACCAGTTATAAGCCCACTTGTATTTAGAATATCTCTTGAAAATACCAATATTATAAATTATCAATACTATAAGAAGTTTAATCACAATTGTCTCCTGGGTGACGGGACAGAATAACAACAAGAAAAAGTTGATCCACCCATCTATCAAAATATGGTCAGTTTCAGTATGGTTTGTTTAAGGTAATTTCTTATATTTATTTTGTCGTATTTCATGCGCTCATATAAATCTAGTTATTTCTTTGAAGCGAATATTTATTTACATTTATTAACAATTCATTCAGGAACTACGACGGACGTTCAGTCGGCGAAATCAAGTTCCTATGCACAGAGTGCGGAAAAAACATAAAATCCCAAAAGAAATTCGAGCAGCACTGCATGAGCCACGGCGACCCCGACTTAGAATGCAGCAAATGCCACAAAGTGTTCGCCTCCAAGTTCACTCTCCGCGCTCACACCAAAATACACAGCCGGAAACACGGCTGCGTCTACTGCTCCAAGACATACACCAAAATGGAGGCCCTGAGGACACACGCCGCTAAAGCACATTGCATTTTCATGTGCGAACATTGCGACTACAAAACTAATAATAAAAACAACTTGAAAGATCACGAGAATGAACATAAGGACTCCGATTTTGAAATGTTGGACGACTCGGTGAACTCTAGCGAGGTGGATATGATAACTCTTGAGCTGCCGACGGAGCTGGGAGATGAAGTGAGGAGGGTCAAAGATGAGGATATCCGGAGGGCTGACTCGGTGATTGCGAAGGTGATGTCCAATGAGATTTTCGGGTCCAAAGGGAAGAATCGGCAGTACAGGAAATGTAGCAAGGTATGTGTGTAATATGTGTAATAATACTGAAATAAATTGTCAGTGAGTTCTACTGACACTTTAGTAGGTAAGCCACACTGCAAGCACAGTTAGGCCTACTGACATTTCAGTAAGCCTAACTGCAATAACAGTAAAATGTCAGTAGGATTCACTGGCTATTTTCTTCAGTGTACGTTGTATTAATCGTCGACGACGCTTGGCGCAGTGGTTAAGCAAGTGCCTACTGAGCCGACGGTCCCGGGTTTGAATCCCCGCCAGGGCAAATATTTGTGTGATGAACTCAAATATTTCTGCCTGGGTCATGAATGTTATTTGAATAGAATAGAATAGAATTCATTTATTTTATTTGTAATTAAGTATGTATTTAAGTATGTATTTATCTATATAAGTATGTTTATCGTCGTCTAGTGTCCATAACACAAGCCTACTAGAGCTCACTGTGGGACTAGATTGATTTGTGTGAGGTTGTCCGATATTAATTTATTTATTTTTATTAATATAATCAGGCTAGTAGAATTGACGCGTGACCGGTGGTCAGGATTAAATGCTGCCGTGCAAGATAAAAGGCGACATTTTATTTACTATGGAGCGCCATACACAAAGGTCGCCTTTTAGCTTAGCACGGCAGTATGTAACCCAGCGGATCTGTATTGTCATACAACGCGGAAATGCTGCCAGCCTTCTGGGCACGCTGCCAACAAGCGGCGATTTGGGGGAAATCTATTTATAGTTTATTTTTAATTCTAGTTTTAATTTTTAGGTACTTTAAGGTTTATCACACTAATATTATAAAAGCGAAATTTATGAGTGTGACAACGTTTGTTACTGCTTCACGCTCAAACGGTTGGACCAATTTTGATAAAATTCGGTGTTGAGGTAGCCGGGACCCTGGATTAACACATAAACTACTTTTTATCCCGAAAAAAAATAGTGTTCGTGTGGTATGAGCGGCTAACACCGCGAGGCGCAGCTACTTAATGTACGAATTGGAATAGGATTGTATGGACGCCATGTCACATAATGTTGTCTGCAAAAATAACAGTAAATGTCTGCAAACATGTAGTTTTATCGGGCGGATAGGCCGATTGCGCGATAAAAATATTTGTTGTTTTTATCTGAAGAAAATTTAACGCATGCGTCGTAATTAGGTACATGACTGCCGTAGTACCTACATAGATAGGTACTTTCACGTTTGTCCTGTTCATCCTTGTAAATACTATGCTTGAGCGCCTGCAGAACGTTTGCATTAGGTACATTTTCGGTCTTAAAAAATATGATCATATCTCGCAACACCGTTCGCAACTCGGTTGGCTTCCGATAAGCCGTCGTAGGGATGTGCATGTCTTGTCACTGCTCTACAATGTCTTGTTCAATCCTTCCTCACCTCTGTATCTCTCCAAAAGATTCTCCTATATGGCGGCTGGCAGTGGTCACCGCTTGCGTTCGAGCGCAAATCTCGCTCTCGCCTTCCCGTCCAATAAGTCACGCTCTTACAGTAAATCTTTAACAGTTCACTCCGTAAAATTGTGGAACTCATTACCGGTGCCCGTCAGGCAATCGCAATCCGTGGCATCACTTAAGGAAAAGTTGAAAGGGTTATGGCTTCTAGACCCCTAATTTCGTCGAGTGCTGTATTTATTGTTAAAATTGAATACTTATTATTTTTATTATTATATATTTATTAGTTTGTTTTATATTATCATATTTATATTCATAATGTGTAAGTTTATGTAGGTATATTTAAGATTTTGTCTTTTTTTTTTTCGCGAAAGCCTTTAGTGTCTCTGTGCATTTTTAATAGTTTTGCCTATCTTCTTGGATCTTCTCTGTTCTCTCTCATTTGCTCAAAGGTTAACTGGAAGAAATCCCTTACAGGGATAAGTTCGCCTTTGTACATATCATTAGTTTAATGTCCTTATAATTATATTTTAATGTACAATAAAGAGTTTACATACATACATACATACTATGTCTATACTATCCCGACTGTATAAATTGGTACTCTTTATTTTTTAAATAAAAAAAGAACTCAAAAACATTTATTCTCAGGCAGTTATGGCCCGTAGATAAATATCTTAAAACTAACATACATATCAAATGTAATAAAGTAGTTACGCAAGTGCGTGGTACTGCGTAGCCGACCGCGGACACACCGGAACAAGACACCTTCCGGCTAAATTCTTTCTTCATGAAAGGCGCTAAGAATCCTCAACAAATAGGAATTAAAATTCACTTTGTGGTGAGACGGCAACTTCGTGATCCTCCGGGTAATTCCAGTTTACACTCGTACATAATTTACTTATACATGTCTGTTTTGACCTCTTTCGCGATGTATTATTATTACTGTTTTATTGTTAATATGATGATATTCTAGTATTATTGACATTTAGTGATGTTGACTATTATTAAGGTTTTTTTTTGTTGTAATTTTATTTTATAATAACGAATTTTGATTAATTAATGTAACAATAGTTAGTTGACGACGCGGTTGGCTCAGTTTGCAAGCACCTGCCTACTGAGCGGCGGTCCCGGGTTCGAATCCCGGCCAGGGCAAATATTTGTGTGATGAACTCGAATATTTGTGCTTGGGTCATGGTCGTTCCTATGTATTTAAGTATATATTTATCTATATAAGTATGTATATCGTCGTCTAGTACCCATAACACAAGCCTTCTTGAGCTTAATTTGGGACTAGATCGATTTGTGTGAGGTTGTCTGATATTTATTTATTTCTATATAAATAGTGTGTATATCCTAATGTGTTATGCACTGTACACTTGAACATTCGTTTGATTAAATAAAATGTGTCTGATATTTCAGGTGTGCGACGTGTGCCTAAAGATGTTTGACCGCATCGGCGACCTGAAGCGGCACCTGATCGAGCACATCATCAAAAGCACGCTGGACAAAATCCCGGTGGGCCGCCACGGCACCCTCAGTATCGTGTGCGAGGTGTGCCAGGCCGAGTCCTTCTCCAAGCTCGACAGGTATTTAAAACGGATCTATATCGTTTGCCCGAATTTCATATGCCATAATCTATAACTTGGGTAATATTAATTTGCAATAAAAATAAAATCTAGCCTGTGTGAGTGTGTTCCAAATGCGTACAGGTCATCCCACCCTCTCCGTTTCGGTCTGCCTCTGCATCGGTACCTACCCATCCTGCGGTCCATAATAAAAATAAAAAAAACACCTCACCATGCATGTATGAGAAGCAAAGAAGAGTTTTATGATCTATGAAATAAAATGTTGATGGCAAATTAAACTTGTGGCAAGTGATACATTTATGACAAATGAAATTCGGAAGTGAAGTTATTCGATTTAAAACGGTGTCACTTGTTTTATAGAAAAACACATCGAATGCTTCAGTTCATAGAATTTTCGTTTCATAGACAAATTTTTCCTCAGACGTCATACATTTATCAGAAATTTTGATTATAACATTCCAAAACATTTTATGGTTTCAGAAAAAAAAATCTTTCGATGGAATGATATTTCTATGAAATTAAAATTTGATGAAACGTTTCACTACAAGGGTAAACCATTTAAAACAAACGCCGACGTGTTCAATTTACGCACTAGAGGGGCACTAAGTCTGTATCTTCCTAAAGCCCGCCTCTCACTTTTTGAAAGAAATGCTTTCAACTCGGCGACTAATAGTACATTACGTAACAATGGTGGTAAACTAGGAATTACAAACGAGTGTCTATTAGAAGCCCGAAGCCGAAGGCGAGGGCTTTAATGACACGAGTTTGGAATTCCTTTACCACCAGAGTCACGTACGACGTTTTTCATCACACTTTGGAGGAAATAAAACAAAAGTAGTAGTAGTCAATGTCAATACCAAAAATTACTTACTGCCCTAGGGCGTAATATACGACTTACCGCCCTAGGGCGTAATATACGATTTACCGCGCGGTTTTCTAGCATGCAAACCCTTTAAGTGTGACAAAAATGACTTACCGACCTAAGGCGTAATTTACGACTTACCGCCCGCTTTTCTAGTATTATTATTTCTTTACCCTTGTTTACGACCAAGTGTGATGAAAAATCTATAATAAATTACCAGAAGAATTACAAGAATATCCAAAGGAGTGTGACGGGAATTTAAGAGAAAAATCAATCATATTTTAATTCGTTCATTCATTCATTCAGGTACAAGGCGCATCTCCGGGAGCACGCCAAACTCACCATATACAAGTGCACATTCTGCGACAAGTCCTTCAGCGATTCGAGCAACTTCTCCAAACACAAGAAAATCCACGGGACAACATACCTCCAATGCGATTTGTGCGGTAGGAAATTCAATTCTAAACGAATGCTGATACAGCATATGGATTACCACAACAAGAACCAACCTATACCGTGTCAATTTTGCAATAAGCTGTTCCATTTTGAGTCAATGTTGAACAAACATATCAAATGCGCGCACGCGAATACGCTGAATAAATTCAAGTGTAGGTTTTGTTATAATTATTTCAAGACTTTGAAAGAGAAGTGGGATCATGAATGGTCGATTCATAATGTGAGGAAGATGATCGTGGATTGTCTGATCTGTGACTCGAAGTTTAGGAAATATACGGAGCTGAAAAAGCATTGTTCGATGGTCCATAATGTTGAGATCCCGCCGGCCAAGAAACTGTGGCCAAAGTAGGCTGGTCCTATTTTAGGAAGATGGTCGGATTTTTAGAACACTTGGTTTGAGAAACTAGTTCTATATTAAAATGCTGGTCTATGTCTAAATGTAGACCAGCTGTTGGGTATTTTTGTAGGTTACGCCCTTTTTGAGGGTGTCTTTCTTAGAAGGCTGATTAATGATTATAGTTTTAGAGTCTATACTTGTTATTAAAGATTAGCACTAATTTAGAATATTTATCTTGCCCCCGATGGTTAACCAGATATTAAATATTAGGAAACTATGTTGGGATATTATAGTCCAATCCTTAAGAGTCTCAAATTATAATACTATTTTTATTTTTGTAGAGTAAATCTGCGAATATGATATTGATCTTATATCGCGGTTCTCAACATTTACTCAAAAAAGTGCTGTGAACTTTTTTTTATAAGAAATAAAGAATTAAGGTAGGTTGCTTTATCACTTGTCCAGGTGTAGACCTTTTTGGCGCCGCGTTTACGTTTTTTTAACGTCACCCTTGGCCGTAAATGGGATTTACTGCCCGTTACGCTGGGGGAAAGTCTCACTTCCCAGCCAAGGAAAGATGTAAAACTTTATACAAACACAAATACCTGTAATCTGGGCCATTCACTAATTCACCGCGCTAGGTAGTTATACATATGTAATAATGTACCTATATTACAGTACCGCTGGATAGATCTAGTAGAGAAGGATCTGCGTGAGCTCGGAGCCACAAACTGGCGAGAGATTGCGCAGGATCGGGTAAAGTGGCGAGCTCTTGTGTCGGAGGCCAAGACTCATTTTGGGTCGCTGAGCCAGCGCAATTAGATTTTTTAGTTTATATATATATTACAGTGATTTAGTAGTTCGTTACGTAATTATTAGTATAAATATGCGAACTGGGGTTTTACTAATTACCGCCCATGGTCTGTCTAAAGTTTTATATCTTGCCTTGGCCAGTAAGTGAGACTCCCCGCAAAGGGCAGTAAATCCCATTTACGGCTTAGGGTGACGTTAAAAAAACGTAAACGCGGCGCCAAAAAGGTCTACACCTGGACAAGTGATAAAGCAACCTACCTTAATTCTTTATTTCTTATAAAAAAATGTTCACAGCACTTTTTTGAGTAAATGTTGAGAACCGCGATATAAGATCAATATCATATTCGCAGATTTACAGGGCAAGTAGCGACATCTATTGATTAGTCTAGTAAGTTTTACATCACGTTCAGGGTACAAAGTTATTTCTGCCGACAATACTGGCGTTGTTGTCAAGCGGTAATGTGAAATTAGTATGAACCGAATTTAGTTTCGAACTTCACCGCTAGCAAAGTTAAGTTTGTATCACATCACAGTATAAAATGAAAAATAATTATAAGTTCCATTTAATTTAGATAAATACGGAGATTTTAAAGAGATCAAGGCTGAAATTATGAAATATTTTTGATTATTTATTTAGTTGTAAATAATACGAGCCTTTAGTTAGATCATTTAGGTTTACATTCCTAGCAATCCTAAAAATGTGATCAAACAAATGAATTATTTCATATTTTTAAGACAAAAATATTTTGGTTTTTATTAAGATTTTTTCCTCTTTTTTTTGTTATACTTTATGTAAATACGTTATACTTTTGTTATCTTTCGTTGGTGGCGGATTAATATAGGTTCCTTATTATCGGAAACGATCTCAAAAAACTAAAGTCTGTTTCATTTATGTATGTTTAGGGATCCCCTCTTTAATAGAGAAACATTTCATAAAATTTTCATCTCATAGATATTTTTTCCCCTGAAGTTATAAATGTTTCATAAATATTGAAAATGTCATCCTATACATTAGGTTATGTTTGTTTTATAACAATCTTTGGGTTTCAGAGATTTCTTTTTTTCGATAAAATAGTCTGTGAAATTCAACATTCTATGAAAGGTTTTCCTATAAAAGAGGGTAAACCATGTTTACATTTATGTTATGAATTTATGATTTATGAAGGATCTGCCCTTCTAATAAACTACTTATAAACAGTTCAAGATAAAATCTTTGAACTAAAATCGTGAACCGAATCTATTTAATGTTTGTTAAACTTATAAAGTTTATAGTTGAAGTTGATTATTTAATAATATTCTTTTAACTATCCTATTTTCAATAAACGTTTTCATTAAATGCCGTTTGTTTTTTAAATCATTGATCAGGGTAGGAGGTCATAGTCAGGGGTAATAAACCTTTTAAGATTTCTGTCTCATAATTATATTAAATGAAGCTAATATTTTTTAACAAATTTTTCGCAACATAGTACAATGAACTTGCACTACTTTTTATTTTAAATAATCATTATCTACTCTCTAAGATAGGTTTCTTGCACAGTTAAAAATTAACTGGATTTTATAACAAGACATAAATAGTATACTTACTTTAATAATAGTATAGAATAGAAGTAAATTGTATGCCGCTCTTAGGGACCTCTTGGGTTAAGTAAAAAAGCGTTTAGACAACGTTGGCGTGATTTAAACATAACTTAGAGACAGTTATCTGTTGGTTAATGTTGCTACTAAACTTACTAAAAGTCTAAAATTTGCAATAATTATTCACGTTTATAATATTTAGATATCCGTACCAATACGAACAAGTATGTGTTGCGGTGATCCGACTATTGTATAAGTTGCATGTAAATATTTTAAATGTTATTACTTGCTTAGGCATTTATCTTTTCCGTAAGTTCTTATTAAAATGTGTAAACCTCTAGGTAGTAACAATCATAATCATATGGTTAATTAATTATCTAGTGAATATATAAAAAAAACTAAGCATATAGTTATTGAAATTCAAAAACTCCTTGCATTGGGATATTTGGGAGTGGGAGTGAATTAACATGTTCAAGAAGATTTTTTCTAGTAATGAAGATGAGGGAAGTTGTTCATAAGTTTGCACCTCATCATAACCGCCAGGTGCAATCCCAGTTCAGCGGCGCACTAGCGCCAGCGGCTTCACGCGGAACTTCATGACAGCTCCACTTTTCAGCGTCTCGCGAATCGCATCTAGATTCGACCTTGTGTGTGCGCATGCGCGGTCAGGTGCCGCGGCCCGCGCGCGCTTCGCTCCGATCAGTCCGCGACCGAGCGCCGCACCGGCCGCGTCTGACCTCGCCGCGACGCGCCAAAACGAATCGCGAAACCATAACTCAACCGAATATATAGAAATAACACTTGTTTACAACTGAGAGAGAACTGTTTACACTTGTATAGTGGCTGGCGTAGCTCCGTCGGCGTGCGGACTTGTATATTCTTCTATAAGGTTAGTATTAGTGGCAATAATCTGCTAACTGTCACGTTTTGACAATTCAATGCGCTAATAGTTACACCATAACAGGGTATGTTTGTCTGTTAAGAACGCTTTATCGCTAGTAGCACTTCAAATACCTTTGGTACCGAAGGATATCTTTGTCTAAATATTAGTCTGCGTTCAATCGCTCACGTTAATGGTGTTTAAAGATAGAGTGAGTAGGAAAACATGATTATGAAAACGTCTGATTTATTCAAACCTACGCGGTGACGGTTCACGACCCCTGAAAACCGCATCCAACTGACACTGACAGTCCATAGCAACAAATTATGTCAACTTGTTTTATGTCAACCGCATGAACCGCATTCATAAGTCTCGCGAGTGAACTATGTAAACAGACTTGCACGGTTGCACGTGAATGATAGTTAATGTTAAGTAATTAATAACATTACACTGGACTTCAATAATGGCACAGTAATAGAATACCTCTTGTATCATTTAATATTCATTATAATCATATTAAAAAGGTAACTAAAATTCATAAATAAACATCGTCACTGTTCGAATGTTTGATAACTTTGTTGTCCCCAAATTACTTAAAACCAGTTTAATGCTTCACCTACGGTAATATAATCGACTTATTCATAGGTTGAATCCGCACCAAAATAAACAAAACGGCGTGGCATCATCAAACAATATTATAAGCATGTAGGTAGGTACTTACTATTATTTACTTTTACCGAATGCCGTGACGTAGTAGCTATAGGTACGATGGTAGGTACCTACCCAATCGACAGTTGTTTATTCATTTAAACATCACTCAAAATGATTGAATTGCAGTAAGTGTTATTAACACTTTGCCTAATGGAAAATCTAAGAAATGGTTCGAGAATTTACGAAAAATATTTTCTGCTACCAATAAGTACAGAGCGTAGGTAAGTATTTAGTTACATCTAATACCTACTAAAAAATACGTTACAAATATGAACTGACTGGCCACATTTTTGAACAGTACCTACTAGCTAATAAACTTAGCCATATTATTCTTAGATAAACCACGGTAAACCTCAAACAATACCAAAAAATAACATTGATGGTCCATTTTTTATTTCGTTGTACAGCCCACTTTTTTCTGAGTAGGAAATACATACTTAAAATATTAAAAAAAAAAAAAGTGGGAATATTTTTTTGCCGATAGCTCTTTCCTCTTCTTACTTATGTAAATATTCGAGATTAATCAATTCGCCCATAAGAAAGCATGCCAACTTAATTAAAAATAACCCTTTTATAGCGAGACCAATATTAGCTTGAAAAGGGCATTTTTTCCTTACACTTACGGTAATTTAAAAACCCCTTACAAAAAAGTCTCTTAACATACAACCTATTACATATAAATATGTTTTCCCTCTAACTTTTCATTCACCTAAATTCCCAATCCGCATTCGTATAATTTACTTACACTATCTACGTTCCTCACCCAAACATGACCCGGATTGATAAGATCTAGATAAACCACGATTTTAACTCGTAAATACACAAATCGGGGTGTATCAATAGTCCGGTTTCTAAAGAGTACCTTTTAGATATAGCCATCTAGTCTAATTGTACCCATTAGGTATTTAGCAAGGAAAATGCTCTCTCCATATTTTTTCATAAGTATCTCGTTATCAATAAATCGAGTTGTTGAGGCAATATGTTTTTTAGGCTCCGTACCCAAATGGTAAAAACGGGACCCTGTTACTAAGACTTCGCTTTCCATTTGTCTGTCACTAGGCTGTATCTTAACCGTGATAGCTCAACAAACACAAATTATATATTTCTGTTGCCGCTATAACAACAAATAAGTACAGAAAACGATATCAAGTTAAAAATATTTAGTTGCACGAAACCCTCGGTGCGCAAGACCCACTCGCACTTGGCCGGTTTTTTTAAGAGGCACTTAATGTACTATGAGCTGTACAACTGCATGACTAATTTATGAATGAATTCATTCATAAATTGGCCATGTAATTCTGCAGCTGAAGATTCACAATTAAAACGAATAAATTTAAGAAATCCAACCCCTAAGGCGATTTTAACTTAATAAAACGAAGGCATCAAGTGGGGGAATGAAATATGTCTCATGAATGATACGCGGACGGAGTCATTTATAATTATAATAACGAAGATATAATTTATAAATGAAAGCATCTACAAAAAAGGTTGACGACACCGATACGCTCATGATTTAAACGCGCGTCTAATAATTGGTTAAAAATAAACATTAGTAATAGATGCAAAAGTACCGGTTTTATATTTATAGTTCTTATTATCGCCCGTAATAGTCAAATGGCCATTGTTACTTCGGTCTTCAATTGTTCGAGAGATGGCGATACTATCCCTTCTTTTTTTAGGGTTCCGTACCGAAAGGGTAAAAACGGGACCCTATTACTGAGACTTCGCTCTCCGTCCGTCCGTCCGTCCGTCTGTCACCACCAGGCTGTATCTCAAGAACGGTGATAGCTAGACAGTTGAAATTTTCACAGATGATGTATATCTATTGCCGCTATAACAACAAATACTAAAAATAAAATAAGATAAATATTTAAGGTGGGCTCCCGTACAACAAACTTATACATAATGGTACGGAACCCTTCGTGCGCGAGTCCCACTCGCACTTGGCCGATATTTTTCGAATATCTTCACAAAGACGACTTGAGAACCTCTTATATTTTTTTATGTTATTTAACTTAGAACTCCGGTATTTATATTATACATTTATACCGATTTTGAAAACATTTATTTCTTTGGAAGCTAAATTATGATAATGTAATCTATGAGGAATCGTTATAAATGTAAAATAAATCAAAGTTTAGACGTTCCATATTAACTTGTAGTGTTTCTCCAAGAATGAAATAGAAAAAAAATAATTTAACATTTTCGTCGGTTTCCGCGACTCACATATTTGAAAAAATAATTTAAACGGAATACACCGCGTGTATTCATTATTTGAGCCTCCCTGACGTTTCGGTAACCTTTCAGTTAAGTGCCGTTGTCAAGGCTTGCTGAGAAAAACATAATTTTTTTCTGTCAAAGTTACATTTGTGCATGCTGAAACATGCCAACTTTGGCCGCTTTTTTCGTAAAAACCCGAATTTCTCTAATTTTTTCTATGACGGGATAAAGTTTTTTTTGTCTAACGCATCCATCGTATTCATATGCATGCGTTTATTACGAGAATCAATTTTTAAAACTACATTTAACCAATTTTTTTATCAATTTTCACCTCGGGTAAAGTTATCTAAACTTTTGCAAACATTGCCCAAATCGATTATTTTCGTAACTATAGCCCCTACAACGTTAAGATAAGGATCAGTATAAAATCTGGGGTAATAATGGCGTTCTACGTAAATATCTTGGTCTTAACTGTACAAACACGTGTGCAATATGGGTGGGCAATGTTACATAGGTATTTTGTTTTACTCCATACAAGCCGAATCAAGCAGTTTGAAATTATCAGGGTTGTCACTTTTGGTTGAGTAAACCATCTTTACCAATACCATTATCAAAATGAAAAATGTATGCTTAATATTCGATACTAATAGTTTGGCGGTTATTTTTTTACTTCACGTTAGAATAATCTAAATAAAAATTGTCATAATTGAATATTCTATGTTTTTTGTTTTATGAACATGACATGACATGGCATGCAGCTAATGCTAAAAGTACAACGGCTTAATAGAAATATAATGTACCTTATCTTAAATACATAACCCTCCTTTATTTACGCAGTCAGGTAAAATGACGACAAGGTGACAACCCTAACCCTTTTTTTAGTCTGGGCAATGTTGGCATTCATAGGTTAGCAAGTTACGGGATAACATTGCCCACCATCATAACTCAAGTTTTAATAAGTATTTTTAGTACAAACTACAATAAAAATGATCTACAGTTCTTATTTTATAACAAGCAATAAGATACATTCACCCGAGGCTTACCCATTCTGTAAAAAATACACCAGAACTTCACCTAGAATTGGCCCGCCAAATCACGCACCTTTTTCATAAAAATATGAATTAAAAAAAAAAAAACATTTTTTTTTATAATGTTTAAAAATAAATCAGGGAGGCTTCAATATCATTATTTGAACGTCCCTGATTTATAATGTTTTCTAGTTTTATTTAAAAATAGAATTTGTTTTGGCAGAAGTCAGTTTTTAAACGGTTACATAGAAAGTTATTGTTTACATCTAATCCAAGCTGTCGGCTTTAGTTGTTTTGACAGAAAGGCACGTGTCGATGCAGTGGGAATGTGGAGATGTGGATCGTTTCACTGAGCTCCCCAATACGCTGGGTATAATTTTTGGAATACCAATCAATGAATGAATGGATTAATTAAAATCATTTAATTATATTTATTTGGATTGTTCTTGTAAGGATTTACAGACTGTAGATCATTCATTGTTCTCTACCATGGTTTCTCCAAAAAGTTTTTCATTTTTTTTTCTTATAAAATAGTTTCTAATAAAATTGGCTAAAGGGATCTTTGCCTTCGAAATCCACTTTAAAAAGAACTGTAAATTGTCAATTTACAAAAAGGACCCTAACAACAAGGACTATCAAAAAGAAAAAAATACTGGTCTTCCTAAAATTGTACATAGCCTATTGGCAGAGTTACAACATCATCGTTGTTTACCGCAACATTCCTTTCCTCATTCGATTAAGTACTTTACTAACACTAGGCGTTTCACTCGGATTTATCCGCCGTTTTCGGACGACTCGTACTTGGCCGGTTTTTTTAAACACTGGAAACGAAGGTACTTAATAAAATTTCAAATTGCCAAGTATGAAACCTGTGTAGAAAATATAATTTAGGTACACACACAATAATGAAATTACAGATTCACTGAGTTATTTTGTATCGACCTAACCACTAATCACGCAGGGTTCGTAATTAATTTGTAAATAATTTTATGTACCTACAGTCGTCATCAGATATATCGCAGCATGTAAGGCGTTCATAAATATCTGAACATGTACTGTAACGCCCAGTCAACTATTGTCATGTAATATTGAAAATATTAGAAATACTTATTTATATATGAAATGCGAGCAAAATTGATTGAAGTAGTTTACGAAGCTTCGGTTTTAGTCTCATTTTCACCGAAAACCAAATAACGATAATAGAAAAAGCAAATATATATTTTAAAAGAAATAAAATAAAACATTATTAAGTAAATTACAGCAAAAAAAAAATTTGTATTTGTTTTTAAAATCAATAACAATCATATATTTAAGTATTTTGATTTACCAACCATTAGAATACGAGTAGAATCAACACTCGGCCGACGCGTCCGCTAGTTTACCCGAAAACGAAAATATGTCCGAACCATGATTTTTGTCCGAAAGCGAAATCCAATATTCGGTTGGTTACCAGTGAAACACATCGTAATAGCCTTTATGTATGTTTTCATTACCGCGTGGGAGAACGATGTTATCTTTCATTAGGAATGCAACGATAAGAGCACACGTGTTATTGTTTAGTTGTAAAGTAAATTAATAACGGGTCTTAGTTTACTCACTGCGGGGCGAATCGATTATTCATCAACTATTGTGGATTCAGGAGTACAGGACTGTTTTCTTGAACTTATTGTATCTAACTAACTAACTATTGTGGCGCAGTGACCCAAAGAGGAACTTGGCCTCCGAAACAACAGAACGCCACCGGTCCCGATCCTGTGCTACTTCTTGCCAGTCATCGGCTGATTGTGTCTATTCAGGTATTATTGAGAAATTATGTTTTAGGTACCGTAAAACTACCCAACTATCCAAATACCCAAGCACAAAGAAAAATTGAAACGGAAAAGACCGGGAATCGAACCCGGTACCTCTGGATACCCGATCTCTTCCCGATCGATACCCGATCTCTTCCACCAGGTCACGCATTTAAATTTTTCTTTGTGCATTGATTTTTGTATCAATAGTTCAACATGAAAAATATGGACGGAATGGACGGCCGTTGGGGCATCAAAGTCATTGGCGACCACGTATAGGAAAGCGCAGCGTCGGTCGGCCCCCGACTAGATGGACGGATGACCTCGTGAGGGTAGCGGGGAATCATTGGATGCGGTCTGCACAGGATCGCACTTTGTGGCGAGTCATGGGGGAGGCCTATGTTCAGCAGTGGACGTCTGTGGCTGATAGATAGATAGATAGAAAAAAATGTGGTGTGTGTGTACCCAAATTAAAAATAATGGGCATTACATGTTTCATAAATTTATAACTCAACTATGTTAAGACGAAAGGTTAACCCACCAACCCAATGGGAAATAAATACAAACAAACCCAAATAAGATTTTGTCAAAAATTTCATTTTTGTGACACGCTTTTATAGTTGACTGATACGATTCTAAAAGGCCCAAACTCGGTACATTTGCACCATCTTCCGTTCCTAGGGCCACCTTCCGGCTCCATCATCAGACCCTAGAAACTATCTGAAGACAAAGTACCTACTCATCAAGACGAATCAAACGAGCCCAAACTCGATGGGGCTATGTGGTTTTATTACGGTGTTCCTATGGCCACCTTCCAGCTCCATCATCAGATCAGCTCCACGTCATCATTATATTGCATTGTCACGCGATTTTCATATTCGTGCAGAATTTCAGCTCAATTGGAAACCGGAAAGTGGGTCTTTAACTTGCAAATTTCCATTACAACGGGACGGGTGAAAGTAAATAAAATCTTGTAAAAAACAAAGAAAAATAAAGATAATTTTGTTCAATCGTCCTGAAGTGGGCTAGCCGGTGAGAATCGAGTTGTATGGACGCCAGGCCACTTGGTCTTGGAGATTTTTGTCCCGCAGCGTCTTGTCTTGGTTTTCAGCGATGTGCAATAATTTACGCGCATAAATTACGGGTACACTTACAGTACTCCGAAGTTTGATTTGTCCGAATGCATGCATACCGAAAACCATGTTCTGATAAAATATTTTTTTTTGGGACATCACATAACCCTAACCTAACCTAATTCGCCCCCTGCCTGCTATACGTCCATATCTCAAAAAAACATTTTTTCGAGAAATCGCTTGTTAAAGTTTTGGCAGCGTAGTGCGTGGTAGTAAAACGGGGCTTACTCCTTGAGTTTTGGGTCAATTCATTTTAAATTATACTTTTTTTACTCGACATGATATAACGCTCCTCATGAATATGTCTTTTTTTTTATAAAACGTGTATATTTTTCAAGATACGAGGCCTTTAAGATGGGTACTTAGAGTTGTGGCCGTATTGCAGAAACATTTTGTTGAAATTTTGAGATGCGTCCAAAACCGAACAAGAATTATTGGAAAATGTTTACATGAAAATTATTACACAAACACTAAAATAATTAAAATACCTTTATTAATCAACTTTTGTAACAGTAACAACATCACTGTAAGCGATAATCAGTGCATGCAGCTTTAATACCAACTTTCTAGATGCAGATATCATGATCATTTTGCATATAATTAATAATTATGTGGTAGCTTCTCTTTAAGGCACTTGTATCTTTAATTATCGTGTTAACATGTACCATATATGGTATAATACCATATATAACATGTACGATGTACACGGAGGCCCCATAGCTTTAGGTTTTAGCGTGGACTAGGTTCCCGTTGATTTAGCAATACTGGATGAAGACTGGTTCGAATCATAGTCCCAATTTATGTGAGTTGGTATTTACAACGAATTTTTAGAACACCTTGCACCAACATGTAGGACATGGCTCTCACAGTTCTATTTAGACATAGTCTGGAATTATATAATTCCACCTAAGTTCAAGTGCATACACTGAATTCGGGTAAGCCAGGCAAAGACTCAAAGAGTTACCGAGCCATTGCTGTACTTAGTTGCATCTACAAACTTTTGGAGAGGCCAATCTACAATCAAATCAAACCTAAAGTTGGCAAAATAATTCCTGTGGAGCAGGCTGGATTCCGTAGTGGTCCGAACTGCGTGGATCAGGTAATGTCGCTCACAACACACATAAAGACAGGCTGGGTTTCAAAGGAAAGTGAAAAACGTGGCAGTCTTTATCGACCTCTCAGCTGAATTCGATACCGTATGGAGACAGGGGCTTATCTATAAGCTCATGAACGTGGTGCAGATGGTGGGACTAATCAACTCTATGCTCAACAATAGGGAATTTATCGTCCACCTAGGAAACACCTCAAGCAAAGTCAGGAAGCTGAACAATGAACTACCGCAGGGATCGGCCCTGGCCCCGCTCCTGTTTAACCTAATAATTATATCGTAACGTGTGTCTATAGGTTGAACAGGAGTGGGGTCAGGACCGATTCCAAAAACAGAGAATCGGAAATTTATGTATGCTGATGACATCGCCATCACAAACCAGGATGACAAATTGAAACCCTCGAAGAAAGCCCTTACTTGCGATCTGAAATGTTTTGAGTAATACTTTATAAAATGGATACTGCAGCCCAATGCTAGTAAAACAGAAGTTGCGACATTCCATTTCTGCAAGAAAGAAGCAAATTATGTGCCAAATATCTGCTTCAGAGAGACGGCGTTTATATTAAATCCTACACCGAAGTACTTAGGTGTCACTCTAGACCGCAATCTTGCCTATGCGCCACACATTAGTAAGTTAGGGAAGAAGCTACAGACGCGGAATAACATACTCCACAGATTAAGAGGAACTACTTGGGGAGCAACAGCTGACGTGCTTCGTACTACCGGTCTTAGCCTAGTTTACTCGATGGCAGAGTACTGCTTGCCAGTTTGGGTCAATAGCGCACATGTGCATCGGATAGACGTGTTAGACCAAACCATGCGATACATATTCGGAACCATCAAATGTACTCCTCTGGTTTGGCTGCCTGTGTTGAGTCATACAGCTCCCGCCCAACTAAGAAGACAACAGGCACTGGTCCACGAAGCACAAAAATTCTTAAATCATCCCGATTTGCCAATCCACGTAGAGTTCGCAAACCTGCCGCCTCATCGGTTGAAGTCGAGGCACCCACCGTACGAGTACAATAGAAGAACTTATAATTGTATATGAATGACTGTACATAATATGCCATACGAATAAATAAAATAAATAATAAGTACTAAAACGACATACGAATAAATAAAATAAATAATAAGTAAGTAAAAAAAAATAAAAAATAAAAAAAAAAACAAAAAAAAATAGTAATAATTACTATCGGTACTTACTGTTGTGACACAATCAAATGACGTTTTTTTGGTTATACTAAAGGGATTCATCGTAATAACACTAGAATATACGTTATTCTTATAGGACGCAACTCAAAAAAAATATCATGAATGTATGCTATACAGCCACAACTGGCAAGTGGCTGTCTTGCAGGGAGTCAACTGAAATTGTGGAGAAAAGGCTTTTAAGGACACTTTTTCTTATGGCTCTCGAAATAAGGACGTAAATTAAACTATCCTGACTACGAATCTGCAATAATCCAAAAAAAAATTTTTTTTGAGATGTGGCCGTATAGCAGGCAGGGGGCGAATTATAGTATGTGGGCCATTTTTTCTAAGGTTGTACACCCCACTTTTTGTTTTAATATTCGATATTTTGGGTATTTTCTACTCAGAATCACGAGCTCTTTCGATCTAAGTAGAAGAAAAAAGTGTCCCAATGTTTTTTCGTTCCATTCCGTTACCATTTCCATATAACCTACCTACTACAGCGGTAACGGAATGGAAAAATAAAAAATGTATGAATATTTTGGGACAGTTTTTTCTCCTAATTAGATCGAAAGAGCTCGTGATTCTGGGTAGAAAATACCCAAAATATCGAAATTTAAAAAAAAATGGGGTGTACAACTTTAGAAAGAATGGCCCATGTAACATTTATGGTCTATTGACAAATGATCGTATATATCGCGTTATTTCACTTTTGAAATTTTTAAAATTTGGAATACCTATTGATGGTTTCGGATAAATTAAACTTTGAGTGATCCCGTTAAGTACATCTGCCCTTATTTACTTACATAAGATGCTCGGCTCCTTTATAAGTTACTTAGGGACTGAGGGACCTTAACAAGCATATCATGCAGGCGTTTGCATAATTTTGAATAATTTAAAGGGTTTTACCTAATTAATTTCAACTCTGGAAGGGTTTGATATTACAATTAAAAGTCAAAATAGCAATCTTGTTTTATAAATAGGTATGCACTTGCTATGAAGTTCGTGTTTAATGTGTGATAGTCCATTGCATTCATATACGACTTGGAAAGTGACGGAAGGGCTTTATTGGCCGAGCGAACGAAGTGAGCGAGGCGTCTCAGTTTCAGCTTGGCCCAAAATTCTTGTTCGGATCTTTGGATGTCCAGACGCTTTCAGGCTGTTCTCGTTAAGGTCGCATTTCTCAACCGATCGATTCTCATGAACTTTTGGGACTACGTTGGTTATTTTTTGTCGATTCAGTTTTTTGAGATTTTTAAATGGCGGAGATATGTTCGAAAACACGCAAAGGCTTACAGCTCACAGGGCAATTATCTTTCGGACAATAAATGGGGGCCATCGGACACACTTTTCGAAAGTCATTCGTTCTCTTTCTGATGCATATTTTATAAAACTCAAAATGACCAAACTCAGAATGATTGTAATTTTATTCTTTTTAATTTTCATTTCCATTAACGTGACGTGATGAGTATGACAATAAACAATAAGCATCAATAATTGATGCTTATTGTTTATTGGTTTTAATTATTAAAACCTTAATTTTATATTTACATGTGAAAACCAAAGATTATCCCGTGACAAAGTCGAATATATTTTGTAAAACCTCATTCGTTTTCGAGATATAATGTTATGTTTGTGACCCGTATTATTTGCCCGCGAGTGTAGATAATTAAATATGAATATTCAATAACGTTTCCGCAAACGAAAAAAAAAAATCGTGTAACCTAATGGGTAACCCGCCCGCAGGCGATTGTTTGGATAATTACGCGTATTTACGTGCCCTACATTGTGGCCAAAGCGTCCCACCCGCATAGAGGTGGGGTGGTAACAATGAAAAAGTCACTGTGATCGGCTAAATTCTTTATTGTACAAAAAATCAATGTAACACAGACATAAACACAATAGATGTGTAGTTGTGTACAAAGGCGAACCTATTCCTGTAAGGGATTTCTTCCAGTTAAACTATGAGATAAACAACTGAATATGCACAGACACAATGGTTCGCGACTCATGTCGCGCGACATAGCATCAAACGTCACTCTCTCACGTTACTGTACAGGAAGGGATAGGTAGCATAACTCGCGCGAGAAAGGGTCGCGTCGCGTGTCAGTTGTGCTAGAGGTGGAGAGGATTTGTGAAATGCGCCTTGTCATGAAGAAACAAGAACACAACAAAATTACGTGGGTTGTCTCTCCGCTTTTAGTGTATTTTGTGTTGCATGACTTTCTTGTAGTAGAACTGATACATCTCCTCTAACATATATGTATCAATTACCTAGTTATAATATAATTGTATTAGTTTTTAAGTATAATTTACGAAAAAATGACTTAATGTCGAGTTTCTTTCGGCTTTCTTCTC
Organism: Apotomis turbidana; assembly: GCA_905147355.2. Lineage (NCBI taxonomy): Eukaryota > Metazoa > Arthropoda > Insecta > Lepidoptera > Tortricidae > Apotomis > Apotomis turbidana. Next base: position 22,015,153 of record LR990295.1, on the reverse strand, counting down.
AACAGCGGTCTCCTCTTGCGAAATGCCGGTAGACTCACAATCTGACTTGTAAAAGTGCCCTTGTGGCCTACTTACTGAATAAATTATTTCCTTTCATTTCATTATTTCATTTCACTGAAACCACTAGGTATTTACTTTAATTCTAGTAAAAACTTCAAGTTATTCAGACCGAAAAGCATTAATTAATGTCACCAACAAGTATCAGGGTAGGGTATTTTAAATTACGAGAGCGCATTCATTCAAGGCCCATTAGTGTATACTGTATAGATACGAGTATCTGATAATATCATTCTAAAGGTTTTAGATTATATTATGTAACGTTAACGTGACATAAGTACTGAAGAATAGGCCCAAAAGTCACAGTGATTTCTCAGATTCGGAACACCAGTCACAGCGATTGAAATATAACACCATTCCCACCTCTACCGACGCAATCGGCCGGTGAATCGAGATACAATCCTTTATTCCATGGAAATTATGGAATGGAAATGTAATTGGGTGTCTTTCTTTGCGTAAGTCTGCGTTCGGGAGAAAAACTACTTTTTCTCTGAGCCCTTTTTAGGGTTCCGTAGCCAAATGTCAAAAAACGGAACCCTTATAGATTCGTTGTTTGTCTGTCCGTCTGTCCGTCCGTATGTCACAGCCATTTTTTTCCGAAACTATAAGTGCTGTA